>QPKB01000004.1:44712777-44741539 GCA_003546025.1 Camphora micrantha | reverse complement strand
AGGCTTTGCGTCGGCTCGAGTCTTCTCTCCTGGAGGACCGATCTTCCTGCCTCGAAGGATTGCCTCCCCTATCCGTCGCCGACACGGAAGCTTTCCCAGAGCTCAGGAGTCTGATGTCCTCTTTGAGCTATTGAAGCGGTTCACTACGGGCATCAACAGCCGATATCGAGACAGGTTTTACCAAGGCTCAGATCTTTTCGAAGATCATTTTCCTGGAGGCCGCAAGGCGTTCTGGATAAGCGAAAATCGCCACTTCATCTTTGGAGCCGTCGATCTGCTATAGATTTTCACAGAATCGCTTGGCAAACGAGTAATGTTCTCGCCCTGCCTCATCCTTAGAGCCATTATGTCGGCATCTGTTTTTTGGAATAACCCTGTATGGCTTGGGAATTTGTTTATGAAGGAACGCTGGAGTTGCTGCCAGGTCGAGATGGAGTTCTCTGGAAGACCGCAGAACCACTTCAAAGGGAGCTCGCCCAGGCTGACGAGAAAACCCTGCAAATTCAAACGACCTTCATCCCCCCAGACAGACATCCTCTGAGAAAAATGTCGAAAATGCGCAGCCGGATCCGACGCTCCTTCATAAGTGACGAACCTTGGGACGGTAAACTTCTTTGGGAAGAGGATGATCTCTGATATCCCAGTGAAAGGTGAAGCGCCGAAGGTCGGCGAAACTGGCTAGCGTCTTGATGACTTCGAGTGAGACCAGCCACCTCCAAGTTCCGCCGGACGCTTGCTGAATCTGCTCTTCGAGCCACCCCTGAGTGTCATGGCGGATTTCGGAACTGCCTTCCAACCTCTTCCTAGATAGACCGCGGCTGCTGCTGGAGACTTCGTCGTGGGCTTTGACTGCGCCTCCTCTCATTTCAAATGAAACCTGAGGTCCCTCTGGGAGGGGTGATTTGCCGGTGGTGAGACGAACCTGCTCCGCTGGCTCGCTGCAGACGCTGCCTAGCAACAACGGCTGCTTCAGGTGTCTCCTTAAGCTGTAGCTGGAGACGCCTGATGAGGGCATCCTTCTCTCGGATGGTAGCTTTCTGCGCCTGAATTTCTTCGTAAGCGGGTCGAAACTCTCATCAGAGTCAGGAGCCTCACTGTGTCTTCGGTGATCAAGCGAAACCGGAGACTTACGTCGAGCCTGCCTAAAGGTAAGATCTCTTTCTCTCGGATGCGGAAGGGAGTCACCACCTCCTGTGGATATGACCGCGGGGCAGGGACTGGTCCCCCCGCAAGTAGATAGGAGTGGACCTCAAGGACTCATGGAAAGGGGTTCACCATGGTCCCTGAGGGGGCCCGCTTCAGGTGCCTTTCCACCTTTTGCAGCTCTCCCAGCCATAGTATGAAGGAAGATGACAATCACGTTCTCCCCACAGACGGCGCCAATTGTAAGTGCAAAAACGATAACTCACAAGATAAGAGGGTGCCTTAGAGGACTTAACCAAATGACCGTCGAGAGCTGACTGATTCGTGGTTCGGAGACACCTGAAAGAAAAAGAAAGAAAAGGTCAAAGGACCCTGGCCGTGGCAGCGGCAGGGCTCTCCGATGCCTCAAGTTAGTATGAATACTGGGTTTTGGATGGAGAAGAAGAGAGATAGTATGTATGTGTGTATACTCTTATGCGTACCCTTGTTCAGATGCTATCTCCCCTTATATATGAGTGTTACCGGAGACTTTGTCATGGGCTTGATGATCTGGCTGCTGAGATCATCAGCTCACAAAATAATAAATGGAAGTCCATCACAAGCCCACATCGCATTTATTGGCAGTCCGATCAGCCCGCACAGCATTAAATGCCAGTCATATTGGGCCTGATCGGATGGACTCGATGGCAGGCGAAGATCTCACTGGATCCTTTCTTGGGCCTCCCCCGATGGGGGTGTGACCGTTGGATGCTGCCCTGTCAGAGGGTTGGACGGCCAGGATGACGTCTGTCTTGTCACTGTGCGCCTGGAGGCGGGAGATATTTAAAACACGCACCTCGGCTGGCAGTCTTGCAGCCGGGATGCGTGTTGGAACCGGGCTTAGCGGAGGACGGCTTCAACCGGACCGAGACCATCAACCGCACCCCGGCGGGCGCTCCACTACCGCGGCCGGGACGCGCTCAGCCGGACAGAAGATTAAAGCCATTAGTAAAACAATTTGGGGACGATTAGGAATCTCCTCACACATGTTCCATGTGTGTTTTTTTAGTGTTTTGTGAGAGTTTGCATATGAAATCATATTCCTTCGTTATTGATTGAATTCAGTTGGCAGTTAAGATTTTGGGTTGGTTCTTGGATTTGGATCCTTTTTGTGGAATTTGTAGTGAAATATTTGTGGGTTTTATTTTATTTTTGCCTTTCTAGTGGAGGTTTTTGAGAATTTGTATATGAGATTATATCCTTTTTTTATTGAATTGAATTAAGTTGAGATAGATGGATTGTATTTTGTGGAGAAAAATAAGATGGGAAAATTGCTTTAGATCTCTGTTACCTTTCATTTCAGCTTCTCTCTTGTAAATCTCTCTTCTTTTTTTCTTTTTTTCCATTTCAACCCACATTTATGGGTAGGTTTGTTGTAGGGAAACCTGAGTGAGAAAGTCTATAAGTAGAGATCGTCATTTCTTGTACAAATAATAACCCTGGGCGCGAATATTGGAAATGTCCATATTTGCATGTAAGCTAACATTCCAACAACATCCATTAATGTATTTTTTTTTTTTACAACATTATTTATATTATAATGCATTTTATTACAGGGAGAGAGGTTATGGTCTTCTAATTTGGATGGACGAAGTTGCATCGGAAAGGATTCCCAACTCAAATTCGGAACATGGCCAAATTGAACTTGCGTCGGACAGGATTCCCAACTCAAATTCAGGGCATGGCCAAATGGAAAAAAATAAAAGCTCCATTGAAGAAATGATGTTGGAGACACGACATCTAAGAGAAATTGTAGAGCACCAAAATATGAGAAGCGGACATGAAAATGAATTTGCCTTAAATTTTTGTCATTGTTCTCCTTTTTGTTGTATATATTTGGTGTGTGAAAAATGGACAAAACAGTCTATTGGAGTTGATTTAGTTATTTTGATTAATGGTTAGTTATGCTTTGTACGGAAAAGAACTAACTTTTTTATATTTTGAGGGTCACATTGAAGCATTTCTTTTCTCATTTCTCAGTCACTTGGTGATACATGTAGTCTTCCATCTTTCAGTTTTCAGGATAGGGTTCAATATTATTGCTGTTCTAGTAAATTTTGCAGTAAATCAGCAGTATCTTTCAGTCACTTGAGACTCTTTGCATCTTTGGAGTGAAGACTACTGCATGGCTAAACTGTTTGGGCCTTGAAGATTAAAACATGTCATCAAACTAATCATTTAAGGGAGGGCCCATGAAAATAGCATGTGAATGAGGTCCCGTACGTTTGGACTAGTAGGGAAAATGTGTGGACGTATAAGGCCATGTAGGCCTGCATCAGGGCATCTAAACATGAACATTTTGAGGCCGGTTGTCACCTACAACTGCATATATAATTTTATATAAGTTGTGCTAATAGAAAGTAATGAATTAGCAAACACTTACTGCAAATATCAATTAAAAAAATGTCATGGCTATCAAATCCGGTGTAACATCTTTTAAGATGATACACTTTTATCAGCAGCTATCGAATCTGGCTATCAAATCTTTTAAGTTGTCTTGTGCAACTATGTTTCTTGCTCAGGCAAATATTTATTTCCCTCATGATTTATTTGGTTTCAAAAATATATTTTAAGATGGAAATGCCAAGCTAAGAACTCAGAAGTACATAAGAATACATTTGCAACTGCTTTATGGCTGGGTGAAACGGAAACATTCCTCCTCAGATAAGGCCCTTAAAAACATCAATAAATCTCTATAGGACTGAGAACACACCGTTTTTTTAGGATAGCAATGCCTCATTCATTGAAAACCTTAAGTTACCGACATAAACCCATTCATAAAAAAAAAACACATTAATTGAAAACCATTAGTTGTAGACTGCTTCATAACAGTTGTGAACCAAATCACACAATGCATCAACATACAGTGGAGAAGTCTCATAATTGACAAAACAATCAAAGATAATGACAAAACAAGAATATATCAATATAAATCCATGCTAGCTTCACCATCTTTGTAAGCCTCCATCGACAACATCTTCAAACTCCATTGTTAAAGTAAGGACAACATCTTCAAACTCCAATTTAATTGTGAGGACAACAACTTCACATCAGGCGAAATACTGCAGCCAAATAACAATTCACATTAGCCTCGAGAATTTGCTCAAGTAAATATATACAAGAAGAGTAAAGAGAAAAAAAAAAAAAAACCTTGGAACACTGATAAAAACCAACATCCTGGATTCATAACCCTTTATCATTTTTTTATCCAAGCATTTCAGAATCGGAGCAACTCTAGACTTGAATAGCTATTGTCATGTGTTTGGCTTGGTTCATTGTTCAACTAACTGAAAATTATATACCATAAGTACTATGTTTACATGCAAGATGGAAGACAAAAAAACTCTAGACTGTTTACAAGACCCACCAATCCTTACTTCTCGATTACACAAAAGGGTAAAACAAAACAAACCACAAAAAAATAGATCACCAAAGAAATTTCTTCCACTGAAGATAGAAAAGGGAAAAAAAAATAAAAAACAAAAAACAACTAGAATATGAGCAAGAAATAATAAAGGCAACTAAGCCCAGATCTAACAGAAGCTTCAAAACAAAGGAATCCAAAACAGCATTGACAATTCCTATACTATTGGCACAAAATTCAACAATCAACATGGATAAAGCAATTTAAACTTCCTAAATACTATTTTAAAATAGGAATAGACAATAGAATCCTATCAAGTTCTCTCTCTTTTTAAATGGCAATATTCCTCATGTTCCTTGTTCATCTTTCATAAATCCCTTATGTTTGCTTCTAAGTGATAGATGACAGGCGTCAACATCACACATACAAGTTAGCCACCACCATACCTAGCCCATGCAAGACAGGAAGAAGCCCTGAGATCAATTTGTATTTTAATAGTTAAGCTATGAGTTCCATACTTTCTCCAGTGAAAATTTAACTTCCGTAACACCATCTTGTATTGGCATTGGTTTAGAATAGGGCCACTATTCAATGATCAAATCCGATACATGAGAGCCCACCGACAACACTATTTTGTCTAGGCATTGGTTCAGAACAGGGCCACTATTTTGATAAATCATCAAGATATGACTGCAATCCACTAATTTATATGGGTTGGCTTTTGCCTACCGAATCATGTTATTACAAGCACTATGTTCATATGTATTGATTCACAACCCTGTAAATCTACCAATGTAGAACAAACCAATTGCATTCAACTCAAAAATTAAAAAAGATGCTGGATTCAAAATTCATCAACCTAAGTATCAGAAAGGGGCAAAACAAAAAAGAACCCAGAATGGAAAAAAAAAAAAAAAACCAGAAAGGAGCAATTGCCTCTGTTTGTCACATGTAGAATTCCAAATATCTTCATGAGGCCAATCTAAATATCTTCAGGGGACAAAAAAGGTACCAGAGATATTATAAGGAGGGTTTTTTTGCTGAGAGGGTTTTATGCAAATCCAGAGAGGGTTGTAGGTAACCTGCCTGTGAAGGCAAATCCAGAGAGGGTTATCAAGCAAATATCAACAAATTCAGAGAGGGTTCCATTAAGGCCAAATCAAGAAAAAATGAAATAAAAGTAAAGATTCACACCTCTGTTCGGCTTCCAAGAGAGAGACGTGCCTGAGGTGAGTGGGTCGATCTCCCCAGCTTGCAGAGAGAGGGTTTTAGAGACAACCTGGAGTGCAGAGGTCTATATGCAGGAAATGGTTTTTGAAATGGGTTCGTTGAGAGAGACGTGCCGAGGTGAGTGGACAAACCGAGATTGCTTTGCACGTTGAGGGAAGAGTTGCGACCGACTTACGATAGAGAGATTCGAGATGGTTTTGAGAGAGGAGAGTTTCATTGGGAGGGTTTCGTTTCCTTCGTTGAGGCTGTGTTGTGCAACGGTTCATGAGAGAGAGGGAATACAGTTTCATTTGTAGTGTTTTGAGATATGGCCCATTTTCAAGATGAAAATAGGCGGGCAAGCAGACGGGCAAGAGTGAAACTTTTCACCGGTTTGGACGAGTCGCACGCTTCTGAGTAGACAATCTCCTCAGCTCAAGCTGAGGAGATCACAGCAAAGAGGGGGGGAGAGCGAGAGAGAGGGGTCGCGCAGCAGAGAAATAGAGATCACAGCAGCAACCAGAGAAACAGAGATCGCAGCGTAGCAGCGGAGCTAGAGAGAGAGAGAGAGAGGCGACGCAGGCGAGCGGACGCAGCAGAGCAGCGACAAAGAGATCGCCAGCGAGAGGGAGAGAGAGAGATTGCAGGCGGGCGAGATGGGAGAGAGAGATCGCATGCGAGATGGGAGAGAGAGATCGCAGCGAGCTGGGAGAGAAGAGAAGTTGGATTAGGTCTGCCGATGAAAGGGAGAAATGAAAGGGGGGAAATGATTTTAGCGCGGTAGCCAGCGAAATTTGACCTGCATCGTTCATTTTCTTTTAAGCTCACACGAATGAGTCGCACGAGCCCAGCTGATGCTCTCCTCAACTGCAGTTGAGGAGAGCCCTCCCCTTGTTATATATATGTATATGTTACTAATGTTGCATCTCCTCACTTCGGTGACTGAGGTCAACATCCCGATATGCTCATGTCACTTCGGTGATAGGGGACTTAGCTTCGTATGGTTGCCATATTGCTTGTTTCTCGTTTTCCTTGGATACCTTACTTGTTTTATATTGCATGTGTATTTTGAATAAATGCTTCTCTCATTTTATGAAATTGTTGTTCTAACAGGTTTAAACATTTTCCAAGGTAATTTCTATTAGGAATTTTGTGTATTGCAATTTGATGGATGCATTATCATTTTAATCATCATTTGAATTTTCACACGTGCATTGATTTAGAAAAACTTGAAATCTTGATTTACTCATGCATTGTTTTAAATCTTGTAAATCATATGTTTCATGCATGTTTTGATTGGATGCATTGTATTTTGAAAAAGAAGTTTTATGAATCAAGCTAGCCTATGTTTTAAATCTTTCAAATCATTTTAGGCTTTTATGTTTCATGATTTTAAAAGCACTTAGATTGAATTAAAATCATGTTTCCATGCTTGATTCCATGGCCCAAAAGTCCCCACAAGAGTCAGATAATCAGATGTACTGAAGACATCTTTCCCGACAAGATATGGTCACTATGAGTTCCTTGTTATGCCATTTGGGTTGACTAATGCACCGATAGTATTCATGGCATTGATGAACAAGATATTTGCACAGTATCTGGATCAGTTTGTGGTAGTATCCATTGACGGTATTTTGGTGTACTCCATGACCAAAGAAGAGCATGAAGAGCACTTGAGGATAGCACTGCAACTTTTAAGAGAAAACCAGCTGTATGCGAAGCTCAACAAGTGTGAATTTTTGTTAGAACAAGTAGCATTCTTGGGGCACATCATCTCCAAAGAAGGGTTGTCAGTAGATCTGTCCAAGATTGAGGCAGTAGTGAAGTGGGAAAGACTAAAGAATGTGTCAGAAATCAGAAGTTTTCTAAGATTGACAGGCTATTACTGGAGGTTTATGAAAGGATTTTTGTTGATTGCATCACCATTGACGGAGTTGACTAGAAAGAATATACCGTATGTGTGGACAGATCAGTGTGAAGCTAGTCTCCAAGAGCTGAAAAAGAGATTGACTACAGCAGCAGTCCTTACCTTACCATCTGGAAGTGGTGGTTTTACCATTTTTATCGATGCTTCGAATGTTGGACTTGGTTGTGTGTGGATGCAAGATGGAAAATTGATTGCTTATGGATCCTGACAGTTGAAAGATCACGAGAAAAATTATGCAACCCCTGATCTTGAGTTGGCAATGGTCGTCTTTGCATTGAAAATGTGGAGACACTATCTTTATAAAGAGAAGTTTGAAGTTCACTCCAACCACCGCAGCCTACAGTACTTGTTTTCTCAGAAGGAACTGAACGTGAGACAGAGAAGATGGATGTAATATATCAAGGATTATTACTTCCCAATCAAGTATCACCCGGGGAAGGCAAATGTAGTTATTGATGCTTTGAGTAGAAAATCAGTAGGCTTGGCAAATCTAAGTGACACTTGTATCTTTGAACAGTTTGAGAGGTTGAAAATAGACCTACAGCCACTGAAGAAGGGTGTGATATTAGCCAATATGTCAGTGTCCGAGCCTTCCTTCATTCAGAAGATCAAGGATAATCAATTACAAGATCCAGAGTTAGCTAAGATTTCAGAGCATGTAGTAGACCATCCTAATTTTCGTATTGTTGATGGAATTTTGTACTACCGTGACCGTCTATGTTTACCCAACATTGAAGATATGAGGAATGACATCATGACCGAAACTCACAGTACGAAGTATTCCATGCACCCAGGCAGTACGAAGATGTATCAGAATTTGAAAGGTAGATTTTGGTGGAATAAAATGAAGAGAGAAATTACAGGATTTGTCTCCCATTGTATGACTTGTTAGTTGATAAAGGCAGAGCACTAGAAGTCTCCAGGGTTGTTGCAACCGTTAGAGATTCCAGAATGGAAATGGGAGCACATTGTAGACACCTCATTTGGCCCCCTACGATAGCCTTAAACACCTGTCATATGTAGATGCTCCCATTTCATCCATAATTGAATGGTTAAGGGTATAATTAAAATTAATTAATAACGATGAAGATGCTTGTTGATAATTTTAGATTTAGTTCGACAATCTCTAGAAATTCGTGAGAGAAAGAGCCAAATCGCATCAAGATCTCTAGTCCAACCCACTATTCAAATAAGAAATGAACTATAACACTATTCAAGCCCCTTCCAGACTACATAGAACGCATTCAGGTTGTTCCTAAAGAGATTACGCTTAGTTTGCCTAAGTACGGTATGATTAGCATGAATTAGGAGGCTAGGATCGTTGATCCAGATATCCCTACCTTTTCCCGACCTCTATTCATTAGGATATATGAACCAGAAGATTCTACGTTCCGAGAGCTTTCCGATGATATGTGGAACGTCCAATTCCGACAAACGGATCAAAAGATATGGCTCTCGGAAGATTGCCCTAGCGACCCCACAAATCAAAAAAAAAAGAAAAGAAAAAGAAAAACACACTTGGGAGCACACACAGGTGCGCCCATGTCCCAGAAAGACACTTGGGCGCACACACAGGTGCACCCAGGTCCCTAGTTGCCCTAGAACCAAACTTAAGTGCATACTTAGGACTGTCTCGCTCCACTCTTCATAGTTTCGACCAGATCTCAGCCCAAAAACAGACCGAAACCAAACCTTAAACCCATTTGACCCAAAGGGTGACATGGGCGCACTTGTGTGTGCGCCCAAGTCCTAAAATCCACTTGGGCACCACTGTATGTGCGCTCAAGTCCCCCGTCACCTTGAAAACTACACATAGGCGCCCCCATAGGTGCGCCCAAGCCTAGTCTCCATTGTTTTAGTCGAAATTCGATCCGAAAGCAATCTGAACCGAACCCTAAACCCACTTGACCTTGAAAGGAGACATGGGCACACCTGTGTGCACACCCAAGTCCCAAGACCCACTTGGGCGCACCTATGTGTGCGCCCAAGTCAAGAAAACCCTAAAATCACCTTGGTTTGCGTGAAGCCTCTAGAAACTCGTACACACTGCAACCCTAACCCCTCTTCCACGCCAAAATCCCCTATGAAAAGACCTCTTATGCCATTTTGCAAAAGGAGGCTACTAGAAAGAGAGAAAAGAGAAGTAAAAAAGAGAGAAAAAGAGACAGGTCACAAAGGAGATCTTTAGATCTAGAAGAAAGGAAAAGGAAAAGCACTTTGGCTCTCCAAGATCAGCAATGGAGAAAGCCTCCCAAAGCTATGGATTTGCACAAAAGCTTCTTTTTAGGACTTGAAGAACGCGATTCGAACTGATATTTCTAGATCTAGTCTCTTCATTTAATGTTTCTCATCATCAATAGTTAAAAATATGTTTAGGATCATGCATACATTGTAGATCTGCATTGATAGTTATATTTTCTACTATATATAATAGTTAACATTCAATCATTAATAACATGCTTATGATCATTCCTAGTCTGTAGATCTGCATCGTTTTTGGCATTCTGAACTCGTGATTAGGATAGACTTCACATTCATTCATTTTCATTGAAGAAAATCCAAATTCGAAAAGGAAAGTGCAAAAAAGCACAGTGGCACCCAAGTCCCAGGAGTTGGGTTTTGACCCCGGCTTTCATCTCGCCAGCATTTTGTCTCTCAAATACGGATTTCTTTCCATATAAGTTAATATCAGGGTCCTCGGATTTGTAAATATCACTGAAAGAATCACAAGAGGACCAAACATATCACTGAAAAGGAGAATAAAAGCACTTGGGCGCCACTGTGGGTGTGCCCAAGTCTTTGAAGTTAGCTTTTGGCTCTGATTTCCATTTCGTGTGCATTTTGCTTCTCAGATCCAAGTCCATCCTCATATAATTTTATATCAAAGCCTTCGGATTTATAAAAATCATTGAAAGAATTGAGAGAGTACCAAATACATTGCAAAAAAGGAAGAAAAAAAAGAAAAAGAAAAAAAGAACAGAGGTACTTGTGCGCCACTGTGGGTGCGCCCAAGTGCCTGCAAAAGGATCCGTCCTCCGAACATTAGTCCTCGCATTGTTATTTTCAAATCCGGGAGTTCTGATATTAATAATTTATATAGGACCCTGTATTTAGTCGCAAACTATTAGAAATCGCGTCGGAATACCGTTAAATATCAGAAATACATCATAACCCGCAGGGGAAACTGTAACATCCTGTATCCTAATCTTCTATTAATGATAATTAATTACTTGATTAGTTAGTAAGTGTGTTTAGAGTCTTAGCGAGTCGGGTTTGACATATGGATCTCGCGTGCGGAGTCTCGCGTGATTCGGAGTGCGTTTGGGTAGAATAAGGGGGTGGTTTGCAATTTGGGGAGTTTTCAGGGGTTTTTATGAGATTATGAGTTTTTGTGAGTTTGGGTGCATCGGGTAGGTCTCGACATTTTATGAACTTTAGTCTTCAGTGACGTTTCGAATGACGCATCGAAGAGGCCCAAATAATCACATTAGTAAACCAAGGACTGAACTAGAATTACCCATTTATCTAACCTAATATAAACCTTAACCCTCATCTCTTATTCATTCATCTCTCTCATTCACTGTGCCTCCTCAAGCCCTAGCCCCTTCACTGCCTCCTCACTGCCGACGGCCACCGGAGCTCCGGCGTCGACGACCAAGCTTCCCATCTTCTTCCTTTAGCTCCCAAGATCACAACCATTCTCTTTTCTAAGCTTTTCATTCACAACCCATTCAAAGGTAAGCTTCTCAAGCTTTTAGGTCTAGCTAATCTTCTTCCTTTTGGTTAGAAATGGTCTAGATGAGCTCACCCCGCCCCTTGCATTTCATTTGTAGAGAGGTTTTTGGTTTGGAAGCCATTTTCATTACTTTGAGCTCAAAAGAGGGTTTTCCCTAAATTTCTCTTGGATTTTCTTAAGCTCTTCATCTAAGGCAAGTATATATCTATATTCATGCTTGATATGTTTGTCTTCCTTGATTTGTATGGCAAGATGAGGATTTAGATGTTATTGGTTCAATGGATGCTTTAGAGGTTTGAAAACATAATAATTAGGTTGATTAGCCTAATGAAATGGATTTTGATGTTTATGGTTTGATTAGATGGATTGTTAGAATTAGAATGGACTTGTTATATGCATGATTTGGTTGTATATCAGGTTCAAGGGAGAGGAAATGGATTTGGACCTATTCATTGCAGAAATAGAACCTACAGTTCTGTTTCCACAGTGCACGCGGTCGACCGACCACGGCACACGGTAGACTAGGCACACAGGGTCAGGTTATCTGGAACCTGACCAAAACATTGTTCCCCTTTTTATCTTACAACTGCCGGTCGACCGAGCCTGGGCTGGGTTGATCGGGTACACATGGAGGAGGTCGACCTAACTTCCTCAGGTCGACCGGGCTCGCTGTGTATAGGGTCGACCGGTCAAGGGCCAGGTCGACCGGGCCAACTGTAAATTTCCTTCTTGGAAAAGGACTTAGGTGGAACTTGGTTACCCTTTTTGTGGACTCATTTGACTTATTGTGAGGATATTTGAACTGACATTCTTCACAGTTAATTCGGTTACATCGGGACTTAACTAAACTCAATCTTGAATGGTACGGGACAACAGGATACCCTTCTTTAAATCTATGCACGAAGATTGTTTGTCAGGGTATCGTGAACCCTAACCCCTTTCGTTGACTGAGTAGGTTGTACGATGCTTTAGAATTAACATTGTATTTAGGATTGGATTGTCTATTGCTTTTGATTCTGAATTGTACCGTTTGGTACTATCTACATGGTACAAACATGTTCATTAGCTCCGTTCGCTTTGTTTTGTTTGGGGATTACATTGACAACTTAGATGATGGACTTAGGATCTCCTTTGATGTTTCGTTAGTTTTGAGGTTTGATTGAAGTGTTGAGGCAGGGTTTTGATTATAAGGCTTGAAGAGAACTACTATTGAAGTTTGTTTGAAGTTTAATTTGATTTGGAATAAAGTAGTTTCTCTAATGTTGTTGAATCTTGTTCGTGCCTAGGCCCTCATTGACTGTTTGTTTAGGACTCTTTGTGTCAGGCACTACTTAGTTGTTAACGTTCAACATAGCTGGGGCACTACCTGTGTGAGGACTTGTATTTAGGACCTTGAGGCAAGATTGGGCCAGAGTCCACGGGACCCAAGCCACATGAGACAACAGAGGACCAACCTTGAGGTAAGATTGGATGCGCTTGGGCTAGGTCCTTTGGTTGAGTAGCCCATGAGCCTAAGAAGACCATCTGCAGTTCGGATTTGGTGTAATGGACACTACTTTGAACACTTTGATTGAAGGATTATGATCCCAAACTATTTATATCTCCACCACGACTCAATGTGAGTATGGGAGGGCAATGACACTATCCCGTGGTAATTAGCATATGTGGACCGCCTACTTTGATAGTTTGATATTGATTCTAATGCTATGCATTTCCTATGATTATGTCTACTCGTTTACTCTTATTCGTACTGCATATCTTGATGCTTTATATATATATATATATTGATTACCGACCGTTGTGTCTGATGATGCTACTCTTGGTGCATACGTATCGAGCCCTTCTACTCCGAGGAAGAGGAGACGGCGGAGGCGATTTAGACAGATCAGTCTTATGACCTCTTAGACTACAGTACGAACGACCTTGTATAGCCGTATCAACCCCGTACATGAGAGCCTTCATCTTTTGGACTAGCTTCACATTTTGGTTTCTTTACCTTTTGATTAGGCCTGAATTTTTGGTGTGGCCTAATGCTGTAATTAATACTTTGGTTAACAATCTCAACATGAACTTAATTAATGTATTCAGTAATTGCTCTAAACTCTACATCTTTAAGATACCACTTGCATTTATGAAGCTTCCGCTAATTGTTATATTTATATTTGAGGAAATGTTTCTATCTACAGCAGTCTTCAATCCGAATGGGACATGATTGGGGCCACGTTGCATTTGTTTAATGTCAGAAAAGTTTAAATTGGCTCTAATCTCACGCATAACCTCGGTTTCACTTTTGGGGGCGTGACATAAACACTTGGGCTCCACTGTGTGTGTGCCCAAGTCTTGCAGAGACACTTGGGCGCCCCTGTAGGTGCGCCCAAGTCCCTGGATTGATCTCTGGCTCGCATTTGTTGCATTTTGCGTCTCATTTGACTTCTTGTTCCATGTTTGTGATGATTTCAATTTACTGCTGAACTTCTAGACTCCGAATTATCAAATCATCAACACTTTAGGTTAGGTTAATTTGCATAAAATACCAAAAGAAATCTTTTTTTTTAAATCATAAAAATTTTCCCATCTCATCTTGCTCTTTAGTAATTAGAGAAGAGAACACAAAAAAATAAAAATAAAAAATAAAAAATAAAAAATTAAAAGAAATAAAAAAGCCCATAAAAAAGAGATAGAGTAGACATTAAGTAGATGACCTTAGGTTATTTTTTTAATTTAGGTTGCATTGCTTTTGCATAAAACACCAAAAAGGAAAAAAAAAGAAAAGAGAAAAATCATAAAATCATAAAACACTTCTCCTCTCATCTTGCTCTCTCGTAATTAGAAAAGAGAACAAAAAAAAAAAAAAAAAAAAAGAGAAAAAAGTAATAAAAAGAAGTAGTAGAATTATAAAAGTAGACAATAAATAGGTGATCCTAGGTTATTCCATTCACGCCTAAGTAAATTAATAAACATGATCAATCCCAATTTAAAACACTTAATTAATTTAAAACACCTAATTAAAATATCCAATTAAAATCCATAGACTTAATTAATTAATTAAATCCCTGAAATTGATCAACAACTCCTAATAAAACCTCTAATTGAACAAAACCCTAATCAATAAGTCTCAACTGAAGTCCTGATTAACAAACATAATTAATCTGCCCTAATTTATTAAGACCCTAATCAACAAAATCCAATTCACAACACCAAGTTTAGACCTTAACCAAGCTTTAATCAAATCTTGATCACCAATTCCTAGTTTAAATCCTTATCAAAACGATATACCAATCAAATCTCGAAAATATAAACATCTCCCAACAGAAACCAAAGTCGAATGCCTGAAATTGACTTAAAAACACCCTAGAGACAACAAGCTGGTAAACTGACACTTGGGTGCCACCATAGGTGTGCCTAAGTCACAGAATACACATGGGCGCCCCCACGAGTGCGCCTAAGTCCCCATTCCTATCCTGAGATGCACTTCGGTTATGTTTCAACTCTCGAATGCAAACCACTACCACACTTAAGATTTAGAGACTTGAAACCAACCCAAGATCCAAGATTTATTGACATGGGTTATTTGAGAATCCAAATTTAAGTTGACGAATCCTGGAAAGAACCGAAACTCACAAACCAACAGTGTGCCCAAGTCATCGAGAAGCACTTAGGCGCCACCACAGGTGCGCCCAAGTCACATTTCAGCCCAGGGACCACCGAATCCTAATTCGCTTCAACTCTCAACCCAAATCAACATCTCAAAACCTTAACCGAACCAACAACAGCCCTGAAATTAAAAATCCAACTAACATAAACCCATTCAAAACCTCGAACCAAAGTCAGAAGATTTAAAAGCATCAAATTGAGCCTTGGGTGCCACCGCTGGTGCGCCCAAGTGCACAGAAACACTTAGGCGCATACCTATGTGCGCCCAAGTCCTCTGACAGATCCAAGTTGTGAATTCTGGTTGTGTTTCGAGTTCTGGACTTAATATTATTAAAACAAACCAACCCAAAACATAAAACAACATCAGAACAGAAGCTTACACTTAGCAAAACTCTCTGAATTTTCAAAATTAACATCAATACCTTTGTCACTAACCAAGTAACACAGGATTTGGTACTTGGGCGCCACTGCCTGTGCGCCCAAGTCACCCAGAGAACCTAAGCGCCACCACAGGTGCGCCCAAGTCTTCTGCTAACCCCATTTCACCGATTTCAACATCACTTTCATCATTTGAAGTAAGACCTTCAATTCCAGAACTTTAAACAACTTAAACAGAGCCCTAAGACACCTCAAAACATCCCTAAGTAACTCTTAATCAAAACCACAACTTAAAATAAACCAAACCAATTAAGATCATAATTAACAAATTACTTAGACATTGAAGCTATCAAACATAGGTCGTCTACACTCTAGGATTAGGTCAGATTTCCCCATTAGATAGATTAGAACATTAGGATTCGTCCCATCACTTTTCTTGTTTTGTTCGGGGACCGAGAAAGCTGATGTGGGCGGTCTAGGATGTTAGGTTATGGTTAATCCGATGATCAGTAGTAAAGCATTAATCGCGTAAATCCAAGTAAAAATCCCCTAGTTAGGCCCTTCTAGCCCCAATTTAAAAAATCCATAAAAACTATAAAACCAACAAACTAAACCCAAAAAGATTTTTCTTTTATTTCTTCCTCCACCTCATGTGCCAGATATTTAATCGAACTTAATGATAAAAGGGAATGAAGAACTGATTTCTAAAATTGAATAAATGAGAATGACGAGATGAGATGAGTAATTTCACACACATTTTTAAACAATCACGGCCCATCGGTCACCTTAAAACAAACACCGGCCCATCGGCCACTTTCAATCAATTACGGCCCATCAGCCACCTCCAATAAATTACGGCCCATCGGCCTCTCACTTTTATCACTCGTGTATCGCACACGAAAAACACAGAAATCACAAGTCAAAGTCTCATTTGCATCATCATTTTGGTTTGAAAAGTCAGCATTTAAACCCTATTTGCCAAGGGATTTGAAGGGGGTATCCGGGAACGGGGCCGATCCTCTTCTTAAATATTTGGCACCTCCCCCTTTTATTTTCTTTATTTTAATTATTTTATTTTACTTGGATACACAATGATTTTGCTATGTGAGGATTAACCTTATTTGGAATTTAACTCATGACCCTGAATTCACCCTGTATTAAAGAGACCTAAATCAATGTGACAGGACAATCGTCGTGTGTTGCCGGCAGCACATTAGACGAGAAGAAAAACCTACCCACTTATTTTCTCCCATTTATTTTTCTTCGGCTTCCGTCGAATAACAGTGTTACGGCCGTTACTATAGTTGGCGATCGTGATCCGTCGATTTTGAGGGTAGTCGGAATCCTGATTTTCGATGTAATAATTTAAATAGTATATATAATTGAATGGCGATTTCCCTCCCTGGGGAGATCAAAATTCACATTCGATAGTTTGGCGATCGCGATGGGACTTCTTGTGTTGTCTTGTCATATATTTGGGTTTTTCTTTTTTTTTTTGGAATTTTAGGACATGAACATCCGATCAATGATCAGATGTCCATGTCCCATTCAGTTTAGGGTTATTGTGAGTCTAGTCCGAAATTAAACCTGAGGTTCGAATGAACCGTCCACTAAGCTTTCCCCCATTACATCATAAGAAACAAACTTACATCAACACTCACTACCAAACAACATAAAACATGCTCTTCTCATCCCCTCATTCTCTCTATTCTCATCTAAATACTTCTTCACTAATGGAGCGTTACACGTTTAGGATGTCCGACTTTCAACCTCTCTCGCCTCCACTAATGCTCCACACCACTAGCGGGTCACACCAAGCCCCACAAAATATAGAGTCCTCTAAGGTATTAGATGGATCCTTAGCAGCATCAAGTCACGACTCACAACAGATAAGACGGTCCCTCTTCCAATAAGGCCCGCTCCCAGTCAACACGATTACAATGGGAAGAAATCATTCTAACGCATCTACCCCATCTCATGCGTCTGGGGAGAACCGATTCTCCTCGCATTCAGGGGTGACTTACACGGACTTAGTCAGTCCAATTGGCCAGGTTATAAGATATAGGGTTCACGATAATGTTTCATCAAGGGATCACTCTCTTCGTGCAAGTGATCATGTCGTTTTGTAGGTTATACCCTACTATTCCCTAATCAGTCAGATTGAGCCAATCACATCTTCTTTCCCACAATACGGGATGCCCACTGATGCACCTATCGCTACCCCGGTTATAGTCATCGCACCATCACAGACTTTCGCAATAAACGAGGATCCGTATCGTCAAGCGAGCCATAGTCTAATAAATTCGAGCTAGTTGGTGACATCCGACTGTTAGAAATAGGTGGGCCTCGTGCAAGTGATTTCAAAACTTTTGACCCACTTGACTCAGGGATCAAACGTCCACAAGGCCATTAACCATATCCAGGATGCAATCCCTCATACTCTTATATCATGTACAGCAATATTACAAGCAAAAACCATGCAAAATAATCTACAAAACATTAGAGAAGCAGATTATACCTTTGCTGTCCGCTTGTACTTTGATGGAGAAGAAAACAACTTTGGATCTCCAAGCCCTCTTAGCCTTCCACGCTATGGCCCGTATCAGAACTCTTCTCTAAAGGAGATGGGTGGGATCTCCTAAAGAAAACTACTAGAAGCTCTCAAGGAAACTAGAAGAGAACTAGAAGGAGAAGAGAATATGTGCAACTATTGCACACTAAGGGGGCTGCACGTTTTTCAAGAGTGTGTTTATTCCAGCCCTTTGTTACTCCTTTTATAGCATTAAGCAACCTCCTTCTCTTGTACTAATTGAAATAGAAGTCTTACTTCTACACCAAATAGTAACCTTACTATTACCACTATTAGAAGTCCCACTTCAAATAGAAATAGTAACTTCCTAATTCCTTCATCTTAGAGTTCTAGTAGGATTAGTATCTTTCCAATAACTTGGGCTAGCGTGGGGACCACTAGGGATTCCATAGAAAGCTGGCTCCAACTGGGACACGTGACCCCACATCTCATGTGCAATCCGGGCCCACAGTTAATTGCAAATAACACCACTATATAAATGCAATTGCACTCCAGTCTTAGGAATAAATTACAATGAAGACCCTAAACTTCCCGATTACCACAATTAAGCCCCTCTATCAATATCCATGGATTAATTGGACTAAAAACTGTCCCACCAATTTAGATCCACATCTTATTATCCTTGAGCCCCAATTAATCACAGTGATCATCAGTACCATCCAATTAACTCTTAATCGAGATGGGTGCGCACTTACTAATGATAAATCCATTAATTGGCACAAGGGGATAATATAGATAGATTCCATCTTGACCATTGGATGTTCCCATAGTCCTACTACCACATACCCAAGACACCGAGGTGTTGACCTACAGTTGGCCTCACTCATTGGTGACTCAAAGCAAATGAATAGATAGAAACTTGAGTTCATCAATGTCTCAGGATTGAGAGCCTATTGCTAGGGAATTATGAGAGCAAACCTTAAACTCGAGACAGTATTCTATAAGGTGCTTCTCATGGTCCTTCAATACATCCAATGTACCAGCACCGTGATCTAGAATCTTACATTCTGATGATCGAGACAAATCACACTATTTTATAGTGATCAAAGCGCTGCAACCTTATCAGATGAGATGCCCAGTCTCATCACCGGTTGTGAAGATGTTTAAGTATAAGATTTGTGACAAATGTCTCCTGTGTGTGGATCTTATCCAGACACATATATCACATCTAATATACTAACGGGACCCGGTTCATCTCATGAACCATTTATGTCATTTGTATTAGTTAAGTGCATTAAGTAGTAAAACACCATTCATCTCATGAAAGGAAAGCATGATAGTATTGATAAATAAAGAAATTAATCAGTTTATTTACATCATATGATGGATTGAGTCCATACAATCTAACACCGACACCTCACATCAAAACCCTTTGACTCATATAAGGACATCAGATGTCTACCAACAACGTAAGGTGGCACGACCTCAATTCCAGGTAATAACTCCTCCGCCAATCAACCAAACGAATTGCAATCCTATGATGGTTGGCAATGATATACTATACCCCCAGCCGATTCAATACGAGAGGACCCCTCCTATTTATCAAAATCAGACCGCCCCAACCTGCCAAGTGCCAAACTTAGATTAGGTTCCCCCGATCCAAAACGTGCAGGTTATCAATCCCTCAGGCGTTAGACAATCTTATCAAACATACCAGGGAAATGAGCCACGCTATCAGCAGGCATATCGACTGCCCACCTTGAGCCCAATGGTTGATCCATATAGAGGACAGTTGGTCGCTTACGAAGGAACTCAATTGAACCAAAACTATCATCCTATTCAACAAGCGTATCCCCAGGACCAGTTCCAAGAGCCAGCATACTTCCCCGCTCCACTAGAACCATGCCAACCGCAAACAATTTAATACCTAGATCCTTTAGCATTTAAAGAACTGCAGAAAAACGTAGAAGAGCTTAAAAATGAAATTAAAAAGAAGTCCTCGAGCTCGACTGGAAGGAAGCTAGGTTTCTACTATTCTACCAAAAAGCAAGAAAAAGAGAGGTCGCCCTTCCTTGTTAGAGCAACTAAGTTCATACCTTACGATGGGACAAATGACCCCCAACACCATCTAGTCTTGTTCTGCAACAAATGTAGTGCTGACAATGACTCCATGCTCATAAACTATTTTCAGGAATCATTAACGGGAGATGCATTGACTTGGTATACATCTGTACCTTCTCACGAGATTAATACCTTTGAAGATTGTAAGACCCCGACCCGAGTGATTTTGATTAGTGCTTAGTTAGTTGCGTGTTAGTCTTGATTTGACTTGTGGACTTTGGTTTGGTTTCGTCTAGAATAGCTTTGAAATAGCTTTGGGGATTTTGAGTGCCTTTCGAATTAGTGGGGCCCTTTGGGGGTTCCTTGTTTTTGACTTTGCATGTACTTGAGGTTTTATCTTGGTTTTCTTGATTTGTATTTTATCCCGATTTACTTGTTTTGTTATTACCTTCAACTTTCATGTTGATTTTGTTCCCGTTCGAAACCCCGAAACTTGACTTTTCTAGCTTCAAGGGCAAAACAGTACTTTTACACCAAATCTGTACCAAATTATTGTTAATCCCGAAACCCGCGAAACATAAACTTTTTAGAAACTAGATATTTCGACGATCATTTCTTCCTTCTTCGTCGATTTCATCCGAAGTCCTGAAAACCACTATTTCAACCCAACTAGGTTACTAGATGGTGGAGCCCACTTGTGTAGCTTATAAAAGAGAACCCATCTCCCTCACTTTCTCTTTTTCCAGCAACTTCCTTGAGCCTAGGGTTTCCTTCTCTTCTTCTTGTTCTTCCATCATCAAGAGACATCACCAAACTTGCACCATCATCTCATAGGATTTCATTATCTTCTTCTCCACTTCAAGGGCTCTCCATTGGTACCATTTGTGGAGGAATCTCATCTCTCCAAGACCTTCTTCTAGCTTGCTTTGCTCATTTGGAGAACCTATTGGTAAGATCTCTTCCTAATCTTCTAGATTAGTGTTCTAGATTAGTGTTCTTCTAGCCTTAGAGAAGCTACATTTTCATTATTGAAAGCTCTCTTCTCCTTCATTGTTTTGACCCATTTTAGGGTTTGTTTTGGGGGTTTTTGTAGAGCTTGTGTTCTTGGCTTGCAAAGGTTGCATAAGAGCTTGTTTTCCATTGATTAAAGACTTAAGGCAAGTGGATGATTTGATACTTTTACATTTGAATGAGTTTTATGTTGGGATTGGTGTATGCCCTAAAGCCCACTGACTGCATTTTCATCTCTGTAACTGGATATTTATTGGTTACTTAATGGAATGACTTCTTTCTCTTTATACTTGTGTATTTGTATGGTTGTGTAAGGCCCATTGTTTTCTAGTAATGACTTAGGTGTATAGTGGCTACACACAGTTAGGTCTGAGTCATGGACACTTGAAACAATAAACTTGTTCATAACTGAGAGATGGAGTTGGGCACTTCATCTTGGTATAAGTTATAATGAGATACTCTCCTGTATTCAGGGTGACTTACCTAAGTCACGGGAGGCTTTTCCGGATTTATCTCATTAGTGCATGTGTCATGCATTGAACAGGACCACTTGTAGGTGTGATCTCTAAAATAGTACTATCACAGAGAGAGATCAAATCACCTCTTGCTACTGAGTGACCAGTGCTCTTAATCTTGAGCATTTGTGGATGAACTGACGAAGTCAAGTTCTTGTGCTTTAATTCACTATGGGTGAGATCCTGTTCATGGGTCAACAGCTCTGTGTTTTGGGTGCTTGGGCTTGATTAGTTGGGACGTGCAAATGCAATATGGAATCTATATAATCACATGATGGAATGATCGTCCCCTTAGAATTATCCGATTAATCATCAGAATCTAAGATCTTAGTATATGGATGTTCCATATGGATATTGAACTTGTGGGTCGCTCCCTGGATCAAGAGAATGATATCCGAATGATGATTAGGTCAAGGATATGAAATTCTAAGGTTGAGATGTAATCAAGAAGGTAGATAGTACATCGGTTAACCTACTTGATTATGGATGTTACATAGAGGGGCATTGTGGTCATTGTACTTGGTAGGTCAAAGACAATCGTCAGTTTATGATGAGCTTTATTTGCAATTTAATATTTGTCCCTAGAGTGCAACCATAACTCTCTAGTGGAATGAGTTAAGGTTAAAATGATCCTAGTGTTGGTATGGGGTTGGCATGGATATTTTGGTCATTTTGGGAGCCAAGGGCAAATATGTCTTTTGGTCCCTTCTCTAGCCACTTTCCTAGATTGGCAAGGTTTCCTAAATTGTTTAAATGTGTGGAGAAATAATTTTGAGTGTAAATTCAAATAGGTCCATGAAGGCATACATGAATTACATCTCTAGATAAATTATTTGGTGCATGGACCATAGTTAGTGTGGGCTAGCCAATGTGGTCCCTAGTTTGTGGGTCCCAAGTTTGTGTAGGCCCCATTACTTGGAAGGAGTTCTTTTTTGTACAAGTTTTCCTAAAGTTTAGTAGCTTTCTAATCCTATTTAGAAACTAAACTAAGAAAGGGAGAGGGCTGGACGTCCACATGTGCTTGGTTTCTTTTTTAGAAAGTTCTCTTGGTTTCCTTGTTCTTTAAGGAAAGGACTTCTCCAAAAAGGGTTTTCAGCTATTATAAATAGCTGGTGGCTTCTCCTTGGGCGTGGAACACATCAAGAGAGAGAAGAGAGAAAGCCCTTGGGCGTGGAGATAGAGAGAGCTACCAGCCACTCTTTTGGACGTCCACTGCACTATTTTTCTCTTTGCTGGTCCTGTTTTTCTTCCTGCAGAAAAACCCATATCAGATCTGAGTCCTACACTTCAGATCAAGGAAAAATAGTTAGAAGGAAACCTGGTTGTGTTCCCACCAACATTAACCAATCAGATTAGTAGAAAGGGGAATAGAGGAGAAGACTAGAAGAAAGATTACTGCAGAAATTCCAGCAAGGTGTGCTGAAATTAGCAAGTTACAGATCTGAGTTTTTGATTCAGATTTCAGAGTTTTTCTAGCCCAGGAACATCAGGTATATGTTCTCCTTTGTATCTTCTTTATTTTCACACAAGTTGATCATGATTGCATGGTGTTATTGTGTGTTTTTCATGGCTGGTTTGCTTTCTAATTCTGATCCTAGTTAAAAGTTTTAAAATTCCAGCCATAGAACTCTTTTCTTAAAAGGAGTTCAGATCTGAATCACACTAACTTTCAATGGTATCAGAGCCACACCATGATTAATCATGATCCCATGTTGTGTGGATATCAATCCTAGATTATTTAAGGGCATGGTGGCACCCTTTAGGATGGTTTTTACTGCATAAACATAGTGCATAAATTTTTTTCATGCTGCTGGAATAATTCCAGATTGCTGTCCACTACATGTTAGGAGTGCAGAAATTGTTTCCATGTTGCTGGAACAATTTCAGATTGCTGATTACTACATGAAAGTGTGCAGGAATTTTTCCAAGGTGCTGGAATAATTTCAGATCACTATATAGTGCTGTACATAGCACTTTGTATGCACTAACCTCTTTGTTTGCAGCCATATAATTGCATCCTTGATGGTTCGCATGTATGTGTGTGGATTGGATGGTTTTAATTAGTTGGAAAGTGTACGGTTGCGCGGTTAGCAACCATAGGAGATTGTTTTTTTTTTCCTTGTTTTTATTTTCAACTAGTCTTGATGTAAGCTTTCTTGAAAAGCATAGGTATCTCCAATGTAATTTTGGGTTTTTGTTTTTTCATGGTTTTGCTTGTATAAATTTGATTTATTGTAACAAGCAAGAAAAGGAAAGTTTCAAGCGAGGAAGGTTGCAACAAACCGGGTCCCATGGTGACGGAGGCAACGGAGGTTTCCTAGCGCAAGTAGGACTCTTAACCAAGTTTCCTAATTGGAAAAGGATTTGAAGTCCGAAATAGCAGGGAGCCATCAAGGATTGCATTCTTTTATTTGCTTTTATATATGGAATGCATGGTTGAATGCTTTATATAATTGCTATGTTTATCACCTAGTAACATGGCCACCACTAGGTTCTTAAAATTGGCATCTTTCTATATTGGATTGTTTTTGTTTGGCAAATTGTTTTTAAACGGATCTTAGACCAGCACCTTCTATTTGTCTAAGGTTTAAAATTGGATAGGGTTTAGTTTACCTTGGTACCCTAAGTTTCCAAAAGAGGCCAAACTAAAATCTAATATGTTGATACCATAGTGGGCCCATAACCCATTGGTCCCAAGATCTTTACTCAATATGTTTTAAAGCAAAAGTTTTTTTTTTTTTTTTGTGACTTAAGCAATTGAGTCATGAAAATTGTTAACCAAGTTTGCTAGATTTAAACAAGGTTTGAGTAACGATCAAAAGTGTTTTTTCAAAATCCTAGTGTTAAATAATCAAGTGGGAGAGGGGCTTGGAAAAACCCCACGGCTTTCCATTTTCGGTTCATGCTATCTCATTGGAGTGTTAGTGGGAGCGGCCATCCCTTCGGTGGAGTTCTTTACTAAAGATTGCTTCGATGGGTTAGTAGGTGAACTAATGTGAATATTCGTAATGAGGTCTTAGTGGGAGCGGCCATCCTTTCGGTGGAGTTCTTTACTAAAGAGAATGTCAATGAAGTGTTGGTGGGAGCGGCCCTCCCTTCGGTGGAGTTCTTTACTAAAGTTCACTTCAAGATTGGATTAAAGTCACTTCCCTTCGGAGGACTTGAGTCATAGACATTCTGGGAATGCTCATAAGAGATGGTAATACACTTGACATAAGACGGTAATAACCTCTCCCTAGGAGTTAGTGTTATTTGTCATATGAGGCCAAACCAATCAGTGATTGGACTATCACTGGATATGCGTATCCAGACAGTGATAATCCAAATAAGCGATGCTTAACTCAACGTGACTGTAGGCTCGGCCATCCCTTCGATGGAGGGTCTATGAGGAAGTTGAGACACTGATACATTATAATTAGGGTTATATAATGTAAAAAGTCTTGTGCATGTTTTTCCTTTTATTACAAGCACCATATACATGTTACATATATACTGCAAGTCTAATTATAACCTGTTATATATATCCAGAGAGATGGGGAAGGACTCTTTTAGCCCATTGATGAGTATTCTGCGTGAGAACAAATTGACTGGCCCAAATTACGTAGACTGGAAAAGAAACCTTAACATAGTACTCACCGCTGAGGAGTACAAGTATGTTTTGTCGGAACCCTGTCCTACCATTGATGATTATTCTACAGATGACCAGCTAGAGGCTGAAAGGAAATGGAAAAAGGCGAATAGCATGGCCAAATGCTACATGCTTGCTTCCATGTCCAACGTGTTGCAAACGCAGCATGAGCAGATGGACACAGCTTCTGATATCATGTTGTCCTTGTCTGAAATGTTCGCAGACAAAAGCAGGCCAGCTAGGCAAGCTGCTTTAAGGACAATCATGAATACTAGGATGGCTGAGGGAACACCTGTCAGAGAGCACATGCTCAAAATGATGGATTGTTTCAATGAAGCTGAGATCCTAGGGGTTGAGATTGATGTAGGGAGTCAGACTGATATGATTCTAAAAACTCTGCCGGGGTCTTTCAACCAGTTCAAGCTCAACTTCAACATGAGCAAGATGGACATGACTCTCTCTGAGTTAATGAAAGAACTCCAGGCGGCAGAGGCCATCATGAAGCCTAAAGGCCAACTTCACTTTTCCCAGTTTTCCTCTAAACTGAACCCAAAAGGGAAAAAGTTCAAGAAGAAGCAGGGTAAGGGAAAAGGACAGAAAAAGGGCAATGCTGGGAAGAAGGACAAAGGCACAGGTGAAAAGCCCAAAGGAAAATGCTTCAAGTGCGGCCTCAAAGGTCACTGGAAGAAAGATTGTCCCAAGCTCCTAGGCTCAGATAAGAAAGGTATATCTCTTTCCTACTACATTGAAACCTGCCATGTGGTTGATTCTACTGATTCTTGAATAGTAGACTCTGGAGCCACTAATCATATCTGCAATTCATTGCAGGGGTTTCAGATAATGAAAAAGCTTGAGAAAGGGGAGTTTGACCTTAGAGTTGGAAATGGAGCAAAGATATGGGCTGTTGCAGTGGGAGCAGTTACCTTACATTTTCCGAATGATAGGATATTAGTTTTAAACAATGTTATCTATGTTCCGGACATAAGGAAGAATTTAATTTCAGTTTCCAGACTCATTGAATTTAATTATTCAGTTTCTTTCCATTCTGGTGTTGATATCAGTAGAGATGGAAATATTATATGTACCGGTAGAATGCATGATAACTTATTTTATATATATCCTATTGCTCCCTCACTGCACAATGTACAACTAGAAAGCTCATCTTCCCTTAAGTGGAAGGTATCTTCGACCAATGACACTTATCTTTGGCACTTACGTTTGGGACATATTAACCTAAAACGGATTCAGAGGTTGGTAGAGGATGGGCTTCTGAGCTCATTAGATCTCGAACCTTTTCCTCAGTGTGAATCTTGTCTCATGGGAAAGATGACCGAAAGGTCATTCTCTGGAAAGGGACTGAGGTCAAAGGAGTTGTTAGAATTGGTTCACACTGATGTGTGTGGTCCTATGAACAAACTAGCTAGAGGAGGTTATGAGTATTTCATCACCTTCACTGATGATTACTCTAGGTATGGATATGTGTACCTAATGCGACGCAAGTCTGAAGCATTTGATAAGTTCAAACAATTCAAGGTTGAGGCGGAGCTACAACTAGGGAAACATATCAAAGCTCTTCGATCTGATCGAGGTGGCGAGTACCTCCTGGGTGAGTTCAAGGAGCACCTCACACAACATGGGATTGTGTCTCAGTTGTCTGCACCGGGTACACCCCAGCAAAATGGTGTAGCAGAGAGAAGAAACCGTACCCTTCTTGATATGGTAAGGTCCATGATGAGTCATGCAACCCTATCCATATCATTTTGGGGATATGCCCTAGAAGCAGCAGCATACATTTTGAATCTGGTACCTTCTAAATCAGTACCTAGGACACCTCAAGAAATGTGGACAGGTCGAAAACCCAGTTTAAAACATATCCACATTTGGGGTTGTCCAGCTTATGTACTGAATGATAAAGCTACCAAGCTAGAACCCAGATCGGAAATGTGCTACTTCATTGGGTATCCTAAGGAAACGAGAGGAGGCATCTTTTATCATCCAAAGGAGCAAAAGGTGCTTATCAGCACTCATGCTAGATACTTGGAGGATGATTGCATGATGCACCAAGAGCTTGGTTGTAAAGAAACACTTGAGGAGATTCTTTCAGAAACTCCTGCATCATCTGTGCCAGATCCTGAGACTGTAGAAAATCAAGACATTCCTTTTAACACTCCGGAGCCTCGTCGTAGTGGGAGAATTTCTAGACCACCAGATATATACCTGGGAGTGTCTTTCATGACAGACTCCGAGGATTTGGTTGAGGATCCTACTAGTTACGATGAAGCAGTAACGGACATAGATGCTGACATGTGGCAGCAAGCGATGAAATCTGAATTGGATTCTCTGTATTCCAATCAAGTCTGGGAACTTGTGGATGCACCTGAAGGGATCAAACCCATAGGGTGCAAGTGGATCTACAAGAGAAAGAGAGGAGTGGATGGGAAGGTTGAAACCTTCAAAGCAAGACTGGTGGCGAAAGGATATACTCAGAAAGAGGGCATCGATTATGAGGAAACCTTTTCGCCAGTAGCCATGCTCAAGTCCATAAGGATTCTCTTAGCCATCGCATGTCATTATGACTACGAGATATGACAAATGGATGTCAAGACAGCTTTTCTTAATGGAAGTCTTGACGAATGCATCTATATGATGCAACCAGAGGGATTCATTGCTGGTGGCCAAGAGAACATGGTCTGTAAGCTTAAGAAGTCCATTTATGGACTTAAGCAAGCATCTAGGGCATGTGGTATCAAGTTTAATCAGGCAGTCAAATCCTTTGGCTTTGATCAAAACATTGATGAACCATGTGTGTACAAGAAAGGGAGTGGAAACGCAGTTGCATTTTTAGTCTTATATGTGGATGACATATTACTCATTGGAAATGATGTTGGCATCTTGTCGTCTACTAAGGTTTGGTTATCATCTCAATTTCAGATGAAGGATTTGGGTGAGGCGAGCTATGTCTTAGGGATCAAGCTTTTGCGAGATCGCAAGAACAAGATGTTAGCCTTATCCCAATCTTCATATATTGAGAAGATATTGGTCAAGTATAACATGCATGACTCCAAGAAGGGCTTGCTACCTTCTAGACATGGAGTGCCACTATCTCGGAATCAATGTCCGAAGACACCTGAGGAGATAGAAAGCATGAGGAGAGTGCCATATGCATCAGCTGTTGGAAGCCTCATGTATGCAATGTTGTGCACTAGACCAGATATTTGCTTTGCCGTTGGCATGGTTAGCAGATATCAATCAAACCCTGGACCTATGCACTGGACAGCGGTTAAGCATATATTCAAGTATCTTCGGAGAACGAAAGATTATATGCTAGTCTACCGAGCAGATGATCTAACGCCACTGGCGTATACAGACTCGGATTTCCAGTCAGATGTAGATGGCAGAAAGTCTACCTCAGGATACGTCTTTACTCTATCAGGAGGGGCTATATCATGGAGAAGTGTCAAGCAAGATTGTACTGCTGATTCTACCATGGAGGCAGAGTATGTGGCAGCATCGGAAGCTGCGAAGGAAGCAGTATGGCTCAGAAAATTCCTATTGGAATTAGGAGTT
>QPKB01000004.1:44594313-44712677 GCA_003546025.1 Camphora micrantha | reverse complement strand
CCGGGCCTACAGTTAATTGCAAATAACACCACTATATAAATGCAATTGCACTCCAGTATTGGGAATAAATTACAATGAAGACCCTAAACTTCCCAATTACCACAATTAAGCCCCTCTATTAGTATCCATGGATTAACTGGACTGAAACTGTCCCACCAATTTAAATCCACATCTTATTATCCTTGAGCCCCAATTAATCACAGTGATCATCAGTACCATCCAATTAACTCTTAATCGAGATGGGTGCGCACTTACTAATGATAAATCCATTAATTGGCACAAGGGGATAATATAGATAGATTCCATCTTGACCATTGTATGTTCCCACAGACCTACTACCACGTACCCAAGACACCGAGGTGTTGACCTATAATTGGCCTCACTCATTGGTGACTCAAAGCAAATGAATAGATAAAAACTTGAGTTCATCAATGTCTCAGGATTGAGAGCCTATTGCTAGGGAATTATGAGAGCAACCTTAAACTCGAGACAGTATTCCATAAGGTGCTTCTCATGGTCCTTCAATACATCCAATATACCAGCACCGTGATCCAGAATTTTACATTCTCATGATCGAGACAAATCACACTATCTCTTAGTGATCAAAGCGCTGCAACCTTATCAGATGAGATGCCCAGTCTCATCACCGGTTGTGAAGATGTTTAAGTATAAGATTTGTGACAAATGTCTCCTGTGTGTGGATCTCATCCATACACATATATCACATCTAATATACTAATGGGACCCGGTTCATCTCATGAACCATTTATGTCATATGTATTGGTCATGTATATTAATTAGTAAAACACCATTCATCTTATGAAAGGAAAGCATGATATTATTGATAAATAAAGAAATTAATCAATTTATTACATCATCTGATGGATTGAGTCCATACAATCTAACACTCTCGAGCAACGAGCTCTCTAGAATGGTTTTCTGGGAGGTTCGCTCGAGCGAACATGTTGGCTCGAACGAATAAATAGTTCGCTCGAACTAACAATGTTCTGCGACGCTCTGATAAACCTTCTAGGAGAGTTCGCTCGAGCGAATAAGGGGTTCGCTCGAGCGAACCTGTTGGCTCAAGTGAACAAATGGTTCGCTCAAACTAACGAGGTTCTGTGATGAGCCTGATACAATTCTGGGTGGGTTCGCTCGAGCGAATAAGGGGTTCACTCAAGCGAACTGTCTACTGGAATGGTTTGGAACCTGTTCTGGACACTTAGCTCGAGCGACCATCAGGTTCGCTCGAGCGAACTACCCAGAAATGGATTCCGGGATAGTTCTGCTCCCATTTCATTTCCACTTCTTACAACTCCCTTAGCCACAATTTCACTCCACATGGGAGGCACTAATACTCCTTTCCAACATCATTCAAGCTTCACATCAACACTCCCATCATCATCAATCAAACACCTTCTTCTCCTCCATCACATTCAACCATAAAGAACAAGAGAAAACCCATATCATAAGAGTTTATTTAAACTACCATTAAGCAATAAATGCAAACTACCAACCACAATTCCAAAACAATTTAATGAGCTAATAAGAGTCATTAATGCACATTTAATTCAATCAATACAAATCAAGAGTAATATGAAATCATCAATGCATTTTATCAAACTCATTAAAAGCTCAAAATCATCATTCATCCACTTGCCTCAAGTCCAAGCTAAGCAAAAAGGTCTTCTAATCACCCTCTCAAGCTCAAAATCCACAATCTCTACAAAACCCCCCAAAACAGACCCTAAAATGGGTCAAACAAAGAAAGAGAAGGAGGGAACTTCCAATATTGAAAACGGAGCTCCTCTAGGGCAAGAAGAATACATGTCTAAGAGATTAGGAAGAAAACTTACTTGTAGCGTCTCCAAGAAGAATACATGTCTAAGAGATTAGCATTTGTGAGGGGTCTGAAACATATTTCTTCAACATTGAGACATGAAACACATTATGCACTCCTGAAAGTTCTGGCGGTAAGGCCAGTCTGTAAGCCACTTCACCGACACGACTCAAAATCTCATACGGTCCAATGAATCTTCTTGACAATTTACCCTTTTGACCGAACCTCAAGGTGCCTCTAGTGGGTGACACTTTCAAAAATACTTTATCTCCCACTTGGAACTGTAGGTCCTTCCTCCGAACATCTGCATAACTTTTCTGTCGGCTTCTCGCAGTCTTCAAACGCTCATGAATGAGTTTAACTTTCTCATTAGTTTCACCAATCAATGTCGGTCCATGAAAACTGCGTTCTCCAACTTCTTCCCAACACACTGGGGTTCTGCATCTCCTTCCATAAAGTGCTTCGACAGGTGCCATTCCTATACTCGAGTGGTAACTGTTATTATATGCAAATTCGCAAAGAGGTAAACTTTCGTCCCATTGAGTTTTGAAATCAAGCACACAAGCCCTAAGCATGTCTTCCAATGTCTGAATGGTCCTTTTTGACTGTCCATCTATCTGTGGGTGATACGCTGTGCTGAATTGAAGCTTTGTACCCAGGGACTCATGCAGAGTCTTCCAGAACCCTGAGACAAAAGAAAATGCTATCTCTGTCTGAAGTAATGGAGACTGGTTGACCATGTTGGCTGACGATCTCATTAACAAATGTTTGTGCTAGTGATAACATTTGCATCTTTCTCCCTGTCTTCAATGGAATGAAGCGTGCAGACTTCGTCAGTCGGTCAACTATAACCAATATGGCATTGTTCCATCTGCTAGTCGTCGGTAAACCCGAGACGAAATCCATCGTAAGATGTTCCCATTTCCACTGTGGAATCTCCAATGGCTGCAAAAGACCTGCTGGTTTCTGATGTTCTGCCTTAATTAATTGGCAAGTCATGCATCGGGACACAAATGCTGCAATTTCTCTCTTCATATTGCTCCACCAAAATCTGTTCTTCAAATTATGGTACATCTTTGTACTCCCTGGGTGCATAGAATACTTGGTGTTATGGGCTTCAGTCATGATTTCATTTCTCAAATCATCAATATTTGGAACACACAATCTGTCACGGAAGTACAATACTCCATCCACAAGTATGAAATCTGGGCGATCTGAAATGTGCTCCACAATTCTTGCTAAATCTGGATCCTATAGCTGAGTCTCCTTGATTTTCTAGATGAAAATAGGTTCAGACAATGTCATGTTTGCTAATATAACACTTAGTCTCAATAGTTGGAACTCAACTCCTAATTCTTCAAGCTGTTGGAGACTACCCATTCCTCGTAAGCTAGCCATGCTCCCAGACTTCCTACTCAATGCATCTGCCACAACATTTACTTTCCCTGGATGGTATTTGATTGGAAAGTCGTAGTCCTTAATATACTCCATCCATCTTCTCTGTCTCATGTTCAATTCCTTCTGAGAAAATAAATACTGTAGACTACGATGATCCGAGTGAACCTCGAATTTCTCTCCATACAGGTAGTGTCTCCACATCTTTAGTGCAAATACAACTGCTGCCAATTCTAAGTCATGCGTCGCATAATTCTTCTCGTGCTCCTTCAACTGTCTTGAGCCATACGCTATGACTTTACCATCTTGCATTAGCACACATCCAAGTCCCACTGTCGAAGCATCTGTATAGACTACAAAATTACCACTGCTCGAAGGTAAGGTGAGAACTGGTGCTGTGGTTAATCTCTTCTTCAACTCTTCAAAACTTGCTTCACATTGTTCTGTCCATACAAATGGCACATTTTTCCGGGTTAATTTGGTCAAAGGTGCTGCAATAGATGAAAATCCCTGCACAAACCTTCTGTAATAACCTGCTAAACCCAGAAAACTCCAGATTTCGGTCACATTCTTTGGCCTCTCCCAACCGATAACTGCTTCTATCTTTGCTGGATCAACTGCCAAACCTTCTTTGGAAATAATGTGACCAAGGAAGGAAACTTGTGTCAACCAAAAATCACACTTCTCGAACTTTGCATACAACTGGTTACCTCTCAACAATTGAAGTGACGTCCTTAGGTGCTGCTCATGCTCCTCTCTAGACTTGGAATATACTAGTATATCATCAATGAAGACAACAGTGAACTGATCCAAGTAAGGTGCAAAGATTTTGTTCATTAGAGCCATGAACACTGCTGGAGCATTCGTCAATCCAAAGGGCATTACTAGGAATTCATAATGCCCATATCTTGTCCTGAAGGCTGTTTTTGATATATCCGAATCTCTGACCCTCAACTAGTAATATCCGGACCTCAAGTCTATCTTCCAAAAATACTCTGCTCCTTGCAATTGATCAAATAGCTCATCTATTCTTGGTAATGGGTACTTATTCTTAATGGTCACTTGATTCAGTCTTCTGTAATCTATGCACATCCTCAAGCTTCCATCTTTCTTCTTGACAAATAACACCGGAGCTCCCCACGGTGATATGCTGGGTCTGATAAAACCTTTCTTCAATAACTCTTGCAACTGTGATTTTAATTCACCCAATTCTGTCGGAGCCATTCTGTATGGTGCGTTAGAGATTGGAGCTGCTCCTGGTATAAGCTCTATGGCAAATTCCACTTCCCTGACTGGTGGCAATCCTGGAATTTCTTCCGGGAACACATCTGGAAATTCGCACACTACAGGGATTTGCTCCACCCCTTGGGACTGTTTGTCCTCTAAAATAAATGCTATGAATCCCTCGCATCCGTTTCTCAATAGTTTAACTGCTGATAATGCTGAAATAACACCAGCCTGTGAAATCCTTTGCTCTCCATGAAATTCTACCCTTGGTGATGATTCATCTAACTTGAAGGAAATAGTTTTATTAAAACAATCCATACTGGCATGATGTCCAGACAACCAATCCATCCCCAAAATGACATCGAAGTCATGCATGTCTAACAGGATAAGATCTGCTGGAAATGTAACATCACCTATCTTAACTGTACAACTAGGGTAATATGTGCTACAAACAACTTGTTTCCCTACTGGTGTTGTGACAGTTAGAATAAAGTCTAGTTCACTAATAGGCACATCAATCAATTTAGCAAACATGGGGGATAGAAATGAATGAGTGGATCCAGAATCAAACAATACTTTAGCTTCTAATCCACAAATAAAAAGTATACCTTCAACTACGTTGCCCGCCGCATCGACGTCCGCCTGATTCAGATGATACATGCGTCCTTGCTGTTGAGGCCTGTTTCTATTCTGATTCTGCCTTCCTTGTTGCGCATTCCTGTTCTGTTGAGGTGGACGGGCATTCTGATTCTGAGGTTGCTGACGGGGCTGCTGTGGTTGGTTCTGCTGCTGTTGCTGCCTGGGTTGGTTCTGAACTGCTTGTTGATTCTGCTGAGGTGCCCTGTTGCCCTGGTTCCTGTTGTTTGGACAATCTTTCATCTGATGATCTGTAAGGCCACACTTAAAGCATCCACCCGTAACTCTGTAACATAGGTGGGAAGGATGGTTCTTGCCACAATGCTCACATCCACCTTGCCTTTGGGTGTTCTGATTTGGCCTTGACTTCTTGCCTTGATAGGGTTTTTGTCCTTGCTGCTGTCGTTTCCTTTGATTATTCTTAATAATCTTGTTATTGATGTTTTCAAATTTGTAAGCTCGCTTGACTGCTTCTTGGAATGTAGCTGGTAAGACAACACCTGAAGCATCCCTTTCAATGATAGGGTCCAACCCTTCAAGGATTTTGATAATCTTCTTCTCCTCGGTATCAACGAGCTCTGGTGCATACCGTGACAATCTCTCGAACTTTGTAAGATATTCGAGGACTGTCATGTCTCCTTGTGTAAGTAGCTGAAACTCCACCGCCATCTGTCTCTTGACATGAGGGGGCACACATTTCTCAATGAACTGTTCCTTGAAAGTAGCCCATGCAATATCATTAGCTATGTTCTGATAGCCACCCTTGAGTGTCTTCCACCAAATATCAGCCAAACCAATAAACATAGATGCTGCAAGGAGAACTCGCTGCCTGCCTGTACACTGAAAAAGATCAAAGATGTTTTCAGTATGAGTTAACCAATCATCTGCTGTCAAAGGATCCTCTTTCCCGGTAAACTCTTTTGGACCTCTCTTCCGAAAGCGTTCAAATAAAACATTCGGGTTGTTGTCACGATCATTGATAACAATTTGAGGACCCATGTTTTGAGGTTGTACTGGTTCTGGTCTTCTACCCAACACTTCTAATAACTGCCTTTGTACTTGTGCTAATTCCTCATCTTTCTTAGCAATCTGCTCTTGCAATTTGGTTTGATTCTCATTGGCTCTCCTCTGCTGTTCCATCATCATTTCATTTGTTTTCTGTTGCTGTTCCATCATTCTCTGCATAAAATTCTGAAATGGATTATCTCCAGAGGAGCCTGCAGTATTAGCATTGCTAGAAGAAGGATTTGTGTTGGTGGGGTCCCTGCGTGGAGGCATTTTGCTGCAAAACCACTTGTTAGTACAACAAATATATTAAGAAAACATTCCCACAATCCCCCACGCAATACTAATTAACGAAGATTCTAATGGATCCTCTCCACGTCCCTATGTTTCTAATGTCTTTTAATTGCCTGACATATTTCTCGCTCTGATACCAACTCTTGTCACGCCCCTGGACCGAGGCCCTGATAATCAAGTCTTTAATCCGGGGGACGCGGCGCGACGGACTAGAAAATTTCGCCCGCACGCGCTAATTATTTTCCCACAGGATTCCGCGGTGAGGATCCCCAAACGATCCATCACAACCAAAGAATTAATTTCACATCAATAATAATGTTATGCGGAAGCATGTAGCAAAATAAAACTTCATTTAACAGATAAAGGTACAAGTTCGATATCAAAAGAGAAATATATACATAGCATAACCAAGGTTAATTACAGTAGTGAAACAAAAGTAGTTTAATTTATACAACCCTGACAAAGCCAACAAAGGCTATAAACAAAATTCCCAAAAGTAACTGTCATTTCCCAAAAAGATGTTATCGATACTCCAAACCAAACGTGACGTCTACATGACATCATTTGGTTGCCACTCGGGCTCCACCTGAGGCCCTACTGCCTCCTGCGTGCACTCCGCCTCAAAGGCTGCGGGTCCGACATATGACACCAAACAAAAGAAGTATCAGACACGACAGTCTGGCAGGTGAATAAAACATATATGATATACAAGTTATGAATGTCATGTTTAAAATCATAAGGATGCTGGTAAAAACGAATCATATATAAGAACTAAATCAAATGAATTATTCCAATGCAAATAAATGAATTGAAAGATCTCAAACTAACTGACAAATATTCAAAATATTGGCAAACCACATTTAGCTAAATTCTCCTATTACCGAAGTAATAAGAGCACACAGACAGAAACCGTCGCCATATAAAATGGCCAGAACAAACAGACAGAAACCGTTGCCACTACTCGTGGGACCGGAAAACAGAACCGTTGCCATGGCCGGAACAAATAGAAAGAATCCAAACTGCAGTTGGCAAATAGTTTTAAAGATTCCAAGCTGGGTGATCAGCCCAACAAGGTGACCTAAGCTTAGTGGTGCCTTTCCAAAACCAAAGTCTGAATTAATACAAATCAAATCATAATAATACATTTCCAAAATCGATAAGAGAACTAATCCTGAACAAATACATACTGACAATTACAAACGGAACAAATGAGTTGTCTCGCCGATATTTTCGAACATGGCGAATCATTCAAATCTATTTTTAAATCAATTTGTAGAAAAACATACAAATGTATCTAACTTGGAATGAAGTAATGCGTAGTGATTGAATGGCTTATCTAGGATCGTCTTGTTATACACTTAGTCCCCTAATGTCGATTATAAATAAAGGGTTTGGTACCACTGAAGATCTCCGGCAATTTAGGATATAAAGTGTATATCAAGACTTGAAATGATTTCCCGATAATTCTAACATCAAACAATTCTTTTATTCTTCCCATTTAATTTTACGTAATTTGAGTGTTTCAAATCAATACTTCCGTTCCTGGACTTCCATGCATCAATAGAGAGTCAATGGGCTTCAAACATTACAAATAAAAGGGCTTGAAGAGGGCTGGAACTGGCCTGGAACATGCCTGGGCTGAAACAGGCTGGAACAGGCCCGGGCTAAAACAGGCCCGCAGCAACCTGATCTGCTCAGTGCAGAATTTCTGCACTGTTCTTCTTCTTCTTTTTTTTTTTTTTTTTTGTTTTTTCATCAGGTTCCCACTCCTATTTACAACATGTTGAACTCCCAAAAACCTGCAGAAATCTGAACATAATTTGAACACAAAAACCTGCAAAAATCTGAACCTGAATTGGACACTAAAAAAACTTCAGAAATCTGAACATAACTGAATTTTAAAACATGCAGAAATCTGCACATGAACAGAACACTAAAATCTGCAGAACTGAATTTTAAAACATGCAGAAATCTGCACATGAACAGAACACTAAAATCTGCAGAACTGAATTTTAAAACATGCAGAAATCTGCACATGAACAGAACACTAAAATCTGCAGAAATTTAAATTTGAACACAGTTGAACACTAAGACCCTGCAGGAATGTTGAACACAGCTGAATACTAAAATTGCAGAAATTTGAAATGAACTGAACACTAAAATTGCAGAAATCTGCCATAAATAGCCCAAGAAAACTAAATCAAATGAAATAACAATTTCAGATCCAACTTGGAAGAAGAAACACAATTTAATGGCATGCATTCCAATATCAGTTTATTCACTTGCCTGAGACAAATTGAGTCACAAAAACAGTCCAATAACTCTACACAACCAGCTGCAGGCCTACACCAAAACCTATAGAAAAACCCATTCAAAACCTCAATATTTTGAAAAGAGAAGGAGCTCTCAAAGAGCCTCCTTGCATGCATGAAGAAGAGCTTCCAAAGGGTGTGAAAAACCCATATCTAAAAGAAGAAACAAAACCTTACCTGTAGGTATAAAAATCAGCAACAAAAGCTTGAAAAATGAAGTTGGTTCCAGCAGGAATTTTACACAAATGGTGTCTTTGGGTTGCTCATTGCATGAGGAAGATGATGCTAGAATCAAAATTTTGATTTGGATTGAATTTCCTAGGCATGCAAGTGGAAAAGAAGTTGAGAAGAAAAAGAGGAAACTCTCTGGTTCAGCTGCTACAGGAAACGAATGAGAGTGAGGAAGGTGAAGAACCCATCTTGGTTTTGACTTTAAAATGGGTAGTGTGGGTCCCAATGCTCTTAATACTTTGAGGCTTTAAAACTCCCTTTTGTGGGTCCCGGATGAAGTCGACGAAGAAGAGAAAAATGATCGTCGAAAAATCTAGTTTTCAAAAAGTATATTTTCCTCATAGTTTTGAAATTTCAAAATTTATGTACAAATTTGAGTGTGAAAAGACTGTTTTGTCCTTTTTCTCGAAAAACGCGATTCTGGAGTTCGAATGCAAACGGAACAAACATGAAAGTTGTTGGAATCAAAATAACAAATCCAAAAATGTCGAAATCCATATTTTTCAAAAATCAAATAAATCCAATAACTCGAATTCCCACACTAACACGCGTCTTACGGGTCACCCCGGGCCTGTTCAAGCCGAACACAACGCTCTCAAAATTCCCCAAAGCTATTCAAAATTCTAATCCAACTAAAAACTCAAGCTAATCGTCCTCTAATCCCGCTTAGTGACTAATCATAATTAAAATAACAATAAATTATACTAAACCTGGGTCGGGGTCTGACACTACCGGGCTCCAAAGGTATAATTTGCTTCTTCCTTTATTGTGGTTATTTTGGTTGCTGAATTGTTGCTGTTTTTCTATCTTCTAGATAGAATATATTGTTATACATGATTGATGAGATTGAGGGATTGCAACTTTGATATAGTTTATGGCCTTATGGGTACTTGATCCCTGAGTCAAATGGGTCAACAGTGTAAGACCCCGACCCGAGTGACCTCGATTAGTACTAATTAAGTCGCGTGTTAATCTTGAACTTGTTTAGTGGATTTTGGTTTAGTTGGTTTATAATAGCTTTGTCATAGCTTTGGGAATTTTGAGTGCCTTTGGAATTAGTGGGGTCCTTTGGGGGTTCCTTTTTATGACTTGCGTGTACTTGGGGGTTTACTCGAGATTCTTTTGATTTGGCGTTTTATCCCGATTTACTTATTTTGTTAATCACTTCAGCTTTCATGTTGATCTCGTTCCCGTCCCGAATCCCAAAACTCGACTTTTCTAGCTTCTTGGGCAAAACAGTCTTTTTACACTAAATCTGTACCCAATACTTGATATTCCCGAAACCCGCAAAACATATACTTTTTGGAAAGTAGAAATTTCGACGATCATTTCTTCCTTCTTCATCGTTTTCATCCGAGGTCTCGAGAACTACTATTTCAGTCCAACAAGATTGCTAGTTAGTGGAGCCCACTTGTGTTGCTTATAAAAGAGAGCTCTTCCCCTCCCTTTTTGCCCTTTTCCAGCAATTTTTTCTTGTCTAGGGTTTTCTTGCCTCCTTTCTTCTTCTTTTTGCTTTTCCATCATCAAGACACTAACAAGCTTGCACCAACATCAAAAAGGACTTCATCATCTTCTTCACCACTTCAAGGGCTTTCCGTTGGTACCAGTTTTGAAGAAATTTCTTTTCTCTAAGATCCTCATTTAGCTTGTCTTGCTCATTTAGATCACCTATTGGTAAGCTCTCTCCCTAATTTTCTAGATTTGTGTTCTCATAGTCCTTGAGAAGCTCCATTTTCATTATTGGGAGCTCTCTCTTCTTATTGTTGGGTTTGACCCATTTTAGGGTTTGTTTTGGGGGTTTTTGTAGAGATTGTGATCTTGGCTTGCAAGTGTGGTTAGGAGCTTATTTTCCATTGATTAGAGACCTAAGGCAAGTGGATGATTTGATATGTTTAGCTTTGAATGAGTTTTATGAAATGCATTGATGATTTCACCATTTGTCTTGTGATATTAATGGCTTGTTTAGATTTGAAATAAATGCACATTAGTAAATCTTGTTAGCTTGTTTTATCCATGATTTAGATTGCTAATCAGGTTTAAAGAATGAAGGAAAAGGAAGGAAAAATGAATGACCCATTTCACTACAGAAAACAGAAACTGGGTTCTGTAACGCAGTTCACGCGGTCGACCGGCCACACGGGGTCAGGTTCTCTGGAACCTGACCAAAACACTATTCCTCCCTTTTTTTTTCTTACAACTGCCAGTCGACTGGGCATGCATGAGAGGGGTCGACTTGACCTCCTCAGGTCGACCGGGCAAGGGCTAGGTTGACCGGGCTAACTGTGAATCTCTCCTGGGAAGTGATTTTTACCCTATTCTTAAATGGACATAGGTGGAACTTGTTACCCTTTTTATTGGACTCACTTGACTTATCGTGAGATTGTTTGACCTAACATTTTTTGAGGTTAATCCGGTTGTATCGGGACTCAACCTAATTCAATCTTGAACGGTACGGGACAACGGGATACCCCTTTTATAACTATGCACGAGGTTTGTACGTTTGGGTATCTCGAATCCTATCCCCTTCGGTGATTGAGTAGGTTGTACGATGCTTCAGGGTTAACATTGTACTTAGGATCTCTTTTGAGGTTCCGTTTGTTTTGAAGTTCATTTAAAAGTTTGAAAATCCCTAAGGTGTATAAAGAGCCCGGAATGTCTCCAAACTCAAGTAGTACCAAGTTATTATTACAATGGACATACGGGGTCCTTACTCACCTGATTTATCTTGAATCTCGACACTTGTCCCGAATTTCTTGAATTATGATTTATCTTGAATCCCGTCACTAGCCCCGAATTTCTTGAATTATGATTTATCATTCCTGAAAGTATTGAAAGTATATTTTAGCATTTTGCTAGCCCGTTTATACATGCCCGAATAAAATGATACTTGTGCCTTTGAGCATCCCATCCCGCGCCCGTTTACATACATGCACTTGATATGTTTTATACATGTTTTGATTTGTCATTTGACTTATGAGTCGGCACCACTAAGCTTGGCTTTCCTTGCCGGTCTGATACATAGACTTGGAGACCCCTTTCCCGCCCCCACCAGCTGCAATTTGGATCCCGCTACCCAGTTCTTACCGTGGTCTTGTCCCGATGCCGCATATTGCTACTGTGGTTCCCAATGCCCGGTTCGCTACCGTGGTCATGTCCCATATTATATTATGTATATGTAAATGTTACTTATGTTGCATCTCCTCACTTCGGTGACTGAGACAACATCCCGATATGCTCATGTCACTTCGGTGATAGAGGACTTAGCTTTGTGTGGTTGCCATCTTGTTTGTTTCCCATTCTCCTTGGATACCTTACATGTTTTATATTGCATATGTATTTGAAAAAAGGATTCTCTTGTTTTATGAAACTATTGTTTTGACAGGTTTAAATGTTTTCCAAGGTAATTTCTTTATTGATATGTCTTTTCACATGTTTGCCAAACCGTCGTGTTTGACCCTTTGCTTTGGTACTCAGGTCCCGTTATCGGTCTCCCCGAGGAGGAGCATGAGGAGGCGGTCGGAGAACCGCATCGTCTAGTCGAGTGGCATGCCGATGATGTCGTCTAGACTTTCGGTTGCCCGAGAGACGTAACATTTTGGGTTGAGTCTAACCATTCTTTTGGGAACTTGTTATTTTATTAATATCGGCCTTTGTTGGCCTCTATTTTTGGGGGCAATGTAATTAAACGATATTGTTGTAAACTTTAACTTTCTTTTGGGTTATAGCATTAATGATCATTGCTCATTTTGATACTGGTTTCAAATAGGTTTAATCTTGTTATCTTGGGCATGAATGTATGAAATAGATTTGCTACACGCTTCCGCACATAAAAGAAATATTCATGTTGATGTGATATCCTCACCGTGGACACCTGTGGGAAATCGCGTGTACGAGTGGCATTCTTTGGTAGACTCCTATACGTTTTGGGTTTAAATTAATTCATCATCCATCATACACAATCACAATTAGCGTCCCGATCCCGGATTAGGCCCAATGATCCGGTCCGCGGTCGCGACAAACAGTTTTAAAATCATATCCACGAGGTCCACCTACTTCCAACATATAAAAGGCCAGGCAATTGCTGACCATCTAGCATACCTCCCTCTGCCTCGAAACGAGCCAGTTAGAACTGGATTCCCCGATGAGTACATTTTGTTCACAAATGTTGAAGAGGTTAAAGATGATGACTCATGGACCATGTACTTTGATGGGGCTTTAAATCAAAATGGAAAAGGAATTGGGGTAGTGCTATTATACCCAGAAGGAGTTGTCATACCGAAAGCCTACAAGATTAGGTTTCCAGCAACCAGCAACGTGATGGAATATGAAGCTTTATTGGCAGGATTGAGAGAAGGCCATGCCCTGGGTGTCGAGAAACCGAGAGTCTTCGGTGATAACAAGGTCATTATTTCCCAAATAGCCGGAGAATGGAAGGTTAGTGCCCTAAAGCTTGCACATTACCATACAAAAGCAAAGGAACTAATGTCTGATTTCAAGAAAATCTCCTTCCTCTACATCCCTCGAGCCTTGAATCGACTGGCCGACTCGTTAGCAATCCTAGCTTCGATCATAGAGATGCCTGACGACAAAGATTCAGAAGGTTTTCTAATTAGAAGGCTGGCATCACCGTCCGTCAAACTGATAGATTTAACCAAAGGAAATCCTACCGAAATTCTGTCAAAAGTTCCAAAGGAAAAGAATAAAAAACCCAAGACCAAAAAGTCTGATCAGGAGAACAATACTAAGCCCGAAAAAGGACTCCTACTCGCGTACAACATGACGATGACCTGATAGATGATCACCCATGGTACTACGACATTTGGAATTACCTACGCGATGGCTACATCCCTGAATATGCCACCCGATCGGATAAAAGAGCATTGAAAGAAATGGTTCAGAGATACGTCATAGTCGCACAACTATTATACCGTAGATCATTCAGTGGAGTTCTCTTATGATGTGTGATCACAGAAGAAGGGCAAGAGATACTTGAAGAAGCACATTCAGGAGAGTGTGGAGGACATGTCAACGGCCAGATGTTGGCTAAGAAGATTATCCGTTTAGGTTACCATTGGCCATCCCTAGAGTCGGATTCAGTCCATTATGTTAAGAGATGTAAAGAATGTCAGCTGCATGCAGACCTAATTCATGCCCCTGCATCATCACTTCACCCTACCATAGCTCCATGGCCTTTCTCAACCTGGGCCTTTGATATCATAGGACCCCTAGCCCCTACTCTAGAAAACACACAAAATAAGGCATTCATATTGACAACCACAGAATATTGCACTAAGTGGGCGGAAGCAGAGGCATATGTTAATATTAAAGCTACTTCTGTAGTTAAATTCATCAAAAAGAATATAATAGCCAGGTTTGGCATTCCTAAGGTATTCATAATAGACAATGGCCCCCAGTTTATATCTCAGCAAATGAACGAGTTGTGCAAAAAATATGACATAGAATTGCATCATTCAACCCCATATTATCCCCAAGCAAATGGTTAGGCCGAAGCAACCAACAAAACCTTATTGAAGATTATCAAGAAGACCGTGCAAACCGCTAAAGGTAACGATTGACTAGACCGTTTGGTTGAAGCGTTGTGGGCGTACCGGACTTCTATAAGAACTCCTACAGGAGAAACCCCATATGTCGCGACCCCGGACCGAGCCCCCGAAGGACTGATCCGGGATCGGGACCATTAGTGTGTCATGAACCAACAACATATACATTTTTATTTTAATTTCCCACAGGTGTCCGCGGTGAGGATATCACAATCATCAATTAACATTTCTTTTTCGTGCGGAAGCGTGTAGCAAATCAAATAGTCCAACTATCATTAGTCATGAAGACAATAACCACAAGTATAAATACTGTATCAGAATGAGCAATGATATATATAGCAAGTTTCCCAAGTTGTTAAAGTTAAACAAAATATCAGTTAATTACAATCCCAAAAATAGAGGCCAACAAAGGCCAATATAACAAAAGAATAACCCCCAAAAGAATGGTCAAAGAGTTCCCCTCAAAATGTTACGCATCTCCTAGCAGTCAGATGTCTACATGACATCGTCAGCACGCCACTCGACTAGAGGCTGCGGCTCACCTACCGCCTCCTCTGGCTCCTCCTCAAGGAAACCGGGCAACGGGACCTGAGTACCAAAGCAAAGGATCAGACACGACGGTCTGGCAAGAGAATGAAAAGATACAGCAATATACAATAGATGAAATACCTTGAAAAGCATAGAAATCTGTTTAAACAAGAACTCTAATAAAACAGATAAATCATTTGCTGTAAAATAAGTAAACAAGATAAAACATATGAGGTAACCAAGGAATCGGGAATAACAAGGTGGCGACCACAAGAAGCTAAATCCTCTACCACTAAAGCGATAGAGCAATAACTAGGCCCTGATCTCAGTCACTCGAGGTGAGGAGAAACAGGGGATCTCATATAGATACATATACATATACAATACTATACATGACCACGGTAGCGAGCCGGGCATCGGGGACCACAGTAGCAATCTGCGGCATCGGGACAAGACCACGGTAATGACCGGGTAGCGGGATCCAAACTGCAGCTGGCGGGACAAGAGGGGGATCTCCAAGTCGGTTGATCAGACCAACAGGGTTATCCAAGCTTAGTGGTGCCGACTCGTAGGTCAAATACAATCGAGACAATGCAAGCAAATCAAGTACGAATACAAGATTAAACGGGCAAGACGGGGGTGCTCAAGAGCACACTGACATATCATGTGGTGCAATGCACTTCAGGTCAAGTAACTGTTTCAAGTGTACAATAATACTTTCGTGAAAACCATTCATGTAATGCAAGGCTTGGAAATAGAGAAATATTATGAACTATGCTAAATCAGGAAAGACAATGATTTTAAGATCTATTTGAGTGAATAGGGGTCCCGTATGTCGATCATAGATATGAATTGGTACTCCTTGAGTTTGAAGACATTCCGGGCTCCTTATGCACTTTTACGCTTTTCAAAACTTAACATGAGCTTATGATTATAACTAGATGTTATGATAAGGAAATCAAGACTATAAATGGTCCGTCCTAATTATGATGTTGATTCGGAGACATCGAGCAACCTACTCAGTCATCGAAAGGAATAGAATTCGCGATAACCAAGGAAAAAGTCTTATATTTAGATATAAAGGAGATATCGCGTCATTCCGTCCCGTTCAAGATTGAAATGAAGTGAACATCGATGTCACCCAACCAACCGTGAGGAGCATCGGCTCAAGACGTCCTCACGCATGGTCAAATGAGTCCAAAGAGGGTAGCCAAGGTCCCACCTAAAACCAAGAAAAGAAAAAGAAATTATAAAAATCTCAAAATCCACTGGACTCAATCTGAACAGGGTCCGATCGATCGGCCGAAATTCCCACACAGGGCCCGATCGATCGGCCCAAAAACCCTTACAGTTAAAGACAGTCCGATCGATCGGTCTGCACGTCCGATCGATCGGACCTGGGCGTGCAGCAGTTCCGGGAACCTGATTTCTTTTCTCCCCTTTTTCCTTTCCTTCCAACACATAATTAACCAAGGAAACTATGAACAAGATGACTTAATTACATGCTTCCAAGACATTAAATGAGGCTATCAAGAGGTTTAAAGATCATTTATTGCAACCATGGAAAATCAATAAAGGAAATCAATGAAGGCATAAAAATCCATAAATGCTACCAAACCATTTGAAACTTAAAAACATCCAACATTCACTTGCCTCAAGTCTTCAATCAATGATATTAAGCTCTAACAAGTCTTCCAAGAAAAGATCCAAGCTACAAGGCAAAATCCCCAAATAAAACCCTTTCATGGTCAAACAATGAAATGACAAAGAAACCTTTCAATAATGCAAATGTAGCTTCCCTAGGACTAGAAGATTATAAATCTAGAAGATGAGAGGGATCACTTACTTGGATGACCTTCAAATGAGAAGAACTAGTTCAAGGAAAGTCTCAATATGGGGAGATTTCTCCAAGAATAGTATCAAGGTGAAGCTTGCAAGGAGATGAAGAGATTGGTGGTCTCCACTTTGAGTTTGGTGCAAGATTGGTGAGGATTGGAGATGAAGAAGCAAGAAGAAGAAGAAGAGGAACCAAGCAAAACCCTAGGTTCAGTTATGTGCTGGAAAATGGAGAAGGAAGAAGAGAAAGGGGTTCTCTTATAACCAATGAGAGTGGGCTCCACCACTTAAGAACCTAAAAAGGCTGAAATAGCGGTTTTCGGGACTTCGGATGAAATCGACGAAGAAGGAAGAAATGATCGTCGAAATATCTAGTTTCCAAAAAGTCTATGTTTCGCGGGTTTCGGGAATATCAAGTTTTGGTTACAGATTTGGTGTGCAATGACTGTTTTACCCTCAAGGCCAAGAATTCGGGTTTCGAGGCCTCGAATGAACACGGGATCAACATGAAAGTTGTAAGAATCCACAAGATGAATGCAACGGGCCAAAATACCAAACACAACAAATCGGGAAAATCCACCAAGAAAAAATGCAACGTCAAAAAGGGAACCCCCAAAGGGCCCCACAAGCTACCTCAGCATTCAAAAGCCCAAAACTAGGATCAAAACTATTCCAAACCCAACTTAATCAAAAATCACTAATCAAGCTTAGCACTAACACGCAACTTAATTAGTACTAATCGGGTTCACTCGGGTCGGGGTCTTACACCATACTATTTGACCTATGGAATGGAAGCAGTCCTTCCCCTCGAAGTCCTTCACCCATCACTGCGTATCCAGCTAGACGAAGATATAACAGAGGACCAGAGGAGAGAGGTATTGCTACTTCAGCTAGACTTGCTCGACGAGAGAAGAATGAAAGCAGCAAAACATGCACAAGTATACCGGAAGTGAATCGTCAGAGCATACGACAAACATGTCAAAGAAAGAAAGTTCGAAGGTAGTGATTTCGTATTGAAATGCATCACACCATTCCAGTTTCCGCATCCCAGAGGTAAGTTACGACCCAATTAGGAAGGCCCTTATGTAATTAAAGAAGTATATTCTGGTAATGCATATAGACTAGTAAATGTAGAAGAGGAAGAGCTCCCCGATCCATGGAACGCTATGTACCTGAAAAGGTACACGGTCTAACCCTTTCCTACTTCTTGCGGAGTATGACCCTCCTTGCTTCTTAGCGTAGTTGTAGAAATCCCGAAGGAGGACTGAAGAGATGCACTTTGATCAAGCCGGGAACTCGAACACACAGCAGCACCTAAAAAAAATAAATATATATATATATGCAAAATGGCGAGTCTGCCCCACATAAATTCCGCACGGTTAAAGCCACCCAATGTGAAGGTCTGTAGGTATAAGACCCCGACCCGAGTGACCTCGATTAGTGTTGATTAAGTCATGTGTTAGCTCTAAGTGTGTTTAGTGTGTTTTGGTTTTGTTTGGGTTTAGAATAGCTTTGTTATAGCTTTGGAAATTTTGAGTGCCTTTGTGATTAGTGGGGCCCTTTGGAAGTTCCTTTCATGACTTTGCGTTAACTTGGGATTATACTCGAGATTCTTTGGATTTGTGTTTTTTTTTATCCCGTTTCACTAATCTTGTTAATCTCTACAACTTTCATGTTGATCATATTCCCGTCCCGAATCCCGAAACCCGACTTCCGTTGCATTGAGGGCAAAACAGTCTTTTTACACTAAATCTGGACCCAATATTTGATATTCCCGAAACCCGCAAAACATATACATTTTGAAACTAGAAATTTCAAAGATCATTTCTTCCTTCTTCATCGAATTCATTTGAAGTCCCGAAAGCCATGATTTTGACCCCACAAAGATTCCTAGTGGTGGACCCAATTGCAATTGCTATATAAGAACCCATCTCTCTTTCCTTCTCCATTTCCAGCACAACAAGAGCCAACCTAGGGTTTTTCCTTGCCTCTCTTCTCCCTCTTGCTTTTCCATCTTCAAGACACCACCAACCTTGCATCTCTTGAGAAATGGATTTCATCATCTTCCTCAGCATCTCAAGAGCTTTCCATTGACACTATTCTTGAAGAAAACTATTCACTCCAAGATCCTCATTGAGCTTGTCTTGCCCATTTGGAGAACCCATAGGTAAGCAATCATCTTCATCTTCTAGATTTGTGTTCTTGTGACCTTAGAGGAGCTCCATTTCCATTATTGGAAGCTCTCTCTTCCTATTTCTTTGTTTGACCCATTTTAGGGTTGTTTTGGGGGTTTTTGTAGTGATTGTGATCTTGAGCTTGGAGAGGTGTCTAGGAGCTTGATTGTGTTGATTAGAGACCCTGAGGCAAGTGGATGATTTGATATTTTGAACTTTGTATGGTTTTTATGAAATGCATCAATGATTTCTCTATATGTTCATGTTATTCTTGACTACATGATTTTGAAATAAATGCATATAAATGAGTTGGTTAGTTATTAACTAGGAGATATTGCATTGATGACCTTCCATTTATTACTTGTCTTGGTACAAATGACTATTTGTGATTGTGGATTTTCTCTCTTCTTGTGGTTGAATATGAGTAAGAAGAAGGTTTCTCATTTAATGCTTAAGGAAGTTTATGATATGGAGGAAGTGTTAAATGTTGAATAGAAGGAGCTTTTAGCTCATTTTATTGCAGGAAAATGAATGGGAATGAAGGGAAATGGTTCAAGGGAGAAATGGGCTCAAATATGAGTACAGAAGGGTTTTTCCGCACCTGGCGGTTCAGCCAGCGGTCACATGTCGGCAAGCCGCCAAGTGACCGGCGGTTAATCGCCAGCTGACCGAACCATTGCGGTCACGTTTCCAGAGAGCACATATTCACCCAGAATTCGCGGTTAACCCGCGGTAAGCCTGCAGCTAACTGCTGAACCCCTCGGCGCTGTTGCGATCACTTTTCCAGAAAGCATGTTTTCTCCCAGAAGGCGTGGTCAGCCTCACGGTTAGCCAATGGCTAACTGCCGAACACATCGGCGACTAACCGTCAGCTAACTGAACCCATTTCAGTTACATTTCCAGAGTTCTATAGCCACCTAGTGAATCCGCGGTCAGTCTCGCGGTTATCCAGCGGCAAGCCGCCAAGTGACCGGCGGTTAACCGCCAGCTGACCGAACCATTGCGGTCACGTTTCCAGAGAGCACATATTCACCCAGAATTCGCGATTAACCCCGTGGTTAGGCTAACCGTTGAACCTTCTGGTGGCTAACCGCCAGATGACAGAACCGTCCCAGTCACTTTTCCAGAGAGCATGTTTTCTCCCAGAAGGCGCAGTCAGCCTCACGGTTAGCCAACGGCTAACCGTCGAACACATCGGCGACTTACCATCAACTAACCGAACCCATTTCGGTTACATTTACAAAGTTCTGTAGCCACCTGGTGAATCCGCGGTCAGTCTCACGGTTATCCAGCGTCTAGCCGCCGAACCTATCCGCGGCTAACTGCCAGGTGACCGCCAGGTGACCGAGATCATACAGAATTTCTGAAATAAAGAGAAACGAAGAGGATTCTGTCCCAATCATTTGTGCACCCTTTTAGAGAATGATGGGGACTGTTCAACCATAGATATGTATGGACTCCGTTTGAGAAAGAATACATAACACAAAGATTCATTTGAAACCTTGAGAAAATTTTAAGGTGTATAAAGAGCCCGGAATGTCTCCAAACTCAAGGAGTACCAATTTATATTGAAATTAACATACAGGACCCTTATTCACCTTGATTAGTTTTACCTCCCGATACTTGTCCCAAAAATTATGAATTTTGACTCATCATTCTCGAAAGCTTTGAAATTGTATTGTAACATTTTGCTAGTCCCCGATATGTACTTCCAGTTTAAAATGATATTTGTGCCTTCGAGCACCCCGTCCCGCTCGTTTACATAAGTGCATCATATGAATTTTGTACATGCCTTGTTTTATGTGATTTGACTAATGAGTCGGCACCACTAAGCTTGGATAGCTTTGTTGGTCTGATCCACCAACTTGGAGATCCCCCTCCCGTCCCACCAGCTGCAGTTTGTGTCGCGACCCCGGACCGGGCCCCCAAGATAAGGCGGGCCTAATCCGGGATCGGGACTAATATTATCTGATTGATGTACGATGAATTGATTTAAATCCAAAACGTATACGAGTCTACCAAAGAGTACCACTCGTACACGCGATTTCCCACAGGTGTCCGCGGTGAGGATATCACGTCAACATGAATATTTCTTTTATGTGCGGAAGCGTGTAGCAAATCTATTTCATATATTCATGTCCAAGATAATAAGATTAACATACATTTAATACCAATATCAAAATGAGTAATGATCATTAATGCTATAACCCCAAAAGAAAGTTAAGGTTTACAACAATATAGTTTAATTACATTGTCCCTAAAAATAGATGCCAACAAAGGCCAATATAAATGAAATAACAAGTTCCCAAAAGAATGGATAGTTTCTATCCCCAAAAAATGTTTCGCAGCTCAAGCACCCGAATGTCTAGACGACATCATCTGCGTGCCACTCAACTAATCGATGCGGTTCGCCGACCGCCTCCTCAAGCTCCTCCTCGGGGAGACCGATAACGGGACCTGAGTACCAAAGCAAAGGGTCAAACACAACGGTTTGGCAAACAGGTTGTCAAACCCCAACCCAGGATTAACCCAATAGTGTTTGTTTAGTGTGTGCTTAGTCTTGATTTGGGTTTAGTGATCGTGGGTTAGAATGTGATTAGTTTTGGTCGTGGTTATAGCTTTGGGGGGAGTTCGAGAACGTTTAGTGTTTACTAGGCTCACTCAGGAAGGCCTGGGTGTACATGCAAGCGTGGGAAGATTGTGTTTGGTTGTGTGTTAATCGTGATTTTCATCTCATTTGATTGGTTTTATGATTATGTGCAAGTTTCATGTTTAGCTCATTTGTGTTTGAAGCCTAGAAAATCAAGTTTTGGCCAAAAGGGTAAAATAGCCTTTTCACACTCAAATCTGGACACGATTTTCGAGATCCCAAAACTATGTCGAAAATATACTTTTTGGAAACTAGATATTTCAAGGATCGTTTTATTCTTCTTCGTCGACTTCATTTGAGGCCCACAAGACCATGTTTTGACTCATGCAAGATTTGCACTAAAGGGGACCCACTTGCAAGCACTTAAGTCACTTTCCCTTTCCCTTTCCCCATCTCCACAATAGAATCTCTGCAATTTTTCCTTGCCCTAGATTGAAAGAAAACCCTCTTTTTCTCTTCTCCTTCTCTTCATGATTGCTTGAGCTAGGAGACTCCAAATGAAACACTAAGACCATCATCTTCTTCCTCTCATCTCAAGCTTGCTATTGGTACCATTTTCTTGAAGTTTCTTGTTGGAAGAGATCTTCATTTCTCTCTTTGCATTTCGTTTGGGCACCTCTAGGTAAGATCTACAACCCATCTCTTCAATAGAGTTCTTTCTATTCCTAAAGAGCATGTTTTTCTAACCTATAGCACCTATTTCTAAATGGGTTGCTTGGTTGTGTTTTTGGGTGAGTTTTGAATGGATTTTTCATGGGATTTTGTAGTTCTTGGCTTGACCTTTGGTTTGGAGTGCTTGAAGAAAGATCTTGTTTTCATTTGGCTAAGGCAAGTGATCTATTTAAGTTGATATGCATATGGGTTCATGGATTTGTGATTTGGTATAAATGTCTTGATTTACTAGGTTTTTCATGTTATGATCTTACTTTAGATAATGCAAGCATGTTTAATAGCTTTCCAAACATTCAGATTTCATATCTTTTAGTCAAGTCTTGCTTTTGTTGAAGTTTGGATTTGTTTTGTTAAGTAAAGGTTTCAAGGATTTTGAAATGGGTTGCTAAGTTAATGCCTTGTTTTAGTATGAAATGAATGCTCAAATGTGAGCCTTGATAGCATGTATATGCATGTATTTAGTTGCTAAATCAGGTTGGTAAGATTGTAGAAAAGAAAGGAATGGAAGAAGGACCAGTGCACTGCAGAAATCTGAACTGTGTTCAGATTTCCGCAGTGTACGCAGTCGACCGGCCAAGGGCGCGGTCGACCGGGGTGTTGACACCAAAAATGTCACTATGTCCCTTCAACACCGAAAGCTACATGGAGCCACATCCTGCCATAAATAGGAAGGCGCCACTTCAAGCACCAGATCTTGTCAGAATCAAACAAAAACTGCAAGATCCTTCAAAGCAGCCAAAAGAAGGGTACACATGAAGTTTCAGGCCATTTCGACATCATTTGGCCCAACTTCACTCCTCCGACAGCCAGACAGAAGCTCCCGGCAGCGACAGTGTCGAAGACTTCAAAACTCCGATCAAAGCCTACGGATGGTCTCAAAATACCTCCAAAAGGCCCCCTGCCAAGTTTCAAGTCAAACGGACGACGTTTGACCCTTCATCAACTCTCGGAAGCAAAAACAAGCCCATCGGCAGCGGAGCACCCCGGAATCATGGCATTCAAATTGGAGCTAATGGATCATCTCAAAATGACTCCAATAGGTCCCCTATCAAGTTTTAGGTCAAACGGACATCGTTTGGCCTAGTTTCAAAGCTCGGCACTTCCCTCGAGATGAAATCAAGGCGAGCGTTTGCGGGACCCCAAAAGGCTTCAAAACTCAAACTAAAGCCCATGGTTGGTCTTACTTACTACTCAGGAGGCTCCCTGTCAAATTTCAGGTCAATCGGACATCGGTTGACCACAAGTCAAAGCTCGGCATTTCTCTCATGGCGAAATTAAGGCAAGCGTTTGCGGGGCCCCAAAAGGCTTCAAAACTCAAACCAAAGCCTATGGTTGGTCCTATCTAATGCTCAAGAAGCTCCACGTCAAATTTCAGGTCATTCCGACATCGTTTGGCCTAGTTTCAATGCTTGACAAAAAATCGGCAAAACCGCACAACAAAGTCTTCGGCTTTCCAGAAAAATAGGAAACTTTGTGCTCCGATTTGCGTGGCTTCTCGTCGGGTTTTCTTCAAGAGAATCAGGCCAATAAATGAGGGGAAATGTCAGGAAAAAATCAGAAGAAAAAAGAATGAAAAAAGATCGAAAAACGGCGAAGAAACGGCGACCGAAAGGCGACCAAAAAACGGGCCCAAGGCCCATGGTCGCCGGCGACCTTGGCCCATGGTCGCCGGCGACCATGGCCCAGGGTCGCCGGCCCATGGTCGCCGGCGACCATGGAATTTCCGGCGACCCAAAAGTCGCCGGAAACCCACTTTTTCGGGTCCTTTTCGCGTTTCGAGTTGATTGGCCCCTGTGATTTTTCCAAAATCTGATTTTTCGTGCATGAAATCCGTCAATCTTTATTAAAATCACGGATTCACCGCCGAAATCATTGGATGATCATTCGACGCCTCGAAATCGTCAAAGAAAGTACACTTTCTGCCCGCCCGATCGTGAAATCGACAGGACGGATGTTGCCGGCACATTGAGATCAATCAATGTCTGAAATTTCATCGCCATCCGACATCAAACAATGTGTGGATCCATCGGCGATCATCGCGAGAAGAATTCCAAAAGACACTGCGCGGCCCGCGACTCTTCAAGCGACTTGGCGGCCAATTAATGAGAATAAATGACCCATTTTATGACAAGTTAATGCGGTCATTAACTCATTATTTTGAACGGCCCAATCAAAAGCAAGCAAATGGGAGTTACAAATCCAATGATTTATGGCATTAAAGCCACGAAACTCCTCCCATGATGGAGATTAAATGCAATCAAAGGCTCATTAATCTCCATCGACCAATCAAATTCAAGGAAAAAGGAGTTACAAAACAAATCATTTAAAACTTGTAACTCCTCCCATTATGAGCATTAATGTATTAAATGCTCATAAACCCTCCTAATGGCCACCAAAAGCCTATAAATAGGAGGGCTTTTCCAAGGAGAAACCCCCAGAGAGAGAAATTGCTCGGAAAACCCCAGAGAGAGAAATTGCTCGGAAAAGCCCAGAGAGAGAAATTGCTCGGAAAATCCCGGAAAATCCAGAGAAATCAGAAGAACCTCTGCCAATTTGAAGAAAAGAAACTCTGCTGCAAGAGCAACTACAAGGTGATTGAAGCACCCTTGGGGGGCCAACCCCCCCCAAGGACCTCCCTTCTTCTACCAACATGGCTAAAACGTGGCTTTTCAGCCCGTTTACTTAGCTTTTTATCGGATATAAGACCTTCTCTTGGTCTTTGTCCTTTAAAAATCTGAGGTTAGAAAGCCGAGCCAAGAATCCAAGCATCGTGTTCTCATCTGCATGGACGATGGAGGAGCCCATACATGACTCGCGACCGTCGATCTGAACGTGTCCCCACAATCGAATGAGAAGTCAAATTCCTTTTCTTGATTTCTATTGTACTTTATTTTCCTTTTAGAGACAAAAATCACAATTCTTGTCTTTCATAATGGATGAGACTTGTAAATCGCCTTTTACGGCAAAATCGCCTTTCACGGCAACAAATGAAATCGCCTTTCACGGCATTAAAAAAAAACCCCTTTGTCTCTTTTCTTAAAATATGTGTGCAATGGAAAACTAGAAAAAGTTTCATTTCCCCTTTCTACTTGTGAAGGTGGATCTTCGGATCACCGTTTCTAAATTCCAAGTAGAAAAATGAAATTGGCATACCCGTACAAAAAAAAAGATGTTGAAACCCTTTACCTTTTTCTTCTCCTCCCCTCCGCCGCACCCCGAAAGACCCGGGGCGGAGGCAGCGGGAGAGAGGGAAGGAATCGGGTCCATCACGGGGACACTGGATTTTGGTCCCAGTTGGAAGACCTGCTGCACTGCGGGAGTTTCTGTCCCTGCAGTTCACGCGGTCGACCGGCCAAGGGCGCTGTCGACCGGCGACACAGGGTCAGGTTCTCTGGAACCTGACCAAAACACTGTTCATGGAATAAAACTTACAACTTTGAGTCGACCGGGACCTGCGCGGTCGACCGGCTCACAGTGCACGCGGTCGACCGGCCAAGTGCGCGGTCGACCGGGCACACTGAATTTTCACTGTTTTAAGCTGAGTTTTGCCCATTTGCTTTTCTTTTAAAAATTGAAAACCTAGGCTATATTAAAGACTTTAAGTGGACATTGTGTGAATGGAACTCCATGCTTTATACTAACTTCGGGGACACCAATCCGTGTATTTCAATAAAAGAGTTCCAATCAACCAATGGCCAATGAATAGCCTAAGCTTGCACTTTATAAAATTATCGTGTTTTGAAGTGGATTTAAGACCGCAAGTTATGTCGTGTACTCGTTTTGAAGTCAAGTCTTTAAGCTCGTTACAAGATATGTTTCAAGATGTGTTTCAAGTATTTTCAAGTATTTTCAAGATATGTTTCAAGATGTGTTTCAAGTATCAAATGGGGATCACTTCTATAAGTTGTGAGCATATATATTATGCATCGTGCTAGTCGTGTCTTGTCTTGCCGTGACAAGTGATTTCCCCCTTTATTTTCGATATGTTTGAATCGTGTTTAGCGTGTTTTGTGCATTCATGAACTCAAGTGAACACCACAGAGCTTGGACTGCCCTTTCAGTCTGATCCACTGTCTGGGGGTCCTTAAACATGTGAACTAACTGCAGATTAGTAGTGTATTTATTACACATCGTGCGTGTCCGGTTCCGCGGCCGGAAATCCCGTCTTTGTGGGAATCGTGTCGTGCTATATTATGTATATTCGTGCTTGTCGTGCGTGCTTGCTCTTTTCATTATAAATGATAGAGAAAGGATGGGCTCTATGTGGATTTACTATTCATGATATATATGTATGCATTCATGTTAGTTTGTCTTCGATTTAGAAAGTGTTTCGTAAGTATTGTTTTACGTTCAGTAAAGTATTTCTTTATGTTCTTGATTAAACAATGTTTTACATGCTTTCACTTAAAATGATTTCTTGCCAAACCGTTGTGTTTGATGCTTGTATGTTGGTGTCCAGGTGCAGGAGATCCTCCCCTTTGAGGAGGAGTGCCAGGAGGAGGCCGTTGGGCCCGACCTAGCCCGTGAGTGGCAGCCCGATGACGTCATCTAGACGTTGGGGTGGTGCATGAGTTCCGTTGGATCACTTTTTGGGATTTTCATATACTTTTGGTATTGTATTGGCCTTTGTTGGCCTCTTATTGGGAAGTGTAATAACTTAACTTATTTTGTTAACTTTACAACTTGAATTATGGGAATGCCTTGTTATGTTTCATTCTGATATTATGTCTCGATGTCATTATGTTTCCTATTGTGACATGATATGATAAGATGTGATTTGCCACGCGCTTCCGCATACTTGATCGTGTGAGTGGGTTGTTCCATGCGTGTTTGTTTGGAACCCTCACCGCGGGAACCTGTGGGAGGTCTTTTAATCTTTCAAAATTTTTAACTAACCGCCGCGGCCTCGGTTCGGGGTCGCGACACAGGTGAAAAGACATATCAATAAAGAAATTACCTTGGAAAACATTTAAACCTGTCAAAGCAATAGTTTCATAAAACGAGAGAATCGTTTATTCAAATACATATGCAATATAAAACATGTAAGGTATCCAAGGAAGCGGGAAACAGACAAGATGGCAACCACACATAGCTAAGTCCTCTATCACCGAGGTGACATGAGCATATCGGGATGTTGTCTCAGTCACCGAAGTGAGGAGATGCAACATAAGTAACATATACATATACATAATATAATACGGGACATGACCACGGTAGCGAACCGGGTATCGGGACAAGACCACGGTAATAACCGGGTAGCGGGATCCAAACTGCAGCTGGCGGGACGGGAAGGGGTCTCCGAGTAGGTGGATCAGACCGGCAAGGAAAGCCAAGCTTAGTGGTGCCGACTCATAGGTCAAACGACAAATCAAATCATGTATAAAACATATCGAGTGCATGTATGTAAACGAGCGGGACGGGATGCTCAAAGGCACAAGTATCATTTTATTCGGGCATGTATAAACGGGCTAGCAAAATGCTAAAACATACTTTCAATACTTTCGGGAATGATAAATCATAATTCGATAAATTCAGGACAAGTGTCGAGATTTAAGATAAACCATAATTCGAGAAATTCGGGACAAGTATCGAGATTTAAGATAAATCAGGTGGTTAAGGACCCCGTATGTCCATTGTATTAATGACTTGGTACTCCTTGAGTTTGGAGACATTCCGGGCTCTTTATACACCTTAGTGATTTTCAAACCTTTAAATGAATTTCAAAACAAACGGAACCTCAAGGGAGATCCTAAGTATAATGTTAATCCTAGCGCATCGTACAACCTATTCAGTCACCGAAAGGGATAGGATTCGCGATACCCAAACGTACAACCCTCGTGCATAGTTATAAAAAGGGTATCCCGTTGTCCCATACCGTTCAAGATTAAATTAGGTTAAGTTCCGATACAACCGGGTTAACCTCAAAAAATGTTGGGTCAAACGATCTCATGATAAGTCAAGTGGGTCCAATAAGAAAGGGGTAACCAAGTTCCACCTAAGTCCATTTAAGAAAAGAGTGAAAAATCACCTTTCAGGGGAAATTCGCAGAGTGCCCGGTCGACCCGGTCCTTGGCCGGTCGACCGAGTACACTGCAGTCTCGGTCGACCTGAGGAGGCTAGGTCGACCCTCTCATGAATGCCCGGTCGACCGCGCCCTTGGCCGGTCGACCTGCAGTTGTAAATAAAATGAGTGAACAGTGTTTTGGTCAGCTTCCAGAGAACCTGACCTCTGTGTGGCCGGTCGACCGAGCCCCCTGGCCGGTCGACCGCGTGGACTATGTAACAGTGTTTCCCGCAGTGTAGTGGGTCATCCAACAGGGACCTGATCCAGTGTTCCGGGTCGACCGAGCCCCCTGGCCGGTCGATCGCGTGAACTGCGTAACAGGACCCAGTTCTATTTTCTGCAGTTCAGTGGTTCATTCCTTTTTCCTTTCTTTTGTGTTCATTCTTTTAGACTTGATTAGCAATCTAAATCATAGATACAATAAGCTAATAAGGTTCACAAATGGGCATTTATTTCAAACCTAAACAAGTCATTAATATCACAAAATATTTGGTGAAATCATAAATGCATTACATAAAACTCATTCAAAGCTAAACATATCAAATCATCCACTTGCCTTGGGTCCCAAATCAAAGGAAAACAAGCTCCTAAGCACCCTTGCAAGCCAAGAACACAATCTCTACAAAAAACCCCCAAAACAAACCCTAAAATGGGTCAAAACAAGCAATAAGAAGAGAGAGCTCCCAATAATGAAAATGGAGCTTCTCATGGACTATAAGAACACAAATCTAGAAGATTAGGGAGAGAGCTTACCAATAGGTGCTCCAAATGAGCAAGGCAAGCTAAATGAGGATCTTAGGGAGATGAGATTTCTTTACAAATGGTACCAATGGAAAGCTCTTGAAGTGGTGAAGAAGATGATGAAATCCTTTCTTGATGTTGGTGCAAGTTGGTGATGTCTTGGTGATGGAAAAGCAAGAAGAAGAAAGGAAAACCCTAGGCAAGAAAAGTTGCTGGAAAAAGGAGAAAGGAGGGATATGAGTGCTTATATAGCATTTGCAAGTGGGCTCCACCTCATTGGAAACTTGGAAGGCTGAAATAGTAGTTTTCGAGATCTCGGATGAAATCGACGAAGAAGGAAGAAACGATCGCCAAAATTTCTACTTTCTAAAAAGTATATGTTTCGCGGGTTTCGGGAATTTCAATTATTTGGTCCAGATTTAGTGTAAAAAGACTGTTTTGCCCAAGAAGCTAGAAAAGTCAAGTTTCGGGATTCGGGACTGGAACGGGATCAACATGAATGTTGAAGGAATTAACAAAATAAGTAAATCGGGATAAAACACCAAATCAAAAGAATCTCGAATAATCCCTCAAGTACACGTAAGTCATAAAATGGAACCCCCAAAGGGCCCCACTAATTCCAAAGGCACTCCAAAAATTCTCAAAGCTATGACAAGGCTATTCTAAACCAACTAAACCAAAATCCACAAAACAAATACAAGACTAACACGCGACTTAATCAACACTAATCGAGGTCACTCGGGTCGGGGTCTTACCGTTTGGATCCTGCTACCCGGTTATTACCGTGGTCTTGTCCCGATGCCGCAGATTGCTACTGTAGTTCCCGATGCCCGGTTCGCTACAGTGGTCATGTGCCGTACTTATTATGTATATGTTGTTAGAGTTTTTATTTTGTTGCAATTTGATAGGATGCATTCAATTTCATAGCTTGTCCTCTCATTCATTCATGTTCTTCATCTTAGGATCTTCATGCATATTTCTCCTTCATAATCTTTGTTTTTGTTAAATGATATGCATGGTTTTCTAATCTTAATTATCTTAAAGTTCATGAAGTTTTTAGTTCAAGTTTTAAAATCTCATCATGTACTTTCCTTAAGTTCAAAAATCATTTCAAACTTTCAAATTGCCTTCTCTTTAAATCCATATTTTGGTTTGAAAGTTTCATGGCTTTAAAATTCTATTTTCATCCTTTTTAAGTCATTTTCCCAAGCTTGTTCATTGTGCCTCAAAGTCCCTTGGAAAGAAGCCCTCTCATTTTCATCTTCCTAAAAAATTCTGTTTTTATGGGTTGTCTCCAGGTCGACCTGCCTGTGTGGCCGGTCGACCGGGCCAAGGGACCCGGTCGACTGTGCACACTGCGGGTCGACCGGGATTCTGACCGTTAAGGTGTTCTGCAACGGGCAGTTTTATGACCGTTAAGGGGAGGTCGACCCGGCCCTGTACCAGGTCGACCGGGCACTACCCGTTGGCAACTTTTTCTCTATAAAAAGTGGCTTTTTGTTTTGTAAAAAGTGTTGAACTTTTGAGGAATCTTTAAGGACAAGAAAGGACAACTTTTAGGAGGATTAGTGAAGGGATTATGAAGCCAATCCATTGACTCAACCTTTGATCTTCAAATGGGTGTGCTTTCTTTATCCCAAGATTAATTCCATGCTTTATCTTTTTAAATCTTTGTTTTCTTTTCAAGCATGGTCATATAGTTGGCTTTCTTCTTGTGATGTTGTGTTTCATAACATGCTTTGATCTTTGAAATCTTTTAGCTTCATGAAATCAACATATGGTTTATCATTCACATGAGTTATGAATCTTTGTTTTCAAATCTAACTTGCTAATCTTAAGTTTGTATCTTTTTCTTTCAAGTTTGATCTTTTTGGAAAACCATGTGTTTGTCTACAACTCTTTCTCATACATATGTTTATCATCTTTGCATCATTTAAAGTTTAAACTTTCAAAAAGAGATAGAGTGATTTCTAGTTCATGCATTTTTCATAGACTTTGTCATTCATATGCATGCTTCTAGAAGTTAAGTTTCCACTTTCTATTCAACTTTTTTAGAGGTCTTAAATTGTACTTCATTGTTCTCTTATCCATGCATCTATAGGCATTTTATTTAAGAGAAAAACATCTTGTAAAGGTTATTGCTTAACCTAAGAAAAGCATTGTGTATAGGTTATTGCTTAGCCTTGAAAAGCATAAGTGATGTATTTGTAAGGTTTGAGGTGATCCTAAACCTTCTTTTAAGATAGTGAAATCCGGTAGGGTTACCGGGAGTGGATGTAGGCATGTTGGCCGAACCACTATAAATGTTTGTGTCATGATGGTTGATCTTTCATCTTTCTTTTCATGGATAATGTTTTTATGTTTGACTCCATCAAGATTGTAGTTGTTAGTTTTCTTTGGCATGCTTATCTTAGAGATTGCTTCACTACACATCAAAATTAATCCTTCTCAAAGCATAAGTGACCTAAAAGTTAAAAAGTTTTTATTGGTCTAGTTTTTCGTGGCTCACCCTATTCACCCCCCCCCCCCCCCCCCCCCCCCCCCACCCCACCCCTCTAGGTTTCGCTCTTGGACTTTCATATGTATATGTTACTAATGTTGCATCTCCTCACTTCGATGACTGAGGTCAACATCCCGATATGCTCATGTCACTTCGGTGATAGAGGACTTAACTTCGTGTGGTTGCCATATTGCTTGTTTCCCGTTTTCCTTGGATACCTTACGTGTTTTATATTGCATTTATGTTTCGAATAAATGATTCTCTCATTTTATGAAATTATTATTCTAACAGGTTTAAACGTTTTCCAAAGTAATTTCTATATTGTCATATCTTTTCTCCCATTTGCCAAACCGTCGTTTTTGACCCTTGTTTTGGTACTCAGGTCCTGTTGTCGGTTACCCCGAGGAGGAGCACAAGGAGGCGGTTGGAGAACCGCAACGTCTAGAGTTGCATAGGTCACAAATATCACACACTCAGACACTCCCCATTGTTTGAGAACTCTAAGTCAGTATTAAGTCTCTAGCTTGAAATTGATATGAGGATGTATTCATTTGGTCTATTATATAGATTTCATTTTAGCTATCCCAGATTACTATCGGTCCTCCCTACGAGATCCGTGTTGGAACACAAATTTCGAGAAATTTTAGAAAATTTTCGACAGCACTTCCCCTTGTTTTTTGGACTCCGGAAATTTCCCGGATACACAGGAACCTATTACCTGTGAGAGAAGGATGCTCCATATATTTTCCCCGGCACCCAGCAATAACTCCTCATCAATCAACCACATTCCCATAGCACTTCTAAGATATCAAGCACACTATCTCAACTATACATACATAATATACATGCATACAACATACACATCAAGTCAAGTACATATGAGCTCCCAACATGAGCCGAAGATGGGGTGGAATAGCATAAACAACATGACCAGCACATATGATTGCAATATTGGACAAGGATACACAAGGAATAGATCCCTAGGAAGTCAATCGAAGAACGATAACCGTATGGAGCAGCACCATCATGACGAGCCTACGAAGCAAATGAGGACGGACCAGGGGTACGCTGAGAAGGGGCTCGGTTTGAGTCCGAAAATGCATAATCTCTCTCTTCCGCCCTCTGGCGATATCGATCGAGACGCCTCTGCAAATCAGCAACCACCTCCTCATGACATCGCTGCATGCGGTCTATGCGTCGGGCATACTCCTCATGAATCCGAGCCTTCTCCTCACCCAAGAAGCGAAGGAGCAAAAGCAACAATGGTACCACCCCGCATAACAACATATAAAGAAGCATTACATTCAACAAACCTGTAGCAACAAATATGAGTCCTTAAAGGGTAAAGGATGCTCACTTGTGTAGAGGTCTCAAAGCTTTTGAGTTTGGCCTGTAATTCCTCGACCTGTACATAGCATGATTACAAAATACCTCAATGTTAGAGGAACTAGAATTGAATCATCGTATAAGTAAAACTCATACTTGTGCCCTTTTAAGCATTATTCTCTGCAAGTGCCTTGTCGCGCTCGCCGCGAGCCTCCGCCTGAAAAATTACAAAGACAAACGGTCAGGGATCAGTCGATATACAGAAGAAAAACGCAATAAAAGTCTAAGCCTCACTAACCTGCAGTTGGTCCATCTCGGCTCGTAGTGTCTGAAGCTCGCCCTCCAATCTGATCCTCACAGCCTCGGATGCAGCCAAATTCTTATCCCTCTCCGCACAAGCAATCAGATGTTATAAATCTCAATTCGCGATAAGAACCAAGTTTGTAACCTTATACCTCATAGGTATCCACCAGCACATCAATGATAGCGTCATGTAGCTGCAATTCCTTTCGTAGATCCCTCTGGGCAAAGTAATGAGAGTCAATGAGTTCAAAGCATAATTTTCACAATAGACAAGGGATCATGATTCCCATACCTCCTTGGCCGCAAAGGACGCCTGTAGTCCCGTTGTCATGGCCTCCTGAGGTCACAAAATATACAATGCAATGAGTGAGTACTTTGAAACACGACACCAAAGGACAATACCCCCAATTCCCATGCTACAAATTCAACATGCATCACCTTCTCCCTCACCAACTTGGACTGTCGAAGCACCTTGTCACGAAGGATCAACTCAATATCAGGTGTCGCTCTCCCAGAAGTCCCCTGCTACATGCATAACGGATTCGATTAGAATAGGAAGTCAGGATAACATGGCTAATAAACCTGGGCAGATTTTACCTCGCCCGAATCATCTCCTAATGGACGAGTCTCTCGGCGTCTCATCTCAGCTGGGGGAGCCGTCTAAAGTAAGAACACAACACAAGGGGTCAACTCAAAAATAATAGATTGCGTCGAATTAGACAAGTAAATTTAAATAATTACCCGAAGAGACATCATGGCCTCTATCACCTTGGCATAATTCCGAATAAAATAGGAAGACCCGCCAGAATACAACTCCGGGAGTATGTATCAACAAGTGGCTTCTCTCCAATGTCGCTCATAGTCGCCCGATGCTTCTTCATCTGTCCCAAAAGTAGGCGCTTGTCCCCCTTTATCCCAATCATCGATCTCGGGCTGGTGCCAGTGAGAATGGCCAAATATCACTTCACCCCATCCCCTATATGAATGACTCATGAAAGGCTCAGGAAGTAGAACGGCTTGATGACTACCGAACTGGCAAGCAACCCAGCTCACAACAAGCCTAGAAACGATTTGAGGGGCGTGAAGCCATATATCTCTCACGAATAAATATATCTCCTCTCGCACTGCCATCAACTCATCGTCAGGGCCACCCTGGTAAGGACACCAAATTATCTGAAAAGAAGAAAGGGCATAACACCGAAGGATGCCAATCATTAACGACTTGAAGTAGGAGGGTAGCCGATCCTAGCCTAATTCCAAAACAAGTTAATAACTTAAAAGGAACGGAAGGAAAAAGAGAATGACTTACCTCTCGGTCCATCAACTCATTCAAGATAAAGCGATAGCCCTGCTCATCAAGTCTCATCCTCAAATCCTTAGTTCTTTTTGCCAGCTCTGTAAGACGGATGTCGGCGAAGCCCCGCATAGTAGCATTTGGATACCACTGCGCTACCCCCGGGGAGCAAGATTCAACCGCACTGGCAAACGCTCAGGACGATACTGCAAGATATGCTCCCACATCCACACCTGTCTTGAAGAGGTACATATTGTGGTAACAGCTATATGAATATTTTTCCCTAAAATTATGTTTTGTTTAAGAAGTGTTAGAATGCATTTCAGAAGTCATGCCTTTTGTGATTCTATTATGTTAAAATTTGATTTGGATTATTTGAATAAACGTAATGGGTGATGGTTGAATGGAGATTCTTAATGTTAAGAAAGGTCTTAAATGTATAGGAAAGAAGCTGGAGATTGAAGAGGAAATAAGGAAGGAAGAGAAAACAGAAGGAAGGCAAGATCAGGTGCAAACCTGCAATAAACGAACAGGGCAAAGCACAGTCCACTCGAGCGAACCCAGGGGCCGCTCGAGCAGACCAGGCCCTGCCTGATCTGGAGCGAACAAGAGACTGGTCCGCTCGAGCGACCCGTCCTCTGGATGTGCTTCGCTCGAGCGAACCTTGGGTCGATCGAGCGAACCCTGGGTTCTGTCAGGCCCATTTTCCAGCCCCTTTTTCCCTCTTTGTTTGATATGTATGGTTCCCTTATAAATTCATGGATGCTAGGGAAAGGTAATATTGAATGAAAACATCTTGTATTGTGTAAATCTCATGGAAAAAAAAGGGTGAATGAAAGGAAAGTTTGGTATTGAAATTACCAAGGGTACGTTAAATCTTGATGTAGATTTTGCGTCCTCAATTATCGGAGATTTGAGTGACTAAATGTTGTTAGGATTTTTGTATGTTGCTAATTTGATAGAAGCACTATCACTATCCGTCAACTGATCACACACCCATTCATCATAGTTTGGACCTTGAAATATGGCTCTTAGACTTGAAAATGCTTTTGATTTTCAAAGACTTCATCCTGCATGTTTTAGAACTTAAAATGTATTTTCGAAAGCCTAGTTCTTCGTGCATGGTTTTGAAAAATCAAGTCTGACATCGAGGTTCATGTTTTGCATACATTTCTCAATTTTAGAATCATGTTAGTATGCATAAAATATATTGGCCTGGAGTTTATGTTTTCATAAAACATTTTCTCAAAAATCTGATGGAGCTCCTCTCAGGCCTGTGTACCTGGTCGACTGCGTCATGCTCCATGTCGACCGAGTAAACTAAAACAGTTTCTCAACAAATCTGAAGGAATTCCTCAGAGGCCTGTGTACCCGATCGACCGAGTCCTGCTCCCGGTAGACCGAGAAAGTAGCCATTGGCCAATATGACCGCTGGACTCGGTCGACCGCATGGTCATGGGGTCGACCGAGCCAACTAGCCATTGGACTGTTTTTTGTATAAAAGTCCATTTCATTCCCTTCTTTCAAATGGCTGTTGGAGAAAAACCTTGGAACTATATTGAAGCCTAAAGAAGAGGAATAAGCTAGGAAAGCTCGAGGCCTATTGGAAATCAAAATGTTTGAGATTTAAAAGGTATATCTTTCAAGTTAATTTTGATTTTCATTCCATTTAAAATCATGCATGTTTAATTCTTTGTAATCTCATATTTGCATGATTTCTAGCTTTATTTAAGATGTTTTGCAAACACAATATCACTTTGGAATATTAGATTGTTTTGCAAACATCCTTGTCTCAATCACATGTGTTTTTAATCCTTAAACTTCATACAACTTGTGTAGCATGTCTTTCCAAGTTGTTCGACTTCTTCATGTGATTAGCTTACAACTTTAATCATCTTTTTCTGTGCTTAGATTTTCAAATGCATCAAGCATTCATTTGAGAGCTTCCTTTTAGAAAATGATTAAAGTAAACATTCATATACTTTGAGCACACACCTTTGCTAATTGTTTGTGTATGTTTGCATCTTGATTTAAACTTTCATATCAGCCTATTTAAGAGGCAAATGTATTAAGCTTAAATTGTATCTCTTTGAGTGTTTGTGTAGACACTTCCTTGAGAAGAAGTCTTTCTATTGTTAAGGTTATTGCTTAGCCTAAGAAAAGCACATTGTAGAGGTTATTGCTTAGCCTTTGAAAAGCATCTTGTAAAGGTTATTGCTTAGCCTTGAAAAGCACATTGATAGGTTGTTGTTTGGCCTAGAAAAACATCATTGTAAAGGTTATTGCTTAGCCTTTTGAAAAGCATAAATAGTGGAAATTCGGTGGGGTGTTGGATCACAAGCCGGTAGTGGATGTAGGCATTGAGGCCGAACCACTATAATCCTTTGTGTGATGATGTATGCTTGTGGTGATTACTTTTGTTAGCTTCCGCATCTTGTTTGGTAAATCATCATATGTGACTAGTTGTTTTTTTAAAGAAATTAAAATTGGCCTTAATTAGTCATTATTTGTAGATCACCCTATTCACCCCCCCTCTAGGGTTAGGATCCCGGACTTTCAGTTGGTATCAGAGCATCGTGCTCTATTTTAGGATCAAGTGTTTTGGAACTCTTGATTATGTGTAAAAACCTAGAGTCAAAACTCTAGTGTTGTGTTTTCTTGAAAATTATTAGAATGGATTCCACTATTTTAGAATGTGTAGATTCTTGTGTAAATTCTTCTAGACCCCTCCTTCCCACATTTGGAGATTCAAACCTTGAAATTAATGATTCTCAATTTGAATTAAAAGAGGAAGAAAATGATGAAAATGAAGATGACCTTCAACAAGCCTATGAGGAATTATATACATTGTCCATAGAGCTTGATAAGAAAAATAAAAAATTAAGAGAAGAATCTAAAAGACTAAACAAAGAATTAGTTTCTTCAAAAGATGAACTTAGAGAGAAAGAAGAAGTTATACATTGTCTAGACTCTAAGTTTATGATCTCTTAGAATAACCTTCATAATATTAAAGATGATCTAAATGAATTAAGAATAGAAAATGATGATCTTAATAAGGAAAATTCAAAACTAAGAGATCAATTACAAAGGCAAGACAAAAACATTAATAACCTAGAATCCAGGCTGACTACTTCTAAGGAAAATTTATCTAATACTCAAAATAAGATAAAAAATTTAGAACTTGGATCTAATGTTATTAATGAACTTAAATTTGATTTAAAACTTGCCCATGAAGAACTAAACATATTTAAGGGAATTGAAAATGAACTAACAAAAGTTAAAAATGAAAATTCAACTCTTAAAAACCAAGTCACTCAATTTGAAAGCTACAAACAAAAGTATGAGTGCAAATTTACCCAAAGTGAAGAAAAATTTGAAAAGTTATTTAAATTGGGTAAATCACAAAGAGATAGGACGGGTCTTGGTTACAATAGGAATATTTCACATGACCCTAAATTCACCAACACTTTTGTGAAAGGGAGTCCTCATTCTCTAGTACTCATTATCCTTTGCCCAAAACAAAATGTCATTATTGTGGTAGTGAAGGGCATTTCAAATATGAGTGCAAATTAAGAAGAAGCCATGTGTCTAAACCCATCTTTGAAGCCAAGAAAGTAAAATCAAACTCTATGAAGGGTAAGACACTAAATATCAAAGAAGACTCCAAGAAAATCAAACAAGTTAAATCAATTAAAAAGGAGTCTCCTAAGATAGATTCTAAAAAGGTTAAACAAGTTAAACCAATTATAAAAGAATCTATCAACAAAAAGCTTCTCAATCTATCTCCATTAAGTCATCATATGAAAGAACTTTTGAATAAAGTTGCAAAGTTAAATCTAAAATTCAAAAGTCAATTAAAGGGAGAAAATAAGAAGAAAAGAATTCAATCCCCTAAGAAACAAACTCACCAACCTCAAAAGACTAATCACCAATCTAAGCTAAATTTAGTAAAATCTAATTATCATGGTGATAAGTCCAAATTAAAAATCTATCAAGTAAAATCTCCTAAAGTTGGTGGGACTTCTAACCTAGACCTCAAAGATCAACCCTCTCAAGACCTTAGGTGGATTCCTAAAGTTATATACTTAGTCAAACCTTAAGGCCTTGAACCTCCTTGACCAACCTATCCTTTGTAGTCAAATATTCATTTTGTTGGTCATGATTTCATTTGCATTTTGTTCTTTCTTAGTTACATTTCTTAAAATGCAATATTTATTTATGATCAATTGATTTTGTTGTCATGCACCTTTCTAGTTACATATCATGATTTTCAAAATCATTTGATTATAATTTCATCATGTTAGATTTGCTTTTTACTCACATTTAGTTATATCTCTTGCATTGCATTTCTATATATGATCAATTGATTGTGATTTCAAAAGCTTTCATAGCTAGATTATTCATGATCTATTGTTGTTGCAAAATCATTTGTGTGATGTTTTGTTTAAGCTTCCGCATTTTGTATGTTTATCATCTCATGTGACTAGTTATTTGTTAAGAAATTAAAATTGGCCATAATTAGTCATAAAGTGTAGATCACCCTATTCCCCCCCCCCCCCCCCCCCCCCGAGAGGGTTAGGATCCCGGACTTTCAATTGGTATCAGAGCTCAATATGATCAAATTACCATTATAATGATACCAATTGATGGGAAGCTATAGGATAATTAAAGAGCAAGGTCAAAAGGATAAACTATCATGGATACCAATTGAAATATATATAAAACAAATATATCAATTGAGATTGAAGGATATGACTATTAAAATAGTCACTCTAAAATGGAGTTAAGGAATATACTTATTAGGGTTCATCCAAATTAGAGCTATCCATGAAGTTATGGGGATTACTAAACATAGCATCAATCAATTTAACTATGAAAATCATGTACTATGAAAGTTTTGAAAACATTTCATTCAATCATAAAATATGACTATCAAGTGCAAGATGAGTGAAATAAAATTCAAACATGAAGCCTACCTCAAACATTAACCAACCAAGATTATGATCACATAAACATGGTGGTCATGAGATTTACTTATATGAGCAAGAGAGGTGGCAAACATGAAAATTATGATGCTAATGGAATATGACAAATACAAAATCAAGCATCATAAATGAATATTCACCACTATTAGAGATATAACTAATGAGCATAGTGATGAACATGAGAAATTGCATAAAAAGATATAACTTAGTAGAACATGCAATTTACAAAGTGTCAAAATCATATAAATTCAACATCTAAGATATCCATCAAACAATAGATATAACTATAAAGTACAAGGAATGGATTTCAAAGAGGTTCATATGGTCAAGCACACTATTATGAAGTTGAGACATGTATAAAGACTGATACCAATAAGAAAAATACACATGAATCAACAACATAACCATCCGAAAAAAAAAATGACTAGAAAGCATAAAGGATGGATTTTTGAGTTCTAGTAGGGTATCTTCAAAAATAACTAAGATCACAACCATACATGGAACCAATTGACATTTGCATATAAAAAGAATGTCAATAATTTTCCATTTGAAAGTATAACTTAAAAAATCAATGGAAAACTTAAATTGCTTTAAATCATTTGTTTTTCAAAATAATCTAACTATGACAATGTTATATCCTGTTCAATGTTATCTCGGGTGTTCCAATGTGCCTTCCATCAGTCATCATGCATCATATCATCCGAGTTATCACAGGATCTCAGCCTTGTGCAACTCCCTTTGGGTTTCTGATTACCCAGCTCGTTAGCTCATTTGGTGTGATTCATCCAGCTTTAGAGAGACCTGAGACTACCACTGTCTTCAACAAAACATTCTCTTGATGAAGCTTCCTCCACCTCAGCGAGTGAACCCAGTTGCAGAAGGTGATGCAAAGATAGAGGCTGTAGAGACAGAGATTGCAGATCCAGGAGCAGTTCAGCCTCCTCCTTTAGAGCCCCCTCAGCAGCGCAGCTTAGAAGACAGAATGACCTCTGTTGAACAAGTTGTTTCTTCTATGCGTGCAGAGTTTCAGGAGTTTAGACAAGAGGTATCGGGAATGATGAAGAAAACTTTGAAATACCTCTCGAACATCTCCAGCAGCTGCAGGCGTCATGATGATGTGATGCCCCCTTCTCCTGCAGATTCATCTTAGATCTTAGGAGGGCTTTCTTTTTGTGGGGAGTTGAGATAGATTTTATTTCGTCTGGATGTATTTTCTTTTTAACTCTCTATCTTTTTGATTACTGACCATGATATTTTGATTTTTGTATTGGTCAAATAATTAGTAAAAGAAATTGTTGTAATCTTCTAATTTAAATCAATGAATCTTCAGTTTCACTTGTTCTTCTCTTCTTGTTATATTCCTTATCTGATGAATGTTTATGATGCTTTGAAACTATATAACTATCTTTTGTCTTAGCTTCATTCAAACACTGCATAAACAATCAATATACATGATAACTTGTTCTGCATTCCATTTTCAATTTCATTTGGTAACAAGTGCTACTAAAAGGTATTTCTTTTCTCATGTATACAGGTTCCTTTGCAATTCGATGACAAAGGGGGAGAGAAGATCCAACAAAGGGTGAGATAAAGAAGATCAGATCTAACTAAGGGGGAGATCTTTCCAAGGACCAAAAAGGGAGAATACTTTAAAGTATACTGAAGGAATTCAGAGCGCTTAACAGAAAAGCTTAGAGCAAGGAGAAAGCTCTAACGAAGGGGGAGAAACCTTGAAGGAGGTTAAGCTGCATTCAAGAGATTTCAAGATCTGAAGTCGTAGAAGTGTTGTGATCATCTTAGTTGCCATCAAATTGCAAAGGGGGAGATTGTTAGGATTTTTGTATGTTGCTAATTTGATGGAAGCACTATCACTATCCGTCAACTGATCACACACCCATTCATCATAGTTTGGACCTTGAAATATGGCTCTTAGACTTGAAAATGCTTTTGATTTTCAAAGACTTCATCCTGCATGTTTTAAAACTTAAAATGTATTTTCGAAAGCCTAGTTCTTCGTGCATGGTTTTGAAAAATCAAATCTGACATCGTGGTTAATGTTTTGCATACATTTCTCAATTTTAGAATCATGTTAGTATGCATAAAACATATTGGCCTGGAGTTTATGTTTTCATAAAACATTTTCTCAAAAATCTGATGGAACTCCTCTCAGGCCTGTGTACCCGGTCGACCGCGTCATGCTCCAGGTCGACCGAGTAAACTAAAACAGTTTCTCAAAAAATCTGAACGAATTCCTCAGAGGCCTGTGTACCCGGTCGACCGAGTCCTGCTCTCGGTCGACCGAGAAAGTAGCCGTTGGCCAATATGACCGCTGGACTCGGTCGACCGCATGGTCATGGGGTCGACCGAGCCAACTAGCCATTGGACTGTTTTTTGTATAAAAGTCCATTTCATTCCCTTCTTTCAAATGGCTGTTGCAGTAAAACCTTGGAACTATATTGAAGCCTAAAGAAGAGGAATAAGCTAGGAAAGCTCGAGGCCTATTGGAAATCAAAATGTTTGAGATTTAAAAGGTATATCTTTCAAGTTAATTTTGATTTTCATTCCATTTAAAATCATGCATGTTTAATTCTTTGTAATCTCATATTTGCATGATTTCTAACTTTATTTAAGATGTTTTGCAAACACAATATTACTTTGGAATATTAGATTGTTTTGCAAACATCCTTATCTCAATCACATGTGTTTTTAATCCTTAAACTTCATACAACTTGTGTAGCATGTCTTTCCAAGTTGTTCGACTTCTTCATGTGATTAGCTTACAACTATAATCATCTTTTTCTGTGCTTAGATTTTCAAATGCATCAAGCATTCATTTGAGAGCTTCCTTTTAGAAAATGATTAAAGTAAACATTCATACACTTTGAGCACACACCTTTGCTAATTGTTTGTGTATGTTTGTATCTTGATTTAAACTTTCATATCATCCTATTTAAGAGGCAAATGTATTGAGCTTAAATTGTATCTCTTTGAGTGTTTGTGTAGACACTTCCTTGAGAAGAAGTCTTTCTATTGTTAAGGTTATTGCTTAGCCTAAGAAAAGCACATTGTAAAGGTTATTGCTTAGCCTTTGAAAAGCATCTTGTAAAGGTTATTACTTAGCCTTGAAAAGCACATTGATAGGTTGTTGTTTGGCCTAGAAAAACATCATTGTAAAGGTTATTGCTTAGCCTTTTAAAAAGCATAAATAGTGAAAATCCTGTGGGGTGTTGAATCACAAGCCAGTAGTGGATGTAGGCATTGAGGCCGAACCACTATAAATCTTTGTGAGATGATGTATGCTTGTGGTGATTACTTTTGTTAGCTTCCGCATCTTGTTTGGTAAATCATCATATGTGACTAGTTGTTTTTTTAAAGAAATTAAAATTGGCCTTAATTAGTCATTATTTGTAGATCACCCTATTCAACCCCCCCTCTAGGGTTAGGATCCCGGACTTTCAAATGTGAATTGAGGTGATCTTTGGTAAGCCATTGAACCATTACACACTACTTTATTCCAAGTTCATAAAATTTGCATGTTTTTCTATAAATTGATTTGAATTAGATTTGAGTGGTTCGCCACATCTGAAAATATCGGTAAGGCTACTCATTTAATTTGTCTGAATTTGTCAGTCTGTATTTATTCAGGAGTAGCCCTTTTATCAATTTCGGAAATGTATTACTATGATATGATTTGTATCGGTTCAGGTTTTGGTTGTGAACGGCACCACTAAGCTTAGGTTACCTTGTTGGGCTGATCACCAGGCTTGGTATCTTTAAAATTCTGCCAACTGCAGTTTCGACTCTGTCTACTCCGGCCATGGCAACGGTTCTGTTTTCTGGTCCCACGGGTAGTGGCAACAGCTCTATTTGTTCCGGTCCACTTTATGTGGCAACGGCTCTGTTTTTCTTATCCGCTATATGTGGCAACGACTATGTCTGTTTGCTCTTGTTTCTTTAGTAATAAGAGAATATAGCTATATGTGGATTACCCGTATTTTTGCTCAGTTTGTTATGTTTCTTTAAATTATTAATGATTTAGAAATGGTTTCTCTATTTCATCGATACTTACTGTTTAGACTTTCAAACATTTTATAAATGTTTTATAATGTTTTATAATTACTATCACTCCTTTATCTGTTTATGTGCTTGCCAGATCGTCGTGTCTGATGCTCTCCTATTTGGTGCCAGATATCGACCCTGCTCCCTTTGAGGCGGAGCGAGCGAAGGAGGCAGGTGAAGTGGTTGGACCCGAGTGGCAGCCCAACGATGTCATCTAGACGTCAGGTTGGGTTATGACTTTCGAATCACTTTTGAGAATGGATGTTGTTATTTTGAGGAACTTATTTAATAGCCTTTGTTGGCTTTTATCCACTATGGGCTTGCTATGATATATTTCTCATTTCGATGCACAAGATTTATTGTCCATTTTATTTAATAGATCGAACTAAGTGTTTGCTACATCGCTTCTGCACATTTTGTATATTGTGAATATGATTTATTGCATCGTGATGGATCGGTTTTGGGATCCTCACCGCAAAACCTGTGGGAAACTAGCGTGATGCGGATGGAATTTTCTAACCCGTCGCGCCACGGCCCCGAATTAGGGACTTGGTTTGTTTGGTCTCGGTTCGGGGGCGTGATAGGACTAGAATCAGAGCGAGAAATATTTCGGGTGATTAAAAGAAACTAGAAACATAGGGTCGTGGAGATGGTCCGTTAGAATGTTCGTTAGTTAGTATCAAGTGGGCTATGGGGTACGTTTTATTCATTATATTTTGTTGTACTAACATGTGATTTTGCAGCACTATGCCTCCCCACAAAGACACATCAAATGCAAACCCTTCCGGTAGTAACAGTGCAAGTGGAATGGATACTCCTATGTCAAATCAGTTTCAACAACTTATGTAAATGATTGTAGACCAACAACAGAAAGCTAATGAAAACCAAGCTAGATTCCAAGAACAACAAGCTAGATTACAATAACAAATGGCTAAAAAGGATAAAAAACTAACACAAGTTCAGAGGCAATTGTTAGAAGTTTTGGGAAGAAGGCCAAACCCTGTGCAACCTCCAAATGTGGGACCTCAAATTGTCATTCAAAATAGGGAACTTGACCCTAATGTTTTGTTTGAGAGGTTTTGAAAAAGAGGCCCAAAGGAATTTACAGGGCTCGAAGACCCTCTAGCAGCTGATGACTGGTTATCACTGTCGCGAACTCGGACCGGGACCTGGGTCCACGACGCTGCTTAATGAAATTAATTTGAAATTTCCCACAGGTTTCCGCAGTGAGGATCCCGAGACACGGGAGAACTAACTCACACGATCAAGTATGCAGAAGCGTATAGCAAATCACATCACAACAAGACATGAATAAAATTATTCAAGTGCATGAATAAAATAGCATCAAGACCACGATATCAAAGAAGGATTTATAACTAAGCATTCCCAACATAATTCAAGTTGAAGTTAAGTAAAAGTAAATTAAGTTTGTTACATCCCATAAGAGGCCAACAAAGGCCAATACAATTCCAAAAGTTTAACAATAACCCAAAACATGTGAAATGAATCTCAAGTCCCCACCTGACGTCTAGATGATCTCGTCTAGTTGCCACTCACGAGCTGGGGGTGGCTTAAAAGCCTCCTCCTGATGCTCCTCCTCAAAGGCAACGTCTCCTGCACCTGGGCACCAAAATACAAGAGTCAAACACGATGGTTTGGCAGGTAATCAATTTAAGTATGAGCATGGAATCATGAATGTTTAAATAAAACATACCAAAACAATTTACTGAATTTGAAACAATTACAAGGCTGAGGTACATCTCAAAGATAAGAACAAACTAGTATGAATACTGAATATATATCATGAATAGTAAGTCTACAAAAGTCCATCCTTTCTCTATCATGGATAATGAAAAGAGCAAGCACGCACGACAAGCACGATAACAAAACACGATTCCCACATATACGGGGATTCCGGCAGCAGAACCGGACACGCACGATGTGTAATAAAATACACGACCAATCTGCAGATAGTCCACATGTTTAAGGACCCTCGGACAGTGGATCAGACTGAAGGGGCAGTCTAAGCTTAGTGGTGTTCACTTGGATTCATGAATGCACAAAACACGCGAAACACATTCTAAATAAGTTGAAACAAAGGGGAGAAATCACTTTTTGAAATGAGACGAGACACGACTAGCAAAAGACATAATTAATATGCATAACAAGCTTATGAAGTGATCCCCTTTGATTCTTGAAACAAATTTTCAAACGAGCTTATACTTGAATTTTAAAACAAGTGCACGATGATACTTATTGTATCAAAACTAGAATACAAGGACGAGGTTTATCAAGCACATGTAAGGACCTTTGGCTGACCCTCGTGTAATTGAAAACCCAAATGTTAGAATTTAAAAGAGAATTGGTGCCCTCAAAGTTAAAAGACATTTCAGGTTTTCAATTGCACAATATTAAGCTAAAGGTCCCTTAACATGTTTTGTTTTGCACTCTTATAGAAATTCTTCAAAACAGGGCACTTTGACAGCTTCGGTCAGCTCGCGATCACCTATCGGCTAGCAGAAGTGGGGTGTGTTAGCTAGCCGTCAGCTGACCGACATGATGACCGCTGGAATCCAGATAAAAAATACAGCGCTCTGGAAAAGAAACCGAACTGAATTCGGGTAGCTTGCGGTTAACCTAGTTGGTGCAGTTCGGTTAGCCGCCAGCTAACCGAAATCCACTAACGAGATGCAAGCTTCTGGAAAAGGAACCGAACTGAATTCGGTTGGCTGGCGGTTAACCGAGGTGGTGCTGTTCGGTTAGCCGCCAGCTGACCAAAATCCACTAACTAGATGCAGGCTTCTGGAAAAGGAACCGACGGAGCTCGGTCATGTGTCGGTTAGCCGAAATGGGCATTCCGGCTAGCCGCCAACTGACCGACGTTGCACGGACAGTGCATTTCAAGTCAAATTTTTACAATTTTTCTTCCCTTCTTCTTATCCTTAGACCTCCTGCAATCCCCTGAGTCTCCATGCTCTCCAAGGGGTCAATTCCAGTATTTCCAAAATCATACATAACAAGATCTAAAATAACTTGATTAAAAACTTAATAACATAACTGGAAGAAAATTAAAAGAATAGATAAAAGTCAAATCAAACATGTAATCACATTCCTATAAAGATCACTTGCCTTGCCCAAATGCTAAACAATATCCTCTTCAAGAATCCCACTCAAGATTTGAACCAAGAAGCTACAAAAGCCCCATGGAAATCCATTCAAAACTCAACCAAAATGAAAAACAAGGAACCCATTTCCCAAAGGGTTTGCATGTATGAAAAACAAGTTCTTTAGGAGCTCAAAAGACTCTATTGAAGAGGTGGGTTGGAGCTCTTACCTAGAGGTGTTCCAACAAGGAGAGATGAAGAAAATGGAGAGGCTTTCTTGCTGGAAACTTCAAGAAGATTGTAGCAATGGAAAGCTTGGAAGGAGAGGAAGAAGATGATGGTCTCAGAAATTTGTTTGGAAACCAATAGTTATGGCATGCAAGTGGAGGAAGATGGAGGTGAAGAGAGTTTCTTCTCAGCTTAGGTTTTCTTTGAAAGAAGGTTGCAGGAAATGTGAGTGAAACGTATGGGAGAGTAGGGAGACAACTTAAATGGCCTGAAAGTGGGGCCCAACAGGTTTGAATCTTGCGTTGGCTAAAACATGGTCTTGCGGGCCCCGGATGAAGTCGACGAAGAAGGATATCCTTGAAAAATCTAGTTTCCAAAAAGTATAAATTTGACATGGTTTTGAGATTTCGAAATTCGTGTTCAGATTTGGTGTGAAAAGACAATTTTACCCTTTTGGGCCAAAACTCGGGTTTCTGGGCTTCAAACACAGACGGGCTGAAAATGAAAATTGTAAAGAATGATAAAATCATTCTAATGAAGTCAAAATCATAATTAAACGGAAATCAAAACGATCCTCTCATGCTTGCACGTACATTCAGGCCTTCTTGAGCGTGTCTGACTAATATTAAACGCTCTCAAAATTTCCAAAGCTATATCCAGGACTAATTATTTTCTAACTCAACGGTTACTAAACCCTCTTAAGACTAAGCACACACACTAAATACTCACTAATCGGGTTAATCTTGGGTCGGGATCTAACAATCACATACAGAGAACGTCTTTGATCTCTTCAGATGCACAGGTAGGCAACAGGTTCACTTGGCAGCCTCCATGTTTACGGGATTTGCAGACATATGGTGGAAGACTATTAAGGATGGCTATCAGAATATTGAGAATGAGGGTGCCTGGACCAACTTCAAGCAGCAGTTCAATGAGAAGTATGTGCTTCCTCACATCAAAAGACAAAAGGCAGTTAAATTCCAATTACTCAAGCAGGAAGACAAACAGTCCTTGAATATATTACAAAATTTGAGAGACTGTCCCAGTATGCACTAGAATGCGTAGACACCGAGTAAAAGAAGATCACCAAGTTCCTAGAGGGACTAAACCCCATCATTCTAAGGGATGGTCTCGGTGTAGTATCACATGCTACCTTCCAAGAAGCTATCAAGAAAGCCTATAAGTTTGAAAATATCAATAATCAAATCCTTAAGGATGCTCAAAGGAAGAGACAACAACACCAAGGCCAGAAATCTAATCGGCACAAGAGGCCAAGACAGCAGCAGAACAATCAAGGACAAGCCGCTTGTGAACATTGTGGCAAAAATCACCCTTCTCAACAATGCTATAGAGTCACCGGTGCATGCTACAGGTGTGGTGGCCTAGATCATCTAATGAAGGATTGCCCAAACAACAGGAACCAAGGCAATAGGGCAACTCAGCAACCCCAAAGGCAACCACCCCAGCAGAATTAACAAGTAACTCAGAACCAACCAAGGCAGCCACAGCAACAGAATCAACAATAGCAACCACGCCAACAACCTCAAAATCAAAATGCCCGTCCACCTCAGCAAAATAGGAATGCACAACAACGAAGACCGAACTAGAATCGGAACAGACCTCAGCAGCGAGGTCAAGCATATCATCTAAATCAAGTGGAGGCGGATGCAGCGGGCAACGTAGTAAAAGGTACACTCTTTGTCTGTGGAGTAGAAACTAGAATACTATTTGATCCTGGACCCACCCGTTCTTTCTTGTCTCCTATGTTTGTTAAATTGATTGATGTACCTGTTAGTGAACTTAAATTTATTCTAACTGTCACAACACCAATAGGGAAACAAGTTATGTGTAGCACATATAACCTTAGTTGCACAATTAAGATAGGAAATGTCACCTAACCAGCAGATCTTATTATTTTGGATATGCATGACTTTGATGTCATATTAGGCATGGATTGGTTAGCGGGCCATCATGCTACTATGGATTGCTTTAACAAGACCATTTCTTTTAAATTGGATGGGTTACCAGCCGAAGTGGAATTTCATGGAGAGAAAAGGATCTCACCTGTGAGATTTATTTCAGCTTTATCAACAGCTAAGCTTTTGAAAAGTGAATGTAAGGGACTTTTTGCGTTTATCATGGAGGATAAATAATCCCAAGGGGTGGAGGAAATCCTCGTTGTATGTGAATTTCCAGATGTTTTTTGGAGGAAATTCTGGGTTTGCCACCAGTTAGGGAAATTGAATTCACAATTGAGCTAATGCCAGGGACTGCTTCGATCTCCATTGCACCATACAGAATGGCTCCTGCAGAGTTAGGTGAACTAAAACTTCAGTTGCAAGAGTTGTTAGAAAAAGGTTTCATAGACCAAGTATCTCACCTTGGGGAGCCCCAGTGTTGTTTGTTAAGAAGAAGGATGGAAGCTTGAGAATGTGCTTAGATTACAGAAGATTGAACCAAGTGACCATCAAAAATAAATATCCATTGCCAAGGATAGATGAGTCGTTTGATCAGTTGCAAGGAGCAGAGTATTTTTTGAAGATAGACTTGAGGTCCAGATACCATCAGTTGAGAGTCAGAGAATCGGATGTACCAAAAACAACTTTCCGGACTAGATATGGACACTATGAATTTTTGGTAATACCCTTTGGACTGATGAATGCGCTAGCGGTGTTCATGGCCCTAATGAACAAGATCTTTACACCCTATTTAGATCAGTTCACAGTCGCCTTCATTGATGGCACATTGGTGTATTCCAAGTCGAGAGAAGATCATGAGCAGCATCTGAGAACATCACTGCAGCTTCTACGAGACAATCAGTTATACACTAAGCTTGGGAAGTGCAAATTTTGGGTAGAACAAGTTGCTTTCCTAGGCCATATTATCTCCAAAGAAGGTTTGGCAGTCGATTTAGCAAAAATTGAGGCAGTGTTCAAGTGGGAAAGACTGAAGAATGTGACAGAAATTAGAAGTTTCCTGGGTTTAACTGGCTACTACAGAAGGTTTATGCAAAGATTTTCATCTATTGCAGCGCCTTTGACCAAATTAACCCAGAAAAATGTGCCTTTTATGTGGTCGGAACAGTGTGAAGCTAGTTTTGAAGAGTTGAAAAAGAGGTTAACCATAGCACCTATTCTCACTTTACCTTTAGGCAGTGGTGGTTTTGTGATTTATACCGATGCTTCGAATGTGGGATTCGGTTATGTGTTGATGTAAGATGGCAAAGTCATAGCGTATGGCTCAAGGCAATTGAAGGAGCACGAGAAAAACTATGCAACACATGACTTAGAGTTAGCAGCAGTCGTCTTTGCATTGAAGATGTGGAGACATTATCTTTATGGAGAGAAATTTGAATTCCATTCAGATCATCGTAGTCTCCAATATTTATTTTCTTAGAAGGAATTGAACATGAGACAAAGAAGATGGATGGAGTACATCAAAGATTATGATTTTCCTATCATTTATCATCCAGGGAAAGTGTGAATGTAGTGGCAGATGCATTGAGCAAAAAGTCAGTCAGTGTGGCCAGTTTGCAAGGATTTTGCAATTTTCAGCAGTTCAAAGACTTGGGAGTTGAATTTCAACCATTGAGGAAAGGTGTTATGTTAGCAAATATGTCAATGTCTGAGCCTATCTTCATCCAAAAGATCAAGGATAGTCAGCTGCAAGATCCAGATTTGGCTAAAATTGTTGAACACATTTCAGAACGCCTAGATTTTCAAATCATGGATGGAATACTTTACTTCCGTGATCGACTCTATGTTCCAAAGATAGATGATTTAAGGAATGACATCATGGTGGATGCTCACAACACGAGATATTCTATGCACCCGGGGAGTACGAAGATATATCATAATTTAAAGAACCATTTTTGGTGGAACAATATGAAGAGGGAAATAGCAGCCTTTGTGTCCAGATGCATGACTTGTTAGTTGGTTAAGGCAGAACATCAGAATCCACCAGGTCTTTTGCAACCGTTGGAAATTCCGGAATGGATGGGAACATCTCACCATGGATTTAGTTTCGGGTTTACATACTACCAGCAAAGGAAATAATGTCATTTGGGTTATAGTTGACCGTCTGACGAAATTTACACGTTTCATTCCACTAAAGACCAGGAAAAAGATGCACATGCTACCTCTTGTAGAAGCATTTGTGAAAGAGATTGTCAGTCGTCATAGTCAACCGGTCTCTATTACTTCAAACCGAGATAGCAGGTTTGTCTCAAGATTTTGGAAGACTTTGCATAAGTCCATGGGTACGACGCTTTAGTTTAGTACAGCATATTATCCGCAGACAGATGGACAGTCAAAAAGAGCCATTCAGACATTGGAAGACATGCTTAGAGCTTGTGTACTTGATTTCAAGACTCAGTGGGATGAGAGTTTACCTCTTTGTGAATTTGCATATAACAATAGCTACCACTCGAGCATAGGAATGGCTCCTTTTAAAGCATTGTATAGCAGGAGTTGTAGAACTCCAGTGTGTTGGGAAGAGGTCGGTGAACGCAATTTTCATGGACCGACATTGGTTGGAGAGACAAGTGACAAGGTTAAACTCATTCATGAACGTCTGAAGATCGCTAGAAGCCGACATAAAAGCTATGCAGATATTCGAAGAAAAGACCTACAGTTCCAAGTAGGAGATAAAGTGTTTTTGAAGGTGTCACCGGTCAGAGGAACTTTGAGGTTTGGACAGAAGGATAATTTGTCGAGGAGATTCATCAAACCGTATGAGATCTAGAGTCGTGTTGGTGACGTGGCCTACAGACTAGCTTTGCCACCGGAACTTTTGGGTGTACACAATGTGTTTCACATCTCGATGCTAAAGAAATATGTTTCTGACTCGTCTCATGTGCTACATCATGAACCATTGGAGGTTAGAGAAGATGCCATCTACATTGAGAAACTAGTCAGGATTATTGACACGAAAGAGCAAGAATTGAGGACTCGAATAATCCATTGGGTAAAAGTGCTTTGTGAAAAGCACGGACCGGAAGAGGCTACCTGGGAATTACGCGATCAAGTTCAGAGGAAATACCCTCACCTGCTACTAGAGGTTAGTGTTCATTTGGAGGACCAAATGCGCTAAGGGGTAGAGGATGTCAGACCCCGACCCAGGTTTAGTATGATTAATTATTGTTTCATCCATTATTGGTCTCTAAGTGGGATTAGATGATGATTAGCTTGATTTCTAGCTAGATTAGACTTTTCAATAGCTTTGGAGTTTTGAGAGCCATTAGACTTAGTTTAACACAGGCTAGGGCGCCCGTGTGACGTGTGCTGATTTTGGAAATTTGTCCTTTATTTCGAAAAATTTTGATTTTAACTCCTTTTCATTTGTTTTATTGATCTCAACAATTTTTATGTTTCATCCGTTTGAATTTGAAACTCGAAAATCGCGTTTTTCAGCAAAAAGGGCAAAACAAACTTTTCACCTCGAAACTTGTGCATGAATTTTGATGTTTGCAAAATCATGTAAATATAGTTTTGGAAACTAGATATTTCGACGATCAACTTTGTCTTCTTTCGTCGATCTCATTTGGGACCCACAAATGATAGATCCAGCCATGTGAACATTTGAGGGCCAATGGTGCCTACTTCCTCAACTTAAAACAAAACCCATGTTGAGTTCATACCTTCATTTCATTTCCTGCAACAACAACACAGCTGAGAAGAAAGTCTTCTCCTTCTCCTTCCAGCCACTTCTCTCCTCTTGCATGTATCCTTCTTGAGTGCCATTTAGAGAGTTAATTTCACAAATCTCTTCTCCTTCCTCTTGGCTTCCTTTTGTTACCATTTTCAAGGACTTTGAGCTAGGATAACCTTATTCTCTAAGCTCTTCTCATTGTTTAAAGCTCTTCAAAGGTTAGCATTGACTTCCATTTCGAATTTATGACCTTTATGGATCATTTAGAACCTTTTTTTCATTCATGCAAAAGGGTTCTTTGAGAACTCCTCCTAATTTCGAAACTTGTGGATTTTGAATGGTTTTCATGGGACTTTTGGTGTAGATAGGGTGCAGCTGTGTTAGAGCTTCTCTTGGAGTAGATTGTGACCCTTTTTGCACTTGAGGCAAGTAAATATATGATAAATGAATACATGCATATCAATGATATATTTTGTTTAAAAATCTGTATTCTTGTTTCAGTTATAGATTTGCTTTCTTTTACAACTTGATGGTTGTTTTCTCAAATGTATTCTAGTGGATATCTAATGCTATACTTCCACATATTGTGGTAACAGCTATATGAATATTTCTCCCTAAAATTATGTTTTGTTTAAGAAGTGTTAAAATGCATTTCAGAAGTCATGCCTTTTGTGCTTCTATTATGTTAAAATTTGATTTGGATTATTTGAATGAATGTAATGGGTGATGGTTGAATGGAGATTCTTAAAAAAGGTCTTAAATGTATGGGAAAGAAGCTAGAGATTGAAGAGGAAATAAGGAAGAAAAAGAAAATAGAAGGAAGGCAAGATCAGGTGCAAACCTGCACTGAACGGACAGGGCCGAGCCCAATCCGCTCGAGCGAACCCATGGGCCGCTCAAGCAGACCAGGCCCTGACTAATCTAGAGCGAACCAGAGACTGGTCCGCTCGAGCGACCCAATGGGCCGCTAGGGCGACCTAGCCTCTGGATGGGCCTCACTCGAGCAAACCTTGGGTCGCTCGAGCAGACCCTGGGTTCTGTCAGACCCATTTTTCAGCCCTTTTTTCCCTCCTTGTTTGATACGTTTGGTTCCCTTATATATTCATGGATTCTAGGGAAAGGTAATATTGAAAGAAAACATCTTGTATTGTGTGAATCTCATGGGAAAAAAAAAAGGTAAATGAAAGGAAAGTTTGGTATTGAAATTACCAAGGGAATTATGTTAAATCTTGATGTACATTTTGCGTCCTCAATTATCGGAGATCTTCAGTGGCATCAAACCTCTCGCTCATTAACCGATTTAAGGGACTAAATGTGAATCGAGGTGACCTTTGGCAAGCCATTGAACCATTACACACTACTTTATTCCAAGTTTGTAAAATTTGCATGTTTTTCTATAAACTGATTTGAATTAGATTTGAGTGGTTCGCCACATCTGAAAATATCGGTAAGGCTACTCATTTAATTCGTTTGAATTTGTTAGTCTATATTTGTTCACGAGTAGTCCTTTTATCGATTTCGGAAATGTATTACTATGATTTGATTTGTTTCGGTTCAGGTTTTGGTTGTGAACGGCACCACTAAGCTTAGGTTACCTTGTTGGGCTGATCACATGGTTTGGGATCTTTAAAATTCTGCCAACTACAGTTTGGACTCTGTCTACTCCGGCCATGGCAACGGTTCTGTTTTCCTGTCCCACAGGTAGTGGCAACGGCTCTGTTTGTTCTGGTCCACTATATGTGGCAACAGCTCTGTCTGTTTGCTCTTATTACTTCAGTAATAGGAGAATATAGCTATATGTAGATTGCCCGTGCTTTTACTCAGTTTGTTATGTTTCTTTAAATTATCAATGATTTAGAAATGGTTTCTCTATTTCATCGATACTTATTGTTTAGACTTTCAAATATTTTATAAATGTTTTATATGTTTTGTCACTCCTTTATCTGTTTATTTGTTTGTCAGATCGTCGTGTCTGATGCTCTCCTGTTTGGTGCCAGATATCGACCCCGCTCCCTTTGAGGCGGAGCGAGCGGAAGAGGCAGGTGAACCGGTTGGACCCGTGGGGCAGCCCAACGATGTCATCTAGACGTCGAGTTGGGTTATGAGTTTCGAATCACTTTTGAGAATGGATGTTGTTATTTTGGAGAACTTGTTTAATAGCCTTTGTTGGCTTTTATCCTTATGTTGAGATTGTAAAACTTAAATTACTTTTGGTATTGTAACTTAAACTAACTCTGAGCTTGCTATGATATATTTCTCATTTCGATGCACGGGTTTGATTGTCCATTTTATTTAATAGATCGGACTAAGTGTTTGCTACATCGCTTCCGCACATTTTGTATATTGGCGAATATGATTTATTGTATCGTGATGGATCGATTTTGGGATCCTCACCGCGGAAACCTGTCGGAAACTAGCATGATACGAACGGAATTTTATAACCCGTCGTGCCACGGCCCCGAATTAGGGAGGTTTGTTTGGTCTCGGTTCGGGGGCGTGACAGTTTGGAAGGATATAGATATGTTTGAAGTGTTTATAAACAAAAGAAATGAAAGGAAGTCAAAGAATGGAAGTTTTGAAATGAAACAGAAAGGAACCCATTTCTGGATTCCGTTTTTGTGTGTGCTCCCTATCACCCAGTCGATCGAGCCCGGTCACTCGGTCAACCGGCCACACAGGGCAGAACCCTTTATGTTGCAGAAAAATTTCTGTTAACTGGGACTTGGCCATTTCGAATTTCTTTAAAGGATGTCGACCTGGGGGTCCACTCGGTCAACCAACATGGGAAATTTATGGGATTTTTTTTCTAAAAATGTGATTTTTAATTTAAATGATGTTAATTGACTATTTAATGATTCTTGAACATAAATGAAGCCCGTTTTTAGTCGTTGATCATTATTAAGTTATATGTTGGATTTTTATCAATATTATGGTTTGTTTGAAATAAATGATTGGATTATCAATATTAATGACTTTCGTAGTCATATTCTGTATTTCTAAATTTAATTAAAAATGAACAGATATTCTCTAAATTCTGTTATACATTATATATGTTCTGAATTATCACTCTGTAATTTCATTTCATATGATTATTTGTATAAAAGTTTCGTGTTTTGGCACCACACAGCTGGGTCCTTCTAAATGAACACGTGGTGAACGAAGGACTATTCTATTCAGTCACTAGCTGCAGTTAGTCTTATCTGTTGGAGTTTAAACTACTGGTACCAATGTATTTTGTTAAAATTGTGGCCACCATCTGATGTGCATGGTACCCATTGTTCAGTATTATGAAAGTTAGCAAATGTGGTATTACCTTCAGTTATCTTCAGTTATTTTCAGTTAATTAGTATTTCGTTATTTTGATCATGGTATCTCAGATATTACTTGTATTTCAGTTTTGATCATTGATATTCTGTTTATTTAATTATGTTTACTTACTCAGTTATACTGATGTAACGTTTAACGTTACAGGAGATCCAGCCAGCTCACCTGGAACTGAGACGTTCCAAAAGGGTAACACATCAGTAGGTGAGTGAACCCCGATGAGATCATGTAAACAAGATGTGTGTGATAAGTATTCTGAAGAATTTCGTATTTGATGTGATGTGATAAGTAGTCAAAGAATGTTTCAAACTTATGTAATATTTATATATCATATCTGTAAATATTCAAGACTAGGTAGTTGTAAATGTTCTGAGATACTTATGCTCTGTTAGTACCTGTTGATAAATAAATATTATCATTGTTTAAATGCTTCCGCAAAAAAGTTTTGAATTATTCTATTTTCTCACACGTGATATCCTGTGGGTTAGTGTGGGATGATTGTCTTTTTATTTAAATCCTACACTAGTTATGTCTTGAAATTGGAACCATTTAGGTTACCCAATTTTGGGGCATGACACTTTAATGGGTGGGCTTTTGTGCAGATATCTCACATGGAATTTTGTATAGACTGTCCTAGACCTTAGGTCCACAGTCATGGAGAAGATGAGAAATTGAAATGCCAAACTTTATGGATGTTTTATCACCTTAATTCATTGATGTATGATTTTTTTTTCCAATGATCAATTTTACTGAGATGGGTGTCAAAAACGACATTTGGGGGAGAGAGGATAGTGGTGTGTGAGGGGTTGAATACATCATAGGGGCTTCATGAACTTCACAAGTGTCTAATGAGCAGAGGATGAAGGAAAAGCCTAACAAAGACTACTTCGATCCAAAATACCTTCCTTCCAAGTACTTCAATGCATAGAAAGACCTTATCACGTCACTTTTTTTTAGCAATAGCCAAATTGCTTGAATTTGATTCAAAGAGAGGGTCGCCGTCGACCCTCATTACTAAAAAAAAAAAACGATAAAGAAAACAAGGGTTTTTTGGCAGGAAAGCCTCTTTGATGCGAGGTCACTTAAAGTGATCTTTTTGGTATAGTGGCCACCTAAAGTATTTTTTTGGGTAAAATCCCCTAACTTAAAATTATGGTATCCTCGCTTTTAGGTGTATGATCACTACGTCTAGGTCTTTATTATTCTTTATGTATGAGATTTAGAATGGATTTTTTTGTATGTTACATGATAGGCATACATAATATTCTTTTCATTTATGAGTGTCATGACGAATAAATTAGAAGTCCAAATGATCAATAAAATGTTTTCTTACACAACTTAGATCCATTGGAAATATTGTAGTTGTTTTAAAGCAATTATGAGTTGATTTTAGCCTTTACAAGAGTTCAATTCTAATTCAAGTTGGTATTGGACAAGTTCTTACTTTCTCTGATGCAATATGCATGCTTTTGTGTACAATATATGCATGGGGTTGGACTCTCCGGTGAGATGTGAGAATCAAATCATGAATAAAGACAAAATAAATAGGATTAAAGTAAAAATCACTTTCAAAAGGTTTACTTTTCTCCAATTCATCACACTTAGAATGTTACACCCCGACCCGAGTTAAACAAGATTAACTCTAATTAATCGAACTTAATGTGGATTAAGCATGATTAATCAACTTAATGGTGATTAATGGCTAAGATGGGTCAAATTAGTTTTTGAAGAGTGAATTAATCATGGTGATCGAGTTTGGAAGAGATTGATTTAATAGAGTTGATTTTAGACCCGAATTAGTGAAGTTGAGGACTTTTTCGTAAATACGGATTTTAGCGTATTTCATCGAATGTGGTGAAATTTGATACCAACATGTGTATTTTGATGAGTACATAAACTTTCATCATATACTCGAGTTCATTTGACCTCAAATGAATTAAAGAAGTATTGATTTGACTTAAAATGAGAATATGTGTAGTGAGCGGGGTTTATATGCAAAATACAGTTTATAAGGGTTGAGATGAACTCAAACCCATTTTCAGTCGGTGGTTTCATCCCAGCAAGAGAGAGAGCTGCTTCTCTTCTTCATTTCTTCTTCGTACGATCAAACTTGAAGTTTTACAAGTGATTTTCAAAGGAAAGGATTGTGTATATCATCTTCTTCTTTAAGTTTGTTGAATTTCTTGAAATTGGAATAGTAAAACTTGTGGTTTCTCTTTGTAGAACAACAAGTAAGTATCTCAAACCCTTTTTGAGTGATTTCCAGATGTTTTAAGTGTTGAGATTATTGGTTGTTCAACAACTTCTGTAGAAATTCGTTTTGGTTGATTTTATAGAGTTAGGGTTTGGATTGAAGAAGTTTTGATCTCAAACTTCAAGCCAGCAAAAAGGGGTTTTTTTGTCTTGGATTTGAATTTAAGGCAAGTATAAACACTTGGTTGTGATTCAATGTTAATTTGAATGTGAGTTGTTGTTGATTTGGTTCTTAGGTGAAATTGTGGTTTGTAAATTTATGATTGAATAGATATTTGAATCAATGGAATGATGTTTGAAATGATTAAATGATGGAATAGAAGTGTTGTTTTGTGTATAATGATGAATGAGGAGAGGACAGGAGGTCCATGGTTGCTATTTGCAGGTTGTGTGATGATTTGAATGAAGAGAACGAACTGTTCAGAATTTCGGGTTTGGAATTCTGAAGAGTTCGCTCGAGCGAACTTGTGAGTGTTCGCTCGAGCGAATGGAGATTCGTTCGAACGAACAAGGTTCTGTCTGATATAGTCTGTCATTGCGTGAGGGCATGATATTGGTCGCTCGAGCAACCAATATTCTGCGAGCTGTCCGCTCGAGCGAACTTGAAGTGCAAATTTCAGGTAGTTCTTTTCGTAGGAAAAGGTTTTTCTTCTTTGAATTAAGAAAATTTAATGATTATAGTTGATAACTGAGTTGTGTTTAATAGACCGATGATAGAAATTATTTGACTAATTGGTCAATCAATTATGTTTAACGGTTACTGTAGGAATTTTATTCCTACAATCATGGGGTAATTAGTGTTGATAGAACAGGTTTCATTCCTGTATTATGAAAATGAGCCTATTGATTTAATCAAGGCTGTTAATTTTATTTTACCTTCATGGGTGATAATTAAGGGGACTTTAATGTACAAAGTTTATACATATTGTGATGTCCATGGAAAATAACATGTACATTAAACAACTGAGGATTACACCTGAATGGTTGGTATTACTTAATTGAAATTGTACGTTGAATTGTATCATTTAATTTGTAATTAAATGGAAATTAATGTGTTAATTGAATTATTCATTGAGTCTGGCACTACATAGTGATTTCTAAAAGCTCTTTAATGCTGTTACTACTGCAGCAGATTATATGGAAGTGTTCCGGAACTCCGTGGTGATATCAGTTGTCCTTGGCCCGGACACTGATAAACCCCACATTATGTGAATCCTTCCGTATGGAAGATTGTAATTCTTCCTTTTTAGGAAGATGGAAATTGAATTGAAATGAAATGCTATTGTAGTTTTGCCAATTATGAAAGACTCATATTGATTTGAATTAAATGGTAATTGTATTGGTCTAACTTTGGATTAGACAAATGAAATTGTGTATTAGCATGTTAAATCATATAAGTGTTTATACATTGCTGAATTGTCGAATTCATAGTGTTATTGATGGTATTACAGGCACAGTTGGCCATGCCGGTCCTTCTGAGACCTAAGCGCCAGCGGAGACGACCGATCAGGTTCCTCCAGGAGCGCTAGTTGAATGGAAGTGAAGCAATATCATATGAGTATGATATTGAAACGAAAACTTGAGAAGAAAATTTGAGTTGAATGAAATTGAAAGTGGTTTTGGAAACATTTCACACTTTTGATCCTTGCATTGTATTTAAATATGCAAGTGAATAATTCTGTACAATGTAAATGAGTTTTTGTTTATATATAAGCAATGTATATTTGTTCATATTCTGTATAATGTGAAGTGTTTGTTATCCCTTGTGAATTTTATGTGATTGAAGTTCACGAAAGTAAGTATGTGCCACGACTCAAGATTATCTTAGATCTAATCTTAATCTTGAGCTTGGGTCATGTCATACTTATTGTATGATATCAAAGCAGTGAAAGAATTAACAAGAAATCTAAAATCTTTAGGAATTGTAAGAACGTGGTGAGAAAACGTCAACTTACAAATCAAATCCTAATTTTTGGATTTATTATTTATTGCTTTCACTATATGTGATGTGTATGTGATGGAAGTATAAAGATGTATATCTTATCTTCCTGTATTATTTTCATAATGGCATCTGGTTCAGGAAGCGGAGGTAATGGAAATGATCACCCTGATGTTGTGGTCAGTGGAAATGAAAGTCCTACACCCACTCCTCCTCCTCCAAGTAGTAATGCTATATTTGCTGCTATCTTAGAACAGTTAGCAAAGTGCCATGAAGTTCAACTGAATATGCAAACACAGCAGACAAATATGCAAGCGCAAATTGCTGCATTGTTGCCGGTACAAACTCAAATGCAAGTTTAGATGCAGACTCCTCAAGCACCACCAGTGCAGCCACCATCTATTGTTGGTACTCAGGTGGTCGTACAGTCAAAAGAGAAAGATCATAATGTTCTATATGAACAATTTAGGAAGAGAGGAACTATCGAGTTTTATGGTAAGGAAGATGCTTTAGTAGCTGATGAGTGGATACAACACACTGAAGATGTGTTTGATACCATTGTTTGCACTCCAAAGCAAAAGGTGTTACTTGCCTCTTCTATTCTACAAGACGTAGGAAAAGATTGGTGGAAAGGTATTAAAGATACCATAATTGAAACACCTGTAGCCACTATTTGGGTGAATTTTAAGAAGCAATTTGAGAGGAACTTTGTTCCAGAGCATGTGAGGCAGAGAAAAGTATCAAAATTTCTGAATTTGAAGCAAGGGCAAATGATTGTGACTGTATATGTACATACATTTATATAGCTGTCCAAATATGCTAAGGACCTGATTGATACTGAAGAGAAAAAGATAAAGCGGTTCATAAATGGTTTGAACCCCGCTTATAAGAAGATGGTCTTGGCAAGTCAAATGCCTATGCATTTTGATGATGCAGTAGATAGAGCGTATACTACTGAAGAAGTGCATCGTGAAGAACTTGAATCAAATGCTGGTTCGAAACGAAGTAGTAGCCCTTGGTTTAAGAAGGGAGGTAAATTCAATAACAAGAAGCAAAAGTATGTTGCTAAAACTGAGGTTAAACCGGTTTGTGAGACATGTGGAAAAGCTCACAAAACTGAAGCTTGTTGGAGAAACACTGGGGCATGTTTAGCTTGTGGTTCAATGGAACATAAAATGGCTCAATGTCCCAGAATTAGAAGAGATAACCTAGCTCCTCAGCAATAGCCTCCTAAGGGACAAGCAGCAATTCCTGCTCCTCCACAGCAGCGTCAATGGCAACAACGTCAGAGACAGCAGCAACCACGGCAGCAACAACAGCAGAATCGGCATCAGGTTACAGGACAAGTTTATGCTGCAAATAGGGAACAAGCTAAAGCTGCAACTAATGTGGTGGAAGGTATAATTTATGTTGATAATAGACCTACGGTTGCATTGTTTGACCCTGGGTCTACTCATTCATTTGTTGCACCTCCATTTGTTTGTAATATGCAAAAACAGATTAAACAGTTGTCATATGATTTTACTGTCACTACTTTGTTGGGAAGAAAAGTAGTATGTGAATTATATGTACCCTAATGTAGTATTAAAATCGGAGAGGTGTCAATGCCAGTAGATCTAGTAGTGTTGGCTATGAATGATTTTGATGTAATTTTTGGTATGGATTGGCTTGCGAAGTACAGAGCTTGTTTGGACTGTTTTCGCAAAATCATCACTTTCAAAATAGATGAAGCCAATGCCAGTGTGTTATTTGAAGGAACACAGAAGCAGTTTGATACAAGGCTTGTTTCAACAATAAAGGCTGAAAGAATGATGCGAAGTGGTTGTGAAGGCTACATCGCATTCATCACTGAAAAGAAGCCAAAGAAGGAATTAGAGAATATTCCTATAGTCTGTGAATTTTCAGATGTATTTTCAAAAGAAGTTTCAGGTCTACCTCCAGCAAGGGAAGTAGATTTTACTATAAAGCTTGTGCCGCGTACTGCACCTATATCTCGGGCACCGTATAGAATGGTGTAAGACCCCGACCCGAGTGATCTCGATTAGTGCTTAGTTAGTTGCGTGTTAGTCTTGATTTGTCTTGTGGACTTTGGTTTGGTTTAGTTTAGAATAGCTTTGAAATAGCTTTGGGGATTTTGAATGCCTTTGGTATTAGTGGGGCCCTTTGGAGGTTCCTTGTTTATGACTTTACGTGTACTTGAGGTTTTATCTTGGTTTTCTTGATTTGTATTTTATCCCGTTTTGTTTATCTCGTTATTACCTTCAACTTTCATGTTGATCCCGTTCCCGTTCGAAACCCCGAAACTTGACTTTTCTAGTTTCAAGGGCAAAACAGTACTTTTACACCAAATCTGTACCAAATTATTGTTAATTCCGAAACCCGCGAAACATAAACTTTTTAGAAACTAGATATTTCGATGATCATTTCTTCCTTCTTCGTCGATTTCATCCGAAGTCCCGAAAACCACTATTTCAGCCCAACTAGGTTACTAGATGGTGGAGCCCACTTGTGTAGCTTATAAAAGAGAACCCATCTCCCTCATTTTCTCTTTTTCCAGCAACTTCCTTGAGCCTAGGGTTTCCTTCTCTTCTTCTTGTTCTTCCATCATCAAGAGACATCACCAAACTTGCACCATCATCTCAAAGGATTTCATTATCTTCTTCTCCACTTCAAGGGCTCTCCATTGGTACCATTTGTGGTGAAACCTCATCTCTCCAAGACCTTCTTCTAGCTTGCTTTGCTCATTTGGAGAACCTGTTGGTAAGATCTCTTCCTAATCTTCTAGATTAGTGTTCTTCTAGCCTTAGAGAAGCTACATTTTCATATTGAAAGCTCTCTCTTCTCCTTCATTGTTTTGACCCATTTTAGGGTTTGTTTTGGGGGTTTTTGTAGAGCTTGTGTTCTTGGCTTGCAAAGGTGCATAAGAGCTTGTTTTCCATTGATTAAAGACTTAAGGCAAGTGGATGATTTGATACTTTTACATTTGAATGAGTTTTGAGGAAATGCATTTATGTTTTCACCTAATATTTTGGGATAATAATGACTTGTTTAGACTTGAAATAAATGCTCATTTTAGCTCTTGATAGCTTGTCTATTTCATATATGAGATTGCTAATCAGATTTGGAAAGAATGTAGAAAAGATAGGAAAAATGGGAAAGATCATTGAACTGCTGTAACAGAACCTGGGTTCTGTTACGCAATTCACGCGGTCGACCGGCCAAGGGGTGCGGTCGACCGGGGACACTGGAACAGGCCCAGTTAGAAGACCTGCTGCACTGCGGGATCCTCTGTTCCGCAGTGCACGCGGTCGACCGGCCAAGGGGCGCGGTCGACCGGCCACACAGAGGTCAGGCTCTCTGGAGCCTGACCAAAACACTATTCACCCATTTGAAGTTACAACTCCCGGTCGACCTGGCCCATGGCCAGTCGACCGAGCCCTCTGTGTACGCGGTCGACCGGCCATGGGCCAGCCAGACCGGCCCAACTGGAAACCTGCTGAAAACTGACTTTTCACCCTATGCTAGGTGGACTTTAAGTGGAACTTAGTGACCCTTTTGTGGACCCATTTGACTTCCTTTGAGGATGGTTGAACCGACATTTCCTCACGGTTAATCCGGTTGTATCGGTACTTAACCTAGTTCAATCTTGAACGGTACGGAACGACGGACGGTACGGAACGACGGGATATCCTTTCTTTTATCTAAAAGCGAAATTGGTTTGTTTGGATATCGCGAATCCGTTTTCCCTTCGATGAATGAGTAGGTTGTAAGGTACTACTAGATTAACATTGTGCTTAGGATCCCATCCCTTTTATGTTTTGTTTATTTAAAACTCGATTAGGGTTTGAATCCCTAAGGTGCATAAAGAGCCCGGAATGTCTCCAAACTCAAGGAGTACTAAGTGATCATCACAATCGACATACGGGGTCCTTATTCACTTGATTTATATCGTATCCCGATACTTGTCCCGAATTTCAAGAATTGTGATTTATCATTCCCGAAAATATTGAATTTGCAACTAGAGCTTTTGCTAGCCCCGATATGCACTTCCCGTTTGAAAATGAAATTAGTGCTTTTGAGCACCCCGTCCCGCCCGTTTATTTAAGTGCATTACATATGATTTGTACGTGTCTTGTTTTACATGATTTGACCTATGAGTCGGCACCACTAAGCTTGGCTTTCCTTGCCGGTTTGATCTACCGACTTGGAGACCCTTTCCCGTCCCGCCAGCTGCAGTTTTGGATCCCGCTACCCGGTTATTACCGTGGTCTTGTCCCGATACCCGGTTCGCTACCGTGGTCCCATCCCGTATTGTATTATATTATGTATATGTTAGTTATGTTGCATCTCCTCACTTCGGTGACTGAGACAACATCCCGATATGCTCATGTCACTTCGGTGATAGAGGACTTAGCTATGTGTGGTTGCCATCTTGTCTGTTTCCCGTTTCCTTGGATACCTTACATGTTTTTACATTGCCGATGTATTTGAACAAATGTTTCTCTTGTTTTATTAAACTAATGCTTTGACAGGTTTAAATGTTTTACAAGGTATTTTCTTTATTGTTATGTCTTTTCACCCGTTTGCCAAACCGTCGTGTTTGACCCTTTGTTTTGGTACTCAGGTCCCGTTGTTGGTCTCCCAGAGGAGGAGCTTGAGGAGGCGGTCGGCGAACCACAACGATTAGTTGAGTGGCATGCCGATGATGTCGTTTAGACATTCGGGTGCCGAGTGACGTAACATTTTGGGTTGTGTCTAACCATTCTTTTGGGGAACTTGTTACTTTATTCATATTGGCCTTTGTTGGCCTCTATTTTTGGGAACAATGTAATTAAACTACTTTGTTGTAAACCTTAACTTTATTTTGGGGTTATAGCTTTAATGATCATTGCTCATTTTGATACTAGTATGAAACATGCTTTAATCTTGTATCTTGACACGAATGTATAAAATAGATTTGCTACACGCTTCCGCACATAAAAGAAATATTCATGTCGATGTGATATCCTCACCGCGGACACCTGTGGGAAATCGCGTGTACGAGTAGCATCCTTCTTGATGGACTCGTATACGTTTTGGATTTAATTTAATTCATACACATGCACAATCATATCATCATACATCATTATACTATATTAGTGTCCCGATCCTGGATTAGGCCCGCCTTATCTTGGGTACCCGGTCCGGGGTCGCGACAAATGGCACCGTCTGAATTGCATGAATTGAAGAAACAAATACAAGATTTGCTCAATAAAGGTTTTATTAAACCTAGTGTCTCACCATGGGGAGCACCTGTATTGTTTGTCAAGAAGAATGATGGCACCCTGCGTATGTGTATTGATTATAGGCAATTAAATCTGATAACAATCAAGAACAAGTATCCGTTGCCTAGAATTGATGAGTTGTTTGATCAACTCCAGGGAGTGCAGCGTATTTTTCTAAGATTGATCTCCGATTTGGATACCACCAGATTTGTGTTAGAGATCAAGATGTGCATAAGCATCATTCAAAACCCGATATGGGCATTATGAATTTCTAGTTATGCCTTTTGGATTAACGAATGCACCTGCAGTGTTTATGGTTTTGATGAACAGAATTTTTGCTGCTTATTTAGACCAGTTTGTTGTAATCTTCATTGATGACATTCTGGTATATTCAAAGTCAAAGTAAGAACATTCGCACTATCTCAGAACAACATTGCAATTGTTGAGAGACAATCAATTATATACAAAGTTAGAGAAGTGTGATTTCTGGTTGTAGCAGGTGGCATTTTTGGGTCATATTATTACTAGAGAAGGATTAGTTATGGATCCAGCTAAGGTTGAAGCCATTACTAATTGGCAAAGTCCGAAGAATGTTCCAGAGGTTCGGAGCTTCTTAGGATTGGCTGGATATTACAGAAGATTTGTGAAAGATTTCTCTAGAATTGCAGCACCATTGACAAAACTGACTCGGAAGAACATTCAATTTGTATGGAATAATGAATGTCAGTCTATTTTTCAAGAATTGAAGCAGAGATTAGTCTCAGCCCCAATTTTATCATTACCTGATGACAGAGGAGGATTTGTAATTCATTCCTGTCGCGACCCCGGACCGGGTCCCCCACAAGCGCAAGCCTGATCCGGGATCGGGACGCTAATGAGTAGAATATAGAAATGGATAAATATGGATAAGATGAATGAATGATATAATCCATGTCAACTAAGAATTTATTTAAATCCAAACGTATACGAGTCCATCAGAGGTGCCACTCGTATACGCGATTTCCCACAGGTGTCCGTGGTGAGGATATCACATCAACATGAATATTTCTTTTAATGTGCGGAAGCGTGTAACAAATCTAATTAATCCATTCATGTCCAGGATAACAAGATTAACACATATTTAATACCAGTATCAAAATGAGCAATGATCAATGGCTAACTCCCAAAAGTAAGTTAAGGTTTATAACAAAATCATTTAGTTACATTTCCCCAAAATTAGAGGCCAACAAAGGCCAATATAACAAAGTATCTATACCTCAAAAGAATGGTTAGGTTTTATCCCAAAATGTTACGTAGCTCAAGCACCCGAATGTCTAAACGACATCATCGGCGTGCCACTCGACTAAACGTTGCGGTTCTCCGACCGCCTCCTCAAGCTCCTCCTCGGGAAAGCCGACAACGGGACCTGAGTACCAAAACAAGGGTCAAACACGACGGTTTGACAATTGGGTGAAAAGATATGACAATAATTTAAATTACCTTGGAAAACATTTAAACCTGTTAAAACAATAAATCTCATAAAACAGGATGATCATTTATTTGAACATAAATGCAATAGAAAACATGTAAGGTATCCAAGGAATACGGGAAACAGCAAAATGGCAACCACACGGAGTTAAGTCCTCTATCACCGAAGTGACATGAGCATATCGGGATGTTGATCTCAGTCACCGAAGTGAGAAAATGCAACATAAGTAGCATATACATATATAATAAATACGGGACATGACCATGGTAGCGAACTGGGCATCGGGAACCATAGTAGCAATCTGCGGCATTGGGACAATACCACGGTAATAACCGGGTAACGGGATCCAAACTGCAGCTGGCGGGACAGGAGGGGGATTTCCAGGTTGGCAGATCAGATCGGCAAGGTTATCTAAACTTAGTGGTGCCGACTCATAGGTCAAATATCATAAATCAAGACATGTACAAAATTCATATGATGCACTTATATAAACGGGCGAGACGGGATGCTCAAAGACATAAATATCATTCAAAGCGGGAAGTGCATATCGGGATTAGCAAAAATGCTACAATTGCAAATTCAGTATTTTCGGGGATAGTAAATTATAATTCAAGAGGTTCGGGACAAATATCGGGTTTAGAAATTCAATCAAAGTGAATAAAGGTCCCGTATGTCATATACAATAAAAATTGGTACTCCTTGAGTTTGGAGACATCTCGGGCTCTTTATACACCTTAGGATTTTTCAAAACTTAAATGAAAACTTGTGATTTGATTTCTCTTTTCAAATGGGTGTTACACAATGGTTACTAGTTTTCCCATCACAATGGGATTCCCAACAAACGCCCCTTAATCGGATAAATACTTCATTTTTTCTCACAGATTAGTCCCAGGTGAACAGTGTTGATCGCTCGAGCGGACAGGGAGTTCGCTCGAGCGATGAGCTCTTTGGAATGACTTTCTGGGAGGTTCGCTCGAGCGGATAATGGGTTCGCTCGAGCGAATAAATGGTTCGCTCGAACTAACAAGGTTCTGTGACGCTCTGATAAACCTTCTGGGAGAGTTCGCTCGAGCGATGAAAGGGTTCGCTCGAGCGAACCTGTTGGCTCAAGCGAGCAATTAGTTCGCTCGAACTAACGAAGTTCTGTGACGAGCCTGATACAGTTCTGAAAGGGTTCGCTCGAGCGAATAAGGGGTTCGCTAGAGTGAACTGTCTACTAGAATGGTTCGGAACCTGTTCTGAACACTTCGCTCGAGCGACCACCAGGTTCGCTCGAGCGAACTGCCCGGAAATGAGTTCCGGGACAGTTTTGCTCACATTTCATTTCTACTCCTCACAACTCCCTTAGCCACAATTCCACTCCACAAGGGAGGCCCAATATTCCTTTCTAACATCCTTCAAACTCCACATAAACAATACTATAATCACCAATCAAAATACTTCATTCTCCTCCATCTCATTCAACCACAAAAGGAGAAAGAAAATATCCAATCACAATGAGTCATTTAAAACATAATCAAGCAATAAATGAAATACACCAACCACATTTCCAAAACCATTAAATGAACTAATAAGAGTCATTAATGCACATTTATTTCAAATCAATGTAAATCAACAATAGTATAGAATCATCAATGCATTTCACTAAAATCATTGAAAGCTCAAAATAACCATTCATCCACTTGCCTCAAGTCCAAAGCTAAGCAAAAGATCCTCTAAACATCCTCTCAAGCACAAAATCCACAATCTATACAAAACCCCCAAAACAAACCCTAAAATGGGTTAAACAAAGAAATAGAAAGAGGGAGCTTCCAATATTGAAAATGGAGCTCCTCTAAGATCATAAGAACTCAAATCTAGGAGATTAGGAAGAAAACTTACTTGTAGAATCTCCAAATGGAGAGAGTTAGCTTAAAGGGGATCTTGGAGATGGAGATTTTCTTCAACAATGGTATCAATAGAGAGCCTTGAAGGAGAGGAAGAAGAAGATCACATCCATTTCTCAAATGATGTAAGGTGGGTGGTGATTGGAGATGGAAAAAGCGAGGAGAAGAAGAAGAACAAAGAGAAAAGCCCTAGGCTAAAGAGAGTTGCTGGAAAAAGGAGAAAGGAGAAAAGGTGGTGCTTATATAGCATTTGTAAGTGGGCTTCACCCCTTAGGAAACTTGAAAGGCTGAAATAGTAGCTTTCGGGACCTCGGATGAAATCGACGAAGAAATAAGAAATGATCGTCGAAATTTCTAGTTTCCAAAAAATATATGTTTCGCGGGTTTCGGGAATATCAATTATTGAGTCCAGATTTAGTGTAAAAAGACCGTTTTGCCCTCAAAGCAATGGAAGTCGGGTTTCGGGATTCGGGACGGAAACGGGATCAACATGAAAATTGTAGAGACCGACAAGATTAATAAAACGGGATAAAAATACAAATCAAAATAATCTCAATTAATACCCCAAATACATGCAAAGTCATAAAAGGAACCCCCAAAGGGTCCCACTAATTACAATGGCACTCAAAATTCTCCAAAGCTATCACAAAGCTATTCTAAACCTAATCTAAACCAAAATACACTAAACACACTCAGCACTAACACACAACTTAATCAACACCAATCGAGGTCACTCGGGTCGGGGTCTTACAATTCCGATGCTTCTGGTATAGGATTGGGATGTGTATTGATGCAGAATAATAGGGTCATTGCCTATGGTTCGCGTCAATTAAAAGAACATGAGAAGAACTATGCTACTCATGATTTAGAGCTCGCGGCTGTTGTATTTGCTTTGAAGCAAAGGAGGCACTATCTGTATGGTGAGACCTTTGAAGTTCATTGTGATCACAGAAGCCTTCAATATTTTATTCACTTAGAAGGATATTAATTTGAGGCAATGCCGTTGGTTAGAGCTGATCAAAGATTATGATTTTTCATTTACTTATGTACCTGGAAAAGGCAATGTAGTAGCTGATGCTTTAAGTTGAAAATCCGCTTATTTGGCATCATTGGAACGTGGGTGGAATCTAATCGATGATTTCAAAGATTTTAATGTATCCGTTGACATAATTAATGATCGAAAGGTGATTGCAACAATGTCTGTATTCGAACCACTCCTTATCAAAGATATTAAGGATAGGTAGTTTGAAGATCCTGAATTAGTGAAAATCAGGGATAACATTGCAACAATACCAGATTTTGTGTTGGTTGAAGGAGTTCTCTACTTCAGAGACAGATTATGTGTGCCAGCACAAGAAAATTTGAAGCAGGCAGTGATGTTTGAAGCTCATCACACTCGATATTCTATGCATCCAGGAAGTACAAAAATGTATAGAAATCTCAAAGACAGGTTTTGGTGGAATAATATGAAGTGAGAGATAGCAGTTTATGTATCTTCATGCTTGACCTGTCAGCGTGTGAAATTTGAGCATAGAAAGCCGCCTGGATTACTTCATCCTTTACATATTCCTAGATGGAAGTGGGAACACTTGACTATGGACTTTGTATCTGGTTTGCCAATGACCAGGAGACATCATGATAGCATATGGGTTATTGTTGATCGTCTTACGAAGTCTGCACATTTTCTTCCATTTAGAAAAGATATGGGATTCAATGAAATGTCCAAGTTGTTTGTGAGAGAAGTGACTAGATTACATGGAACACCAGTTTCAATTGTGTCAGATCGAGACAGTCGATTTTTTCCACATTCTGGCAGTCATTTCAGAATTCGATGGGTACTAGACTTCAATTTAGTACTGCGTATCATCCATAGACAGATGGGCAATCTGAAAGAACAATTCAGACATTGGAAGATTTGCTTCGTGCCAGTGTTATGGATTTTGGCAGTGATTGAGATGAACATCATGCGTTGTGTGAATTTTCATACAAAAACAGGTATCACTCTAGCATTGAAATGGCACCATTTGAAGCATTGTATGGTCAAAGATGTAGGACTCCAGTTAGTTGGGAAGAAGTTAGAACAAGAAGTTTCCATGGTCCTACTATCATTGCAGAAATAGCTGAAAAAGTGCGAAAGATACAAGACAGATTGAGAGTAGCCCGATCAAGGCAGAAGAGTTATGCTGACAATCGTCGGCGTGATTTGGAATTTGCTATTGATGATTGGGTATTTTTGAAAACTTCTGCAATGAAAGGTACAATCCGATTTGGACAGAATGGGAAGCTTTCACCAAAGTATATCGGACCTTTCAAGATAAAGAGCAGAATTGGAAATGTGGCTTATCGTTTAGATCTTCCATCGCAACTCTCCGGTATCCATAATGTATTCCATGTGTCAATGCTTCGAAAGTATGTGGCGGATCCTACACACATCATTGACTATGATGAGGTTCAAGTTCAACCGAACACCACATATGTTGAGAAGCCAGTTCAAATTATTGATACCAAGGAGCAAGTTCTTCGTACAAGAACTATTAAATAGGTTAAAGTCCTTTGGGCTCATCATGAACCCAATGAAGCCACATGGGAATTGGAAGAACAAATGGCTCAAAAGTATCCAGAGCTATTCGTTCAGGCAAGTTTTACTCATTGTATCGATTTACTTATTGTATTTATGTTTGTTTTTGTTTATGTTTCATTCGGAGGACTGAATGATTCTAAAAGTTTAGGAGAATGTTACACCCCGACCCGAGTTAATCAAGATTAACTCTAATTAATTGGGCTTAATGTGGATTAAGCATGATTAATCAACTTAATGGTGATTAATGGCTAAGATGGGTCAAATTAGTTTTTGAAGAGTGAATTAATCATGGTGATTGAGTTTGGAAGAGATTGATTTAATAGAGTTGATTTTAGACCCGAATTAGTGAAGTTGAGGACTTTTTCGTAAATACGGATTTTAGCGTATTTCATCGAATGTGGTGAAATTTGATACCAACATGTGTATTTTGATGAGTACATAAACTTTCATCATATACTCAAGTTCATTTGACCTCAAATGAATTAAAGAAGTATTGATTTGACTTAAAATGAAAATATGTGTAGTGAGCGGGGTTTATATGCAAAATACAGTTTATAAGGGTTGAGATGAACTCAAACCCATTTTCAGTTGGAGGTTTCATCCCAGCAAGAGAGAGCTGCTTCTCTTCTTCATTTCTTCTTTGTATGATCAAACTTGAAGTTTTACAAGTGATTTTCGAAGGAAAGGATTGTGTATATCATCTTCTTCTTTAAGTTTGTTGAATTTCTTGAAATTGGAATAGTAAAACTTGTGGTTTCTCTTTGTAGAACAACAAGTAAGTATCTCAAACCCTTTTTGAGTGATTTCCAGATGTTTTAAGTGTTGAGATTATTGGTTGTTCAACAACTTATGTAGAAATTCGTTTTGGTTGATTTTATAGAGTTAGGGTTTGGATTGAAGAAGTTTTGATCTCAAACTTCAAGCCAGCAAAAAGGGATTTTTTTGTCTTGGATTTGAATTTAAGGCAAGTATAAACACTTGGTTGTGATTCAATGTTAATTTGAATGTGAGGGATTTTTTTGTCTTGGATTTGAATTTAAGGCAAGTATAAACACTTGGTTGTGATTCAATGTTAATTTGAATGTGAGTTGTTGTAGATTTGGTTCTTAGGTAAAATTGTGGTTTGTAAATTTATGATTGAATAGATATTTGAATCAATGGAATGATGTTTGAAATGATTAAATGATGGAATAGAAGTGTTATTTTGTGTATAATGATGAATGAGGAGAGGACAGGAGGTCCATGGTTACTATTTGCAGGTTGTGTGATGATTTGAATGAAGAGAACGAACTGTTCAGAATTTCGGGTTTGGAATTCTGAAGAGTTCGCTCGAACGAACAGGGAGTCCGCTCGAGCGAACTGTCTTCTGTAAGCATTCGCTAGAGCGAATGGAGATTCGCTCGAACAAATAAGGTTCTGTCTGATATAGTCTGTCATCGCGTGAGGGCATGATATTGGTCGCTCGAGCAACCAATGTTTTGTGAGCTGTCCACTCGAGCGAACTTGAAGTGAAAATTTCAGGTAGTTCTTTTCGTAGGAATTGGTTTTTCTTCTTTGAATTAAGAAGATTTAATGATTATAGTTGATAAATGAGTTGTGTTTAATAGACCGATGATAGAAGTTGTTTGACTAATTGGTCAATCAATTATGTTTAACGGTTACTATAGGAATTTTATTCGTACAGTTAAAAATTAAATCGAATCAGTGTTGATAGAACAGGTTTCATTCCTGTATTATGAAAATGAGCCTATTGATTTAATCAGGGCTGTTAATTTTGTTTTACCTTCATGGGTGATAAAGGGGACTTTAATGTACAAAGTTTATATATATTGTGATGTCCATTGAAAATAACATGTACATTAAACAACTAAGGATTACACCTGAATGGTTGGTATTACTTAATTGAAATTGTACGTTGAATTGTATCCTTTAATTTGTAATTAAATGGAAATTAATGTGTTAATTGAATTATTCATTGAGTCTGGCACTACATAGTGATTTCTATAAACTCTTTGGAGCTGTTACTGATGCAGCAGATTATATGGGAGTGTTTCGGAACTCCGTGGTGATATCAGTTGTCCCTGACCCGGACACTGATAAATCCCACATTATATGAATCATTTCGTATGGAAGATGGTAATTCTTCCTTTTTAGGAAGATGGAAATTGAATTGAAATGAAATGCTATTGTAGTTTTTTCAATTATGAAAGACTCATATTGATTTGAATTAAATGGTAATTGTATTGGTCTAACTTTGGATTAGACAAATGAAATTGTATATTAGCATGTTAAATCATATAAGTGTTTATACATTGCTGAATTGTCGAATTCATAGTGTTATTGATGGCATTACAGGCACAGTTGTCCATGCCGGTCCTTCTGAGACCAAAGCGCCAGCGGAGACGACCGATCAGGTTCCTCCAGGAGGGCTAGTTGAATGAAAATAAAGCAATATCATATGAGTATGATATTGAAACGAAAACTTGAGACGAAAATTTGAGTTGAATGAAATTGAAAGTGGTTTTGGAAACGTTTCACACTATTGATCCTTGCATTGTATTTAAATATGCAAGTGATTAATTTTGTACAATGTAAATGAGTTTTTGTTTATATATAAGCAATGTATATTTGTTTATATTCTGCATAATGTGAAGTTTTTGTTATCCCTTGTGAATTTTATGTGATTGAAGTTCACGGGAGTAAGTATGTGCCACGACTTGAGATTATCTTAGATCTAATCTTAATCTTGAGTTCCGGTCGTGTCATGGTAGTAGAAGAGAAAAAGGCTATATAGTGCCACATCTGAACTTTACTTCTCTCCTCCAATTTTTCCCTCCACACAAGGTGTAGTAAAATAGTCACATCACTAGTTTACTTTTCAACCAAACTCAGTGAAGTAAGAGGTCACATTATGACCTATCATTACTCCTCTTATAATAACTCCTTTAGTTAAACAAATAGGCGGAGACCCCGTGTTTTAAATCCTTAATATTTGGAACAATGTAAAAAATTAGGGCTTTGTGCTTTTCTTTTTTGTTTTATGCGTTGGACGCCCAACGCCCGGGGGGAGGGGGGAAGGGAAATTATTAGATTGACTCGCGACCTTAAAAAAAAGAGGTTGGAGAAAAGGTGCATTTTTACAGCTTCATATAAATATAAAATTATTGAGATAAAACAAACATGACTTTAATTAGATGCAAGGTTGGAGAACTTGTGAATTGGACTTGACTCATCTAGCTCAAACAATTTGAATTGGATAGAGTCAATATGGTAACTCGAGAGAGTCATGTTTTCTTAAAATATAGTTTTAGAAAAATTTAAAATAAATTAAGTACTTAAAATATAAATATATATTTATTTACATGCATTCATGATAACTAATTCAAATTAATAAATATATATATGCAACAAAAATAAACTATAGTAATAAAAATAAAAGATTTTCTTTTGCATATTACATGACATTTTGTTCGAAACATGGAATGTAAGAAATCAAATATAAGTTTAAATTACTTTTCAATCATCATTATTAGCGACTCAGGGAGTCAATAGCCAACTCATCCGGCTTTCCTATCTTTGATCAGATGACTTAGGTGTCCCTTGTCTTAAAGCCACCAAAGATCAAATTCTATATGGGGCAGGCCCGAGTTACCGCTATGCCTCTACCCACTGTCATCCCTAGGTAAGTCCCAAGTCCGGTGTCCGCTGCCGTAAGTGACCCAAATGTCCTCAAACCTTGACTCTTCAGTCTTCACCCTACCTGTTCCACTGGAAAGTGAGAAACCCAAACCACAGACATATTGGCCCAAAACCTATATTCCCCTATGAAACTGTGAGCATCCCAACTGGGCCAGAGTAGTGCTTTCTTGGGCTGAACCCCGGCCCTTCAAGCAGTACAAAACCCACGGACTCGTCAAAAAGGATCAGATTTCCAGATCCTCTTATCCCTTCTTCATCAATCCCTCATTTCAATTGAGCAAGAAGAGCCACACTCTCTCACTCTCACTCAGTCTACTGCAATGTAAGAAAAGGCAAGTGAAGAAACGGAAAGGAAAAGAGCAGATGGAAGAAATCCTACACCTCTGCACCACAAATCCCTTCCGTACTCCCCTTTCCAAATCCCACTTCCCTTCTTCTTCCCAATCTCTCCAAACCTCCACTCGCCTCCTCCACCTTCCCACCAACCGCCTCTCCTCCCAAATCTCCGTCCCCAAAAAGCCCCCACAAAACCCCAAAATTACATTCATACCCCCTCCTCCTCCCCACGACTCCGGCGGCCCCTACCCCAACCTCAGCGAGAAGATCCTGTACATCGACTCCCTGGGCCTTGATCCCTTCTCCCTGATCGAGGCCCACCCCCCAATCTTCTCCTGCCAAATCTCAGACCTCAGATCCACCGTCCATTTCCTCCGCTCCCTCCCCCTCTCCCCCGCCGACCTCCGCCGCATCCTCTCCATGTGCCCCGACGTCCTCGCCACCCCCGCCCCCTCCCTCCTCGCCGTCTCCACCTTCCTCCTCCACGAGGCCGGCCTCGACCCCTCCCTCCTCCGCCGCGCACTCTGCCGCCGCCCCCGCCTCCTCGCCTCCTCCGTCCCCGCCCGCCTCCGCCCCACCCTCTACTTCCTCCGCTCCCTCGGCATCGCCGACGTCCGCCCCCACTCCTCCCTCCTCTCCTGCTCCGTTGAGTCCAAGCTTCTCCCCCGTCTCCACTACCTCCAGCGCATTGGTTTCTCCTATAAAGACTCTGTCTCCATGCTCCGCCGGTTCCCCGCCCTGTTCTGTTACAGCTTGGAGGGGAATTTCCAGCCGAAATTCGAGTACTTGGTGTTTGGGATGGGGAGGGGTTTGAAGGAGTTGAAGGAGTTCCCTCAGTACTTTTCTTTCAGCTTGGAGAAGAGGATAAAGCCCCGGCACCAGGCGTGCGTAGAGAAAGGCGTGAGCTTGCCGCTCGCATTGATGTTGAAGGCACACGACTCAAATTTTTTGAGGAGATTGGAGGTATGTGTGAGCTCTTCACCTCCTTTAAGAAGTTCTCCTTTGTATTCTGCTGCCTATTTGGATGATGATGATGATGATGCTAGAGTTGAATCCAATTGATGTGAAAAATGTTGGGTTTTTTTGTGTTGTAAATGTGTATAGCATTGTTCTGTTTGCAATCAGATATGATCTTTTGGAGTAGAATTGAGGGGAATTTGGAGTTGGCTAATACTGAACTGTGTGTGAACTTCTGATTGCGAGAATAAAAAATATTTGCTGGATTTCAGAGAATTTGCATTGAGAAAATTCACATATATTGTCAATTCACATATATTACAATCCACCTGAAGATTTCTTCTTTAGAGCAAAATTAACTGCCCACACCTCTGCTCCTCTCTCCATTGGATTTTTCGGGCACAATCTCTAGAACCCCATCACTCGACCTTCTGGCTATTCTCCACAATCTCTGCTCTGTTTTTTGCAAAAAATAAAAAATAAAAATCCATTTCACTGTGATTTCCAACTTTTAATGGGTCCCGCCATGATTTCTTACAAACTGTTTCCATTGGAAATTGGAATCATTCAAATGGAAAATAGTTTATTCGAGTTCCCTCCACCTCCATTGTCTCTCATGAATGCCAAATTGAAGTAGAACCTGATATGGGGTTCCTCCATTTCTAATTTTCTCTTGCTTTCTTTACCGTGGGTAACCACATTTTCACTTGCTTTCTTGAGGCAGCCCAAAGAAAAACTAGGGACTACTAAACGACCATCTGAGAGCATCTGTATCTTTAAGTATATGAACTATGAAGGCAAGTTGAAATGCAGTATGGTAAACAAATTAATTAAATCTTTTTAATTCTCTTGTAGAAATGTTGATATAGGACCTTGTTTCTTGTTAAAATTCTGAAAGAATTTGAAAAAAAAAAAAAAAAATCAAGCGCGTTTTTGTACTTTTCTTCGTGGAAAAGAATTCTCACCATACACTGGTATTTCTTTGGGAAAAGCATCCTGCTTTTCCTTGCCCTCTCCATACAAATTTGGCTGCACAAACATGCCCTTAGCTGAGAAATGCTATACAAACTCTTAATATCCTGATTGGATCCTTGTTTCTTGTTAAAATTCTGAAAGAATTTGAAAAAAAAAAAAAGTCGAGCTCGTTTTTGTACTTTTCCTCGTGGAAAAGAATTCTCACCATACAATGGAATTTCTTTGGGAAAAGCATCCTGCTTTTCCTTGCCCTTCATACAAATTTGGCTGCACAAACATGCCCTTAGCTGAGAAGGATATCATGCTATACAAACTCTTAATATCCTGATTGGATCCTTGGAATTCGATTATTTTATGTTTATTTTACCTATAACTTTGATCAATTGTAGTAGGTTGTTGCAAAGAAAAATGTAGTTGTTGATTTATTGGTAACTCGGGTAATCCAAATACAAGAACTATGGGCTTGCAAGGAACTGAAGTCATCTTATCTTCCTAGATCGAGAGCAGGTGACTTAGTTTACTTGTAAATATGAGTTCACTATTACTTGGTTTTGTTCTTTTTGTACCAATTATTGTCAAGGTTTATATTTAGAGAAATTTTCAAAAACAGTGCCCATGTTTTGACCTAAACGCAGAAAGGGTTCAATAAATCAATAAATTTGAAAACAGATTGAAGTTTTTGAGGCACCTTTCAAACAGTTCTTTGCTATTAACTTAACTCAATCATAAGTGATGTCAGACTGAATGAGTTACTAGTCCCCTCAATACCTATGTATTTTCAAATTGAAGACCCCACATGATTACGGTCTTCGGCTTTCACAAAGCCAATCCCAAATGTGCGTGGTACAGCCATTCATTCCAATAAATGGGTTCCATTAGCACTGTCTTTCCCATCTCACACATCAACCATTTGCAATAATTTTTCATGAAAATTGGAAACATTTTTTTTCTTAGTTTACATATTAAAACAATTTCAAAGTAGGGCTTTTTGTTTCACGATTCCTGCCCTTCTACACACCAAATTTGGCCTCATTTGACAATTAATAGACCTCACTGATGCTCTAATCTCTACCCAGTCTATAGAAAAACCAGACCCTTATGATTCAGTTTCTTCACCCAAATCGACCTCCAAACTCTCATAAAATCTAACCCCATGTGTAACTTACACACCTGCATTCAACCTTCTAATCATTGATGAAAAAAATATTCAAAAAAGAAGTTAAGATGGGCTGATATAAGGATAGGTCAAAGTCCAGCTTCGGACACCATTGTCTCTTGGAAGATGAACAGGTTTTTAAATTGATGGCATCCCATGCAAAATGAAAGGTGAATTTGGGAAGTTGAATATTGTTAGACAAATGAAGAGGTATTGAGGTCATATTGTAGGGTAGCTACCAGCAAGGATCAGTTTTAGATACAGTCCAAGCTGGGATATTTGGATGTTGTTGATTCATTGAACCCTTCTCTGAAAGTAGGCCAAAGCTTATAAACTACTTTAAAAATTATCCCTTAGATTTACAGGTAAAGTGACGGCAGGACAAATGAGTTCCAAAGATCCAAAAAGGCCTAAGAAAAAGAGTGTTCACTAAATACATCTCAAGTAAAATTAACTTTACCTATTCCACATAATTTTCATCTTTTAGAATAATACCGTAACAGAAAACTCTTTTCTTTGAGATAGTAGCAGACTAAAATTGTCACCTCCGTGATTGGTTCATTTCTCAATTCGAGATTCGTCCGTGAAAGCCTCAATGTCTTTGGAGCCATTGTAGTAGTAGCATTACTGTAATTGATCCCCTGGCATTGATCTTCTTGTTCTTCATGTAAGGTCCTTCAAATCAAGGACCTCGAACACCTAAGAGCAACTAAAAATCGCGTGGCAACTAGATGAGTAGGTACTACACAGGAGACAAGAAGATTTATATGGTCTACTGGTAGCTATGCCCAGGTGAAAAGTATAGATTTTCACTACATCAAAGGGTAGGAGAGATGCAAATTTTCAAAAAACAAGTGAAAATCCACATTTAGAAAACCCCTATGATCCTTCTCACAGTATTCCCCCAATTATCTCTCAAAAGAAAGTTTTCATACTAACCAAGCTTAGATGACTCGATTCTCAATTGGAATGAAACTACAGACCCATTTGTTTGCATGGAATTTGAATACATTGGAACTTATGGTCAAATGGAGTCAAACAAAGAAATACTAGGGAGGTGAGGGGTGAAGGACATAGTTATGGCTGAGATGTAGATAGGATCTTAATTTTCCTAGGATTTAGATTACTAGGGCGATGGCTAGGTATTCATTTCCCGTCTCCCCTTGAATCATTTTCTATTAAAGGGGAGATTTTTTTATGCCCATTGATGGTCATTTTTTGGATATTCAGCTTTCCTTCTAAATTGTTAACCGAAGAAATACTTTCACAAGAATTATGAGTTCTAAGATTTTCCAAATAACAATAACTCAAATATATAGTTATGCTTTCCACGTATTATAATCCATGATTTATATTACTACTGTTGGGAGTAAACTTTGTGCCAGTTCCTATAGATCAAGATAAGATGGGTGGGACATAAGTTAATCAGATGGTTAATGTTGTTTATCAATACTATGTTGGTGTACTTTAGAATTTGACCGATGCTTGATACCTGGGCTTTTCCCCATTAAAAATTGCAAGAAAGGCCTTTAGGGCGACCTTGATCGTGGGGGCTGATCTTGGGTCTTAATCAGTGGGACCCACTATCATAGCACCCAGCTACATCAGGCGAGGAACGCACCGTTTTGGAAGAGGTTCTGTTTCAGAACTTGTATTGGCAAAATGTTTTACCTTGACCTTTGAGTTTCCAAAATTTAGAAAATGGACCCTTAGCCTTTAATGAATCCAAATTAGACCATTTGACTTATTATGAATTTGGAGAATATTTTGGATGGGGTCCTCAGGTTTTCTAAAATTATAAACTAAGATTGTTATTTCTTCTTATTATTTGCAAATTATTTTTGAATGGTATCCTTGATTTTTAATTTGTTAAATTTATATTTTTGAACCTTATTAATTAGATCTTTGGACCGAGTAAATACCGTCCGGGCACACGGTATATTACTAACGTGGGGTTTAGTGCCTCATATGACCTCAGGGAAATCCTCTCAACTCATCTTTATTGGAAAATCTTTAATTTGGTCTATACAAAATTCTTTCATATTACATTATCATGGTATGATAGCTATGTGCAACTATACTTGTGCACCGGTGTCTATATGATATTCTTTATTTCAATTAAATAATTTCTTATCTCTTACTTTAATTCTATATATATTCTCCCTTAGCCCGGGACTTTGAAGCAAATGGGGAGGTGGGCTGTGAGGGGTGCCACGTCATCATTAGGTGAGTTCTCTTTTAAGAAAAATACTTATAAAAACACACAGAGCTTTGGGTTTAATGTGGCCCACTATACCTTCCAAATCTCCTCCCTAAATCTTTCTATTTAAATTAAGATTATGGTTTCATAAACCTACATTTCTAAAATCCTTCTAACTTCCCCTAAAATCTCTCTTTTTCTAAGTTTTCTATTTTATCTTCTATTCTTAATCCTCAAATCACTCTCTAATCTTCATCCATTTTAAAATCTGGTGTTGGATTCACCCATGTGATGGATTCTCATGCATATTACATACTGCTATGCTAGGCCCACCCTGATACATGCCTGCATTCACTAGGAGCATAGGACCATACATGTGATTGAGATCCACAAGGTGGGCCCCACATAAGCCTTTTGGTTTCTAATTGGCTACACGGCTTGCAATACAGGCGTCACATGTGAGATTGCTACTTCACAAAGGCATGAAGCCTAATTGAAGTGGCCCACCATATGCCATTAATCACATAAAAAACTCATAACCCAATTATATGCATGAAGCTCTGAGATTTTTACCGATGAAAATCTTATAATCAATACCTAAGGCCCACATGAGAGATTTTACTTCACAAAGGCTTGAAGTATACTTGAAGTGGCCCACCTCATGCCATTGATCCATAGAAATTAACCTTGATTCAAGGAAGACCAAGGGAGTTTGATGATCAATGAGGAAACAAATAGGCCCAAAAAGAAAATAATATACATTTGCGAATGCATATTATTGATCATGTTAATTTCTTCTTTGAGTCATCGTTAGGAGTTGGAGTTATATATATATTAAATTTCAAATGTCATCGATAATCATTAATGTTTAGTGGCAAAAACATCATTAGTTATGTTTTTTTTCTTTTTCTTTTTTTTTTTTTTTCCACGAATAAGAAGATTGAAAAACGTTTTTTTTTTTTCTTTAAAAGAATTTTTCATAGATGAATAATACATCTAAAACTCAATATATTGATTTTGCTTGATGCATTTGCGTGCCATTGTGTTTTCTTGAGGTTTATTTATTGATTTTTAGTGATTCAATCATCATGAAATGCGAACGTGAATGGATAATATATGTTATTTATTATTGTTTTTATATTTCTTTTCAGTTCATGTTACACATTATTTTGGGTTATTAAGAAAAGATTTTCTCTATTCATTTCTCCATTGCTTTTTTTCCTAAATGGATACTGTTGGGACCACCCAAGCCATTTTTTTTAAATAATATATTTATATATTTATTTTATTTATCAATAATATTCTAAAGAAAATATTAAATTAAAAAATATTTTTATTTTTTAAGCCCAGGGCTGTGTTACTAGTGTGTGTGTGTGTGTATATATATATATATTAGAAAAATAAATCTTAAGAATGTTTTCCATGTCTTTAACGTTATTAAATGTGTTCCTCATTTTAGTATCAGCCTATTTTTTATTAGAATTCCACAAATCTTTGGTAGGCGAACTCGGATGAGCAATCATTTGCAATTCCAACGAGGAATACTTTCACTATTACCAATCAGGAATCACCTTCCCGAATTTTCGCACTCCATAAGGTTTGTTTAGGCAATATTTGTATTCAAGAATTTTAGAAAGTAAGTTACTGTAAGAAAAACTAGTGCAATAGGCTTGCGCATAATTAAAAAATCATTAAAATTTCTAATTAAAAATATTTTTAAATATTTAAATAAATTATAAATAAATATTAGTATATAATTTATAATAAAGATGAAAACTCATTAGATAAAATTTTAGGTCGCTGAAAATATTTAAGGAAAGATCAAATAAATAGTAAAGATCTTAGGACCTTGATTTGATTATATTTGTGTGCTTAGTCATAAATTAAGTGTTATTTCATAATTAAATGTGGATTTTGGAATTAATTGACTTCCACAATGGGCCCCACAGATTAATTAATCCTACCAAATATCTAAAGAAAAATAAGGAGAAAAATGTCCATAATGGGCCTCTCATATTAATCTTTCTAAATATTGAAAAGAAAATAAGGAGAAAAAAGTGGCAGAATACAGCCTATGAAAGTATTCTTCGCTCTGATATCAAAAAAGCTTTGTGTGTTGGTATAAAAAAAAAAAAAAAAAAGTAGCCCTCGTAAATTGTGAGTTTGGAAATAAAGAAGACTTAAAAATTTATTTGGTTAAATTAGTAAATATAAATGATTATATATTAAGTGTGGATTTTGAAATTAACTGGTTCCACAATGGTCCCCACGGATAAATTATATCAAATACTGAATGAAAAAATAGGAAAAAAAAAGTAGCAACTGTCTATGAAAGTGCCCCAAATTTCTACAACTTAGATCTGATATGAGGGTCCTACAAATTAATATACAACAACATTTAATATGTAGGGCCCTTTGAAGGTAATTAAAGAGAAGTTATTATTGTATGTTATGTTTTATGGAAGGGATAAGCATCTTAAGATCCTATTTTGTAGGAAAATTAAATAATAGTAATTTATTGAGATTAGATGAGAAGGGCAATTCCGGAATGTGGCATTGCAAAAAGTCTGAGGATGCGCCACGTGTTACTCCTCCGCGAATTCACAAGTCTGAGATGCGCCATGTGTCACTCCCCCTCGAATTCATCTACTGCTTTAACTATATATAACTAGTGCAATAGGCCTGCGCTGAAAAAATCATTAAAATCTCTAATTAAAAATATTTCTAAATGTTTAAATAAATTATAAATAAATATTAATATATAATTCATAATAAAGATGAAAACTCATTGGAAAAACTTTAATTAATTCTACCAAATATTCAAAGAAAAATAAGGATAAAAACATCCATAATGGACCCAATGGATTAATCTTACTAAATATTGAAATGAAAATAAGGAGAAAACAGTAGCAGAATACAGCCTATGAAAGTGGCCCCTGCTTTGGTATAAAAAAAGTTCTTCGTGTGTTGGTATAAAAAAAAGTGGCCTCCGTAAATTATGAGTTTAGAAATAAAGAAGACTTGGATTTCATAATGGGACTCATAGATTTATTTGGTTAAATTAGTAAATATAAATGATAATAAAAAAATCATAATAAAGATGGAGACTCATGAGAGAAAATTTTTTAGTTAAATTAGTAGATAAAAATGATTATATATTTTGAGTGGATTTTGAAATTAATTGGCTTTCACAATGGTCCCCACGGATTAAGCATACCAAATATTAAAAGAAAAAATAGAAAAAAAAGTAGCAAAATCATAACAACATTTAATACATTCATGCTCACCGATCACTAAAATCATAGTCAAAGAGCATTTATTCTCTTTTTTTTTTGGTTAGTTTAATAATACGTGGAACCCTTTGAAGATAATTAAAAAAAAAAGTTATTATTGTATGCTATGTTTTAGGTAAGGGATAAGTATCTTATTTCAATAATATCTTAGATTTGCATTGAGATATTTTAGGTGATGAGATTAGATTAAAAGGGTAATTCCAGGATGCAACAGTGCAAAAAGTCTGAGGATGCGCCACGTGTCATCCTCCCAGGAAGCCCCCTTCTGTCACGTGTCGCTCCCCCGCGAAAAGGGCATTGCTTTACTATATATAATTCTCCTTCACGTTTTTGTAAGAAGAGCTAAATTATTGCTTTTAAAATCTCTAATTCTCATATTCCCATCACAAACATGTCTGCAAGGTTCTTTTTCTCCTGGTCACCCCTACTAAGACGTTCTCAACAACATCCACAATTTTACTAAGAAGTTGCAAAATGGACAAGTTATAAGTTGGGATAGCCGAAGCTACTAACTTAATGAGCAAATTTTTACTTGCTTGGGACAGGTGACGGACGAATTTATTCACATCTCACTTTATTGAGTAAAGATTCAAAAAAATGCTCCTAGCTTTGCCTCTTTGTTTTTTTTTTTTTTTTTTTTTTTTTGTTTTTTTCTTTTTTTTTTCAGGGGTGGGGGGGGGGGGGGGAATTCGAGTTAATGGGGTCAACGAGAGACTTATCTTCCGCAAATCGAGTAAATTTATTTTTCCCTTTATCAACATCTGTCATCTACTTTTGATAATTCGACAAATATAATGTAGAATTCTCAAATAATCTATTTCTAATAATCCGACAAAGATAATATTAAATTCTAAAAAAAATCAAAAATTCTAATACATTGTTACTAATAGTTCTTAATCCAAAAATAAAATCAAAACACATAAACTCCTACAGCTGCCCTTAATAGGCTTTCATGTGTTGAAATCGTTGCATAATAGCTTCATTATTAACACTAGCAAACACATCATTTTCAATATGTGACCAAATAATCATTCATCCATTGATCTTTCATTCGGTTACGCAACATGTTTTTTTCCTACTTCATTGCTGAAAAAACTTTTTTTTTACTGTCGCTATGGTAAAATCAACGCAAATTTTAGAAGCAAATAAATCAATTAGTATACGATTTTTCTTCTTTGTCTCAACTAATTTTCTAGCAATGTCAGAAATTCATATAAGTTCTAAAAACTCATTGCTAGAGTGCATATCAGCAATGTGGGCTCATTAATCTTTTATTTTAGTAAACAGTTGGCCCATTAACTTAGGCGGTAGGTATTTTATGGTGACTTTTATTTACTACCACAACAACAAGGAAAATGTGTAAAGTTAGCTAATGTGGGGTGAACTCTTAAATTAAGTGAGGTCAAAAGCTTCTCATAAGTTCAATTCATGACATTAAATTTTTTATTTTTAAATATCTTTTTCAAATCTTAGTGGGGTCAATTGACCCCACTGTAATTAATGTGGCGCCGCCCATGAGTGCCAGGGATCAATCTCTTGGTATGTGAGTGATAACTAAGGTTCCAATACCATTCAACCATGAGTGTGTTGGCAATAGCTATGTGAATCTATTATCAAAGGATTTCCTGAGTATTTCTCATTCTTATCTACGAATCGAATACCTTGGATTGTGGCACTAAAATTACTTTTTTTGTGACCATCATTTATAAAATATATGGTAGACAAATTAATGTTGACGAGTTGAATTTTGTGAGCATCATTTATAAAATATATGGCAGTAAAAAAAATGCATTATTGTAGAATGATGACGTAAAAAAGGGCATATTTGAGAGACATTAGATTGTAGGGAATCTCCTAGTGATTTTTAAGTAATGTATTCCTAAAAATGGCTGAACTAGAGGAAACCAATGCGAAGATCCATAAATGGTCATAATAATAATAATAATAATAAAACTCTCTTAAAAAATGAAAAAAATGAATTAGAAAATTAATACGCAACTATGACCCATGTAAATCAAGTTACAAGGGAGTCGGGGCTCCATTTACATCTCAATCTTATATCATTACTACTCTTTTCACACTTTATTATGTATTTGTAGGACTTTGATTCCTGATAAATAAAAAGTGCCTAGAGAATTAGAAGCTCTTGGCCAACACACTCGCAATTGAGTGGTGTTGGCACTTTAATTTCACACACATACCTAGAGATCGATTCGGGGTCCCCAAATGAAGTATCACTCCTAGACCACTAGGCCAACATATATAAAAAAAAAAAAAAAAAAAAAAAACATTGAATAAATAAAAGCTCTTGATAGAAAGCAATGCTTTGTGGGGCCTATTTGTTTGAATTATAATACATAGCAACTAGCCAAAAAGAGGCTTGAGTAAACAGAAAAAGACAGTTAAGAAATACAATGTATGGATAACCAATTATTAGAAAAGGAGAAAAGATAAAATTAAGAACAGGAAATAATAAGAATTTTGAAGTATATATCAACTCTTTCTTGAGTGAGATTTTAAGTGTGATAAATTTTATGGTGGGTCCAGAGTACTTTAAACGAAAATTCATGTTGAAAAATGGTCATGATTTTAACTGCCACAGATTTGATAGTGGGCCCAACTCTTATTTAAGTGAGATTTCAAGTGTGATCAATTTGATGGTGGGTCCGGAGTGCTTTAATAAAAATTCCAGGCTTGATTTCTCTGCACTTGTAAACATGGGGCCCACTTGGATAGATTCAATTACATGGATGTTGATGATGAAAATAGTACTATTTAAAAGGGTAAATTAGCGATAGATCCCTGATTATTGGGCTATAAAGTCTCTAGTTCAGAGTATAATTGTTTAATGCCTAAGGTCCCTTGCGCATCGGATTAATTCGGGCGGTGGTCCCTTCCGTGGCACGTCATACTTTTTTATGACGATTTGCCCTTCTAACTGTTTGTATAGTTATCATGCAATCTAATCTTGGTTTATTGCTCGAGTTCATCATCTTTGCCTGATCCCTCTTTTTTGTGTCTTTTCTTGTAATTTGTTTGCTTTCAGCTGTTGGTGTACATGTACAACTCAAATAAAATTATATGTCACTCATCCCGGTCCATAAGTAGAGTTAGATAAAACTTAACAAAGTCAGATAAATTCACACTATACACAAATAATTTCATACTAGATTTATAGAAACCAAGCCAAATCTATTTAAATCAAACCTAATGTAGTCAAATAATTTTACATCAAATGCAGAAATAATTTATATAGATGGTACATAGCTTTTTTTTTTTTTTTTTCTTGAACTGGTTATAATTTCGAACACAGATAAATTCATATAAACCGACATCAAAGTTAAAAAAGAGTGCAGATCAAATTAATATAAATGCACCGCAAGCCTAGATAAATTACTTTCAAATTCAGATAAATTGAAGTCACACTCATATTAATTGACAGCAAACAAAGATTAATTAACATAAAAGACAGATAAGTTCATATAAATACATAGATAACTTTGATTTAAAGTCAGATAACTTCATGCCAAAATTAGATAACATATACAAAAACTCAGATAAATTAACAACAAACTCAAAAAAACAGCAAATTTATCTGAGTATTCTGAAACTTTATCTTAACATGTGGCAAAACTCAAACAAATTTACCTGAAACTTTTGTGAGTTTCAAAGAAATTTATCTGAGTCTAGACCAACACAAATTTATCTGAGTATTGAACAACTTTTATGAGTTTCGAAGAAATTTATCTGAGTCTAGACCAACACAAATTTATCCGAGCAGATAAATTAACAGCAAACTCAGAAAAACAGCAATTTTATTTGAGTTTTCTGAAACTTCATCTTAACCTATGGCAAAACTCAGACAAATTTATCTAAGTTTTGAACAACTTTTTTAAGTTGCGAACAAATTTATCTGAGTCTAAACTAACACAAATTTATCCGAGCAGATAAACTAACAGTAAACTCAGAAAAACATCACATTTATTTGAGTTTTCTGAAAACTTATCTTAACCTCTGACAAAACTCAGACAAATTTATCTGAGTTTTGAACAACTTTTTTGAGTTGCGAAAAAATTTATCTGAGTTTGAAAAAAATAAATTGATTTAAAGTGCTTTTTATTTGATAGATTTGAAAGTCAGCTAAAATAATTTAAAACTGAGAAAAAACCCATCTGTTTCTTGCTTTGATTGCACTTTCGCTTGCTCTGGTTGCAATTTGATTTAAAGCGGAGCCTTTTTTGTTGACGTGTACATGGGCATTTTGGTCTTTTTTAGTGTGTCATTTTCATGAGAGGACTGCCGCTGTTACGAAAAGATATCGTGGACTTTAGCCTTTAAAATCAAATGATGAGGGACCTACGGCTAAAAGCCCTATTTAAAAGTCCAGTTCCTTTCAATTTTTCAATTTAAAGGAAATTGTATGAGGAAACTCTCTTCCCTAATATTTAGAGACTCTTATTCGTTGATATTCATCAGGAGAGATTTTAGAAATTTTTTTATAGGAATAAGTGTGAAGCATTTTAAGGATTAACTTAAGAGAGCGAGCCATGGGTATGAGCTTCAATCATAGGAAACGTATAGATACCGATGAAATATAAATTGTAGAATGCTAAAAATATAAAGTTAATAACATGGTGCACCAATGAAGCCTCATATATTTGATGGTAGGTCTAATTCTTATTTGAGTAAAACTTGTCTAATGATAATAGAAGAAAGCATTATGGTTAAAAAAAAATAAAAAAAAAAATGAAGCGGCCATGATCTTAGGTGCCATCTATTTGATGGTGGGTCCCACTCCTATTTGGATGAGATTTTACGTGTGATAAATTTGATGGTGGATTCAAAATGCTAAAAAGTAAAAAAGTTTTAGCATCCTCCATCTTGTGCAAGAATGTTGGCACTTGGTGGATGCCTGCTTAGTGCAGGATAATGCATATATTCACATTGTTTGTCAAAATGCATAGATCTTTCACATGGCATTGGCCCATCCAAATATCTTCCACCTTTATTCTTTAGAAAAGACATTATTATTAGAATCTTGATCGTATCCGACGAAATGGTAGAGATTAGGAGTATTTAGTTTAGAAATCTTCGTTAATTAGATTGTGGAAGTCTCCTATTAGGAAGAGGTATTTTGAAGATTTTGGAGATTGAGTATGTATTTTAAGAAAGTTGGATTTTATTGAATGTTAGAGGGAAGTAAGTATCCAAGTAGGAATACATGTGTTTTTAAAGATTTTAGAGATTGACTTGTCCCCATAAATGACATGGGCCTATTAATGAATAACACGCGGATGCCTACGTGGACCTGCGAGAAAGCTCTAGATCCCAAACTGGGCTCCTACAGTGCGAGTTGATTAGGGAAACAGGGCCCATTGACCGACATAGGCCATAAAATGTAATTAAATTTCAGCTACAGCCACGTGGACTCTGCGAGGAGGCTTTAAACTACAACATCAAAATCCCACAATCAAAGTTGATTTGTCACATTAATGATTGAAATTAAATGTGAATATTAAAGATGGATTTTTAAAAATGAGCATTAAATAACCTTTCCTATTTGAAATCAAAAGAAGATGGAAAATGTTATTTGATGGTCATTTTTTAATACTTCAATTTTGATCTTTATTTTTCTACCACTAACGGTATGAATCATCTCTATTCAATTTCTATGTATAAATAATGTGAGTTTGGATCCCGGCGGAACCTAATGTTGCCACATTGTGCAACTTCCAACTTGTGAACGCTTTTTTCAGTTTGTAATAATTTCTTATTTTGGTGGCACCTTCATGTATATGTTCCAATCACAAGATATGAAAACTTGCCAGATTGTATACAAGTTAGAAGTAGATAAAGGGCCCGTTTGGTAACTCTAATCTGATTAATAAGAGCTAATTAAATTAAGGTCTAAAATGAAAGCACTAATTTTTAAGTTCTAATTTATAATTAGACTGTTTGATAAAATTATTAAAAAAAAAGCTCGTTTTCATAATAGAGTGTTTGATAAACATCAAAATAAGAGCTTATTAGAGTTAGATAATTTTCAATTTAACAAATCATTGAATTTTTATGGGCAATCTAACTTTAGTTAGGAAAAAAAAGCTACTCAAAGCAGCTTACATTTAAGAGCTTAAAAGCACTTATTTCTAAATATAAATTCTAATTTTAAATCATGATTAGAGTTTTATCAAACACTCTAAATTTTTAATAAGCTCTAAATTATTTAATATGTGCTTATTTTTAGAGTTACCAAACAGGCCTAAAGATGAAACCACCTAAATCAAAATAACCGTTGAGTTGGGGCTTTAACTCAACTAAGTATTTTAGGGCACGTTCGGTAAACAGAGATGAATCATTTATTCAAAGGATTCCCTCCATCTCTTGGAACCAAGATATCCTCCGAGAGGATTTTTAAGGAGAGTCTCAGGTTTTGCTAAATGAAGGAGATTCTTACAATTTGTAGGATACGTGATTCAATAGTTGTAAGTTTTTTCTAAATCTCTCAAAATCCATGAAAGATCAAGGCCTCAGCTTTCACCCTTAAAATCTTTTTGGCTATCTAGATAATTTGAGCGGTTTGGATCTTGCAAATGAGCCCCATAAGAATAAAAAATTAATATTTTACGGTCTAATTTTTTTCTTGCAAGTATATCAAAATCTATGAAGGATCAATGGCTGAAATTTAAGCTTCTAGTCATGTTTGACATTTCGGAAATGATGCATGGTTCGGGTCATGATTTTGGGGACCATAAAAATCAAAAAATTGAAAAAAGGGGCTGCCAGAGCATCACTTTCTCTGTTTTTTTTTTTTTTTTTTTTTTTTTGCATTGTGGAAGATCAGCGGTCGAAGTTTTTCTCAATTTTCTCATGACCCATGATGAATCATGCTTTCAAATTTGAACTCATAGCCGTTTTAGGCCTTCTGAAGAGATTAAACTATTTGAATTTTGCAAAAAGGCCCCACAAAGTTTAGAAATTGAGATCCAACAATTTGGACTTTTTCGCAAATATCTCAAAATCATGAGCCTGTTAAATTTAATTGACGGTTCAAATCTTAATTGTGATACCCAAAAGCCAGGATTTCAAAGACAACAACACTATCTAGTTTTTACCGTCTAAGTCACTGTAGTTCTGCAGATCTGAGCGTGTGGGTTTAGTAAGTATGATAGGAAAAGGTCCGACCAGTTAAAAAATCACAATAAAGACTTTCCCTTTCATTGTTGCAATTTTCCTCCTCCACCCAAAAATGGATCGTCCAAAGAAGTGCGGAAAACCGGGAGAAATCCTCTTTGCAAACGTCCCCTTAATGAGGAAAAATTATCAACCATTTATGTAAGCTCTTTTGAGGGTCAAAATCTAGTAATTCTAAATACATTGAGATATGTAAGGGTTTTAATTAAGGGGGATTCGGCGACGGGTCCCTGAACATTTCACTTTATTGCCTAAGGTCCACAATCTTTCTTATAGTGTGATAGGTCATTTTTCTAAATTTGAAAACCTAAAATGTCTAATTTACTCTTTCTTCAAATCATATCCCATGATTAGTAGGAATAGGCCATTAATAATGGTCAACTACTATTAAATTATTCACGATTAATAAAATTCCACTAATGAGATTTTCAAATCAATTTCAAAAAAACACAAATAAGTTTCAAAAAATAGGAAATAAATTTCAAATAAATTTCTAGCAATGAACTAAATTTAAAAAACGCAAATAAAATTCAAAAGAACGAAAAATAAATTTAAAAAAATGAAATGAATTTAAAAAAAGAAAATAAATTTCAAAAGAAAGCAAATAAATTTCAAAAAATGAAATAAATTTCAAAAAACACAATAAATTTAAAAAAAGTAATAAATTTCAAAAGAATGCAGATAAATTTAAAAAGGCTCAAATAAATTTCAAAAAATATAAATAAATTTCAAAAGATGAAAATCAATTTCAAAAGATCCAAATAAATTTCAAAAGATCAAAATAAATTTTAAAAAAAATATAAATAAATTAAAAAATAAATAAATAAATTTCAAAAGACTCAAATAAATTTCAAAAGAAATAAATAAAATTAAAAAACGGAAATAAATTTAAAAAAATGCATATACATTTGCCAAAAATAAGATAACTCAATTTTCCAAATTAGCGAAAAATGTGGCAAAAGACTCAAGTCTTTTTGTCAAAAACTCAGTTAAATTTATTTCAAAAACTACAAATCAATTTCAAAAGACACAAATAAAATTCAAAAACACAAATAAATCTACCAAAAACTCATATAGATTTGTTTATAACTCAAATAGATTTGTTCTATAACTCAGATAAATAGCCTAAAACTCGAATAGATTTATCCAGAACTCAGATAAATTTCAAAACACGCAATAAATTTCAAAAGAACATAGAGAAATTGATGCAAATAAATTTCAAAATATCCAAATAAATTTAAAAAAATGTAAATAAATTTCAAAAGACGCAAATAAATTTCAAAAGATGTGAATAAATTTGCCAAAAAACTCAGTTAAATTTGTAAAAAATAAATAAAGATTTATTTAAAAACTCAGTTAATTTTTCCAAAATGGAGATAAATTTGTTGGAAACTCAGATAAATTTGCCAAAAACTCAGATAGATTTCTTCAGAATTCAGATAAATTTACTAAAAACTTAGCTAAATTTGTCCAGAACTCAGATAAATTTGTGCAAAACTCAAAAAAATTTAAAAAAATACTCAAAACTCCGATAAACTTGATAAAAACTTAGATAAATTTGACAAATCAGTGGAGGACGGAGGAGATTGGATCAATGGAGCACGGAAGAGATCAGATCAGATCTTGAGAAGGCTGCATCACAGATCTACTGCTGATTGTGAGATCGGTTGGGCACATGCAAGTCGAGAAGAAGGGTCTCATTCTGGGTCGAGTCAGACCTAACCCGAACTTGACACTGGCCTGGGACTGGCCTAATTGCTCTTCTTCTTCCTTCTGCTTCTGCAACAGAGACAACCGCCCTTGCTGCTTCTTCTCTCTTCTCTTCTGCATTTTGTTATTGTTGCTCCATTGATCTCACAGCAATTGCAACAAGAATTGTAAGGCCGCCCTGCTGCCTTTCTTCTCAGATGGAGGTGGCCTCCTGAACTGCTGTCCGGCGACATGCGAATCAATCCGGCCTAAGCCTTCCAACTTCGGTTCTGGCAGCGAACGACGAGGGATCCAGAGCGATGAGGAATCTGCGATTGCAGGATCTGGATCTGTTTCCTCATTGATCAGGTTCCGAGATAGAACCTGAAACGCCCATGTTGCCCTTTGATTTACAGATCTCAGAAGAAGGAGAATCTGCTGCTGCTGCCTTTCAAACTCGGAGTCGGATCGTTTAGTAGGAGAAGAAAGAACAGAAGAAGACTGATAATTTCTGGCCGCTGGGTCTGCGTCTGGCTTTGGGTTGGAGAAGAGGACGCGAGATCGAGTGGCGCAGTCATGTAATAGGCGGCAGTTCCCAGGGCGGATTCAGACGGAGGCGGCAAGGCTACGCGCGACATAGCCGGAGAAGGGGAAGGTGATTCTGATCGTCATAACTACTACTTTGAAAAGACGAAGGAAGATTCGATGCCGTGCGATTTTGGAGATGGACGGTTTCGTCTTAGGGACGCCGCCGGAGATGGACGTCTCGTCTTTTTCCTTGGCACCGTCCAATCTGCAACCTGGTTTTACAATCCCAGCGGTAGAGACCCGATCGTCTTCTCCAGTCAGATCTCTGGTAACATGACGGAGAGTCCTTTCTTCTTGCAATTCTTCGGTCAATATCAAACTCCCAAAACTCTTTGATTGCAACAACAAAGACCTTGATTTTTGTGACCCAGTTGAGATCAAACAACCTCCCAATGCATGATCTGGAAAACGCTGCCCCCAGAAGAAGAGGGATAATGCAAAATGAAAAATAGGGATAATCCGAGATTTGAAATTTGAAATTTCAAAATTTTATGCCTAAAATGGTTGAAAGGGTAAATCAGTAATGAGAATTGTATCCAGGGACCTCTCGCCGAAATATGTCGGCTGCATGGATTACAGGCCTTAGAGGAAAAGTTGATAGACTGGAGGCCTTACAAGTACTTTATTGGGGACCTTTCGCTAATTATCTCTTTAATTAATCTGAGCGAAGCCCTTCTAAATGCCATTTTTAAAACAAAGAAGGGGTGCATTTGTGCCACAACATTTATTTATTGGGTGGGAGAAAAAAAGAAGAAGAAAAATTAAAAGCTTTATGTAGATATGTGCTAAAATGATGTTTGGTGCAGGCAGATATTTTTCAATAATAAAAATGTATAAATCTCTGATTTGGAGGATTTTGGAGTCCAATGGAGACCAATCTAAATTGTAACCCTTTTCCAATGAAAATGTGGATTCTATTTTTTTTTGGGTAAATTATTATTTATTTTTTTGGTAAAGGTCAGTGTGGATTCTTTGGGTATGTTGATGCAAGGAAAGAATTGCCATAGAGAGGAAAATTATACTGGTTTTGTGCAGCCCACTAAGTAAGATTGGTGAGACACATTTAACATGCAAAAAATAAAGAAAGGAAAATTAACTTATTTTCATCAATAGAAAGGGTTTCCATTTCCTATATAGTGAGGATTCTACGCCTGTTTCCCAAGTAAGGAATCTCCAATTCTCCATCATGTTGAGGCTTCGTGTGGGCCATTGATCATGATGGATGAACATTGAGATGATGATGATCCAACTGTACGAAAAGAAGAAGATTCTGCACGGATCAAACTACTCAATTGACATGAAGATGATAAATAGTTCTCTCTCCTTCCATGGTCAGATTTAAAAACAGAATACAATGAGTGGTCACAGCACCTGGGTGCACCTACCTCCACCCACAGATGTTACTCACCAATCACTTGCAGAAGAATAGGTCAAAACTCCTTTCCAACCAACACAAACCATAATAAACTACTCAATTTCCCCTCCTCACAAGAAGAGAATCATTTGATACACTCAACAAGAAGATAAGGGGTACAATCCTTGGTCCCAATAAAATGCTACAGTTTGATGTGGCCAACTATTCTTGCAGGTGGAGGCCACCTAATCATTCATCTGGTGGCATCCATCTTGATGCATGGCCATGAAGGAATAGATCCTAGCCAATGAGTTGTGGCCTCTTATAACTAACTGCAGATTTACTTGGCCATGCAGTGGGTGAGACCTTTCCCGAACAACTCATCTGATCCACAGCTGTGAGTGGCTAGGGATGGCAACTAGTAGGGTCTGGGTTGGCATCAGCCATATCTGGACCTGTCCAAGACCAGGCCTAGTTTGAAGTGGGAGGTCAATCCCATGGTACCTCAGTCATCTTTGGCTCAATCCACTTTCAACTATTATTCATTGGAAGCCTTAGTCCACACAAAACTGTTGTGTTTGGGCCAGAGGTCTTGAGAATGTATTGAAGGAGTGGAAGGCACTTGAATAGCTTGGGGCCTTGCGAGTGATGGCATTTCTTTCAAAGTCAAAGTTTTCTCTCTTAGTTAATTACAATTGCATGGACCCAGACCAAATCGAGTCAATGGATTCCTTGAGAACACGGGGTTAAAATGTCAAATGACTTGGTTTTGGATTCCCATCCTTTATGTGGAGCAGCAATATTGAAGGCCCATACAAAATCGTCGAATGGTTGGATGGGGTCGCTCCAGATAGTAAATGGATCCAATCATGGATGGTCATTGTTTGAGGAATTTGGATTAGACCATTGTCTGATTTTATTGACCAAAAAACCCCATTCTGTCATCTGTCTATTATAAAATATCTAAAGCTAAACCATTTTAGATATGAGAATATGTGGAACCCATATCCTGGATACCATGATGTGGTCAGAGTTCGATGGGGGAAGACTGAATAATTTTGTTTTGGAACAAATTTAAAAAGAAGGATAATTTTTTTTTTAGTAATGGAACAGGATTACATTTTGGGACTTTGGGATAGATTTGAACAGCTTACAAAAGAGAATAGATGGGATCCGATGGAGTTAGAGCTACCCTCATTCAGAGTTTCTTCAAGATTTGGAGCAGAAGGTAATTGAATTACGAAGAAACTTTAAATCCCAAGGACGATGGCGGAATAAAGTTTCAAACTGATCACAGAAAAACAGGCCAAAAAGAGAAGAGTTCATCCTCAGAAGACAAAATCATGAAAGCAAAGGCCCAAGTATGGGTGGTTGAAATGCTACTCGCTTTTTTTTTTCCGGATTTTGGAAATGGCTCAATTTGCCATTTTCATGTAACATATTATCCTATATGGGTGAGTCATGGGTCAGAGAAACATAACTTATGGTAAAACAAGTCAGATTAGGTTTTACCTACGTGACCCGTTTGGCCCGCCCTTCCTCCTCTTTTCTAAGCTTTCATAAATAATTAATAAAACCTAACTAAGAACAAGACCAAGGGTGGACCCAAGTGTTACCATGCGGGTGCAGTCGCACCAGCATGATTCGAATAACCACTTAGATAAATTCTTTAAATATGTGATTTTATTATTTGACTTCTTAACTTGACCATATACTGCACCACCCAAATGAAAATTCTTCTTCTACAACGAAATACAACTACTACAGCAGCTGCAAAGGCCTTTGACATCCAAATTAGGAAGAATTTTGTGACCTTTTAAGCTACAAGAATCCATTAAAATTAGGAGAAGCAACTAAAGCCCTAGTTACACGAAAATTTGCCAATAGCCACCATTTTGATCCCCATTTCTATTGTTTCAATCCCCTTCTCCGATCCCTTTCTACCCTTCTTTCAAATCAAGTTGATCGTAGGCCTCAAGTACAAGGCTGCGATTGTAGTAATAACTCGGTGAAGTCCGAGGTTGATCTACATGGAGTAATTAATCGCGTAAAACATGTCCTATTGGAAAACTAGTACTAACCTTATAAAGTCTATATAAAAAAATCTCTACGAAACTGAAATTAAAATTTAATTACAAATCCAAATTAAAAATTACAATCTCAAATAAAAATCATAATCTAAGAATCATAATTTAAAGACTGCAAAAACATAAAAGACATCAAACCACCAATTTCATAAAAGCAAATAAATCATGCATTAAAATAAAAATCCATTAATATATAATATCATTCAGAAATAAGGATAAAAAGAATTCTAAATATTCTTATTGTGGCAAATCACAACATTATATTGGCAAAATTAATAAAAGACTGCAAAAACACCTCACCAAGTGCGTACTGTCACTACCCACAAACACGCAATGCCGATCCAAGGTGGGACACCTTAACCTCACTAATTGCGTCTTTTAGATTAACATATACCAATAAACTAGTATTTCTCCAACATTAATCAGAACTAAAAAAAAAATCTTTCCTTACCCTAGATCGAACACATCAAGAAAATAGGACTTGCGCATAATCTCATCTTCAAGTCTTCAATCCTTCACCAAGGGAGAAGTAGATGGCTGGTTGATGATGGAGCGATGGCAGCAAAGGCGCCAGCGTGGCGGTGTAAAAAAATCCAAGTGGTGGTGTGCCTTAAGAAAGGTCTTGGATGAAATATTGATGGGAGGAGGAGAGATAAAGAAAAAAATAATGGAAAAAGGGAAGAGGGGTTGTTGATCATCCAAGATAGTGAGGGATTTTGGGAATGCACGTTCAACCCCTTGTGGCTACTTTTATATTTTTTTGATAGCTTGGGTTGTAAGATTTTGATTTGGATTAGGATTAGGAGGGCTTTGAGAGTTGGCCACAATCCTAATACAAATAGGATTGTTGTTATCCCATGCAACTTCCTCTCTTGGGCTCACTTCAAATTTAATTCAAATTTTGAAACCATATGGGCGGCCGACGTGTGATAACATATGTGTAAGACCCCGACCCGAGTAACCTCAATTAATACTAATTAAGTCGTGTGTTAGTTCTAAGTATGATTAGTGAATTTTGATTAAGTTGGGAATAGAATAGTTTTACTATTGCTTTTGGGAATTTCGAGGGCCTTTGTAATTGATGAGACCCTTTGGGGGTTCCTTTTTCGACTTTGTGAATACTTGGGGAATTACTCGAGACTCCAGTAAATTGTATTTCAATCCCGTTTTACTCATCTCGTTAATCTCTACAACTTTCATGTTGGTCCCGTGCCCGTTCGAAATCCCGAAACCCAACTTTTCCTAATATTGAGGGCAAAATAATCCTTTTTACACCAAATCTGGACATGATATTTGATATCCCCAAAACCAATGAAATTTATACTTTTAGAAACTAGATAATTCGGCGATCGTTTTTCCCTTCTTCGTCGAACTAATCCGAGGTCCCGAAAACCATGTTTTTAGCCCCACAAGAATTTCAAGTTGTGGAGCCCATCTCACTTGTTATAAAAGGAGAACCTCATTCTCTTCTTCCTTTTTCCAGCACAAATCCAACCCAAGCTAGGGTTTCTTCTTTCTCTTTTTCTCCTTGCTCTTCCATCTCTAAATCATTACCAAATCTTGCACCAATAGCAAAATGGAGATTGTCTTCTTCTTCCTCTCCTCGAGAGCTTTCTTGTGATACCATTTGTAGAGGAAGTCATCCATCCCAAGATCTCCTTGACGCTCATCTTGCCTATTTGAAGAAATTCCTTGTAGGCTTCCTCTTCAATCTTCTAGATATGTTTTCTTCTAACCTTAGAGAGGCTTCATTTTCATTATTGGATGCTTTCTCTTCTTGTCCTTTGATTTTAACCATTTTAGGATTTGTATTTAGGGTTTTCTTGGTTATGTTGTAGCTTGACTTTGAGAAAGAGTGTTTAGAGATTGATTTGCCTATTTAGAGACTCAAGGCAAGTGGATGAATTGATATTATGAGCATTAAATGGTTTTTATAAGAAATGTGGTTGACTTGGTTATTTCTATTCATATTATCCTTGACTTGCATTAATTTTGAAATAAATGCACATGAATGATTTTTGTTAACTTGTTTAACTGTTACAAATATTGGCTTGTAATCTTTCCATCTAACACTTACAAATGACTCTAATGAATCCTTGTAAATGTTGGGTTTCTTCTATTTCCATGGTGATTGAATGTGAAAAGAACGGAGGAGTTTGGGTGGATGCATGTGGAAATTTTGATGGTGATTTTAATGTGATGTAGAGGTTTTTATGTGCCTTCTAATGTGTGAAGAAAGGAAGCCTCAAATAGTTGTAGAAGAGAAGAAAGGAAGGAGCAGAATTATCCCCGAAATCAAGTTTTCTGGACAGTTCGCTCGAGCGATCATGACACCTCGCTCGAGCGAACCCTTCTAGAAGACAGTTCACTCGAGCGAACCCAACTTCACTGGAGCGAACTCTCCCAGAATCCCTCACAGAGAATGGTCAGTTTGAGCAAACTGATTGTTCGCTTGAGCCAACCTGAATTGGACATGTTCGCTTGAGCGAACCCTGGTCCGTTCGAGTGAACCCTCCTAGAAAGTCCATCGCGCGAGCAAACTGCAGATCTGCTTGAGCGATGAATGTTGTTCACTTGGGGTTATGTTGAGAGCAAGAATGAAACGTTTAAATGTTTGGGAGGGGTTTATTGGGAAAATCCCTTGTGTCGGGAGATCTATCAGGCTATGTATGTGTTAGATTGAATGGACTCAATCCATCAGATAATGTAATAAATTGATTAATTTCTTTATTTATCAATAATATCATGCTTTCCTTTCATGAGATGAATGGTGTTTTACTACTAATGCACATGACCAATACATATGACATAATGGTTCATGAGATGAACTGGGTCCCATTAGTATATTAGATGTGATATATGTGTATGTATGAGATCCACACACGGAAGACATGTGTCACAAATCTTATACTTAAATATCTTCACAACCGGTGATGAGACTGGGCATCTCATCTGATAAGGTTACAGCACTTTGATCACTATGAGATAGTATGATTTGTCTCGATCATCAGAATGTAATATTCTGGATCACGGTACTGATACATTGGATGTATTAAAGGACCATGAGTAGCACCTTATGGAATACTGTCTCGAGTTTAAGGCTTGCTCTCATAACTCCCTAGCAATAAGCTCTCAATCCTGAAATATCGATGAACTCAAGTTTCTATCTATTCATTTGCTTTGAGTCACTAATGAGTGAGGCCAACTGTAGGTCAACACCTCGGTGTCTTGGGTACGTGGTAGTAGGACCGTGGGAACATCCAATGGTCAAGATGAAATCTATCTACATTATCCCCTTGTGCCAATTAATAGATTTGTCATTAGTAAGTGCGCACCCATCTCGATTAAGAGTTAGTTGGATGGTACTGATGATCACTGTGATTAATTGAAACTCAAGGATAATAAGATGTGGATTTAAATTGGTGGGACAATTTTAGTCCAATTGATCCATGGATATTGATAGAGGGGCCTACTTGTGGTAATCGAGAAGTTTAGGGTTTTCATTGTAATTTATTCCTGAGACTGGAGTGCAATTACATTTATATAGTGGTGTTATTTGCAATTAACTGTGGGCCCGGATTGCACATGAGATGTGGGGTCGCGGTGTCCTAGTTGGAGCCAGCTTTCTATGGAATCCTTAGTGGCCCCCACGCTAGCCCAAATTATTGGAAAGATACAAATCCTGCTAGAACTCTAAGATGAAGGAATTAGAAAGTTACTATTTCTATTTGAAGTGAGACTTCTAATAGTGGTAATAATAAGGTTACTAATTTGTGTGGAAGTAAGACTTCTATTTCAATTAGTACAAGAGGAGGGAAGGAGGTTGCTTAAAGTTATAAAAGGAGAAGCAAGGGGGCTGGGACAAACACACTCTTGGATTTCACTCCCAGCCCTTCCTTTTGTGCAAGAGTTGCACATCTCTTCTAGTTCTCTTCTAGTTCTTTGAGTTTCTTGAAGGGTTTTCTCTTGAAGTTTCCACCAGTCTTCTTGAGAAGAGAGATTTGATATAGGACATTGCGTGGAAGACTAAGAGGTCTTGGAGATCCTAAGTTGTTACAAAGAAAGAGTTTCTTCAACTAGCAAGTCTTCTTCTCCATTAGAGCACAACCAGGCTCCAAAGGTATAATATGCTTCTCTATCGGTTGTAGATTATTTTGTTGCATGGTGTTGCTTGTTTTATTGTTGTACATGATAGATGAGTATGAGGGATTGCATCCTGAATATGGTTTATGGCCTTATGGGTACTTGATCCCTGAGTCAAGTGGGTCAAAAGTTTTTGAAATCCTATCCACGAGGCCCACCTATTTTCAACAGTATGAGGCCCGTTTGAGAAAGAAACCACATCACGAAGATTCATTGAAGTTTTTGAAATCACTAAGGTGTATAAGGAGCCCGGAATGTCTACAAAACTCAAGGAGTACCAAGTCTACAATGAAATTGACATACGGGACCCCTATTCACCTTGAACTAGTCTTGAATCCTGATACTTGTCCTGAAATTTCGAAAGTCCAATTATATTCCATTGTTCCCGAATTTTGATATGCACCTTTGAAATCCATGATTTATGAATTGTCATTCCCGAAAACATTGAAATTACATTTATAGCATTTTGTTAATCCCGATGTGCATACCCGATATTGAAGTAATATTTGTGCCTTCGAGCATCCCGTCCCTCCCATTTATATAATTGTATCATATGTATTTATTACATGCCCTGATTTCTGTCATATGACCTATGAGTCGGCACCACTAAGCTTGGACGACATTGTCGGTTTGATCCACTGACTTGGAGGTCCACCTCCCATCCCGCCAGCTGCAGTTTGGTTCCCAATACCCGGTTTATTACCGTGGTCCCGTCCCGATACTCGGCTTGCTACCGTGGTTCCCGATGCTCGACTCGCTACCGTGGTCCCGTCCTGTATAAATTATGTATATGTATATTTCGTTGAATCTCCTCACCTCGTGTGACATAGATCAACGTCCCGATATACTCTTGTCACTTTGGTAATAGAGGACTTAGCTTCGTGTAGTTGCCATCTTGCTTGTTTCTCGTTCCTTAGTACACTTACTTGCTTTTGCATTGTATATGTGTTTTTGAATAAATGATTTACTCGTTTCATAGAAATTTATTGTTTAAATAGGTTTAAAATGTTTTCCAAGGTAAATTCATTTATCATTATTGCTATACCCTTTCACCCACCTGCCAAACCGTTGTGTTTGACCCACTCTTGGTACTCAGGTCCAGACGCGGGTTATCCCGAGGCGGAGCTTGAGAAGGCGGTCGGTGAACCGCAACATCTAATTGAGTGGCATGCCGACGATATCGTTTAGACATTTAATTGGCTCGAATTATGACACATTTTGGGGGTTGTGGATAACCTATTCTTTTGGGAATTATTTGGTTGTACTGGCCTTTGTTGGCCATTATTTTTGGGGAATTTTAATTAAATGATATTTTGTATAAACATTGAATATTTACTTTTGGAAAATATGCTATCATGATCATTGCTCACTCTGACATCAATTGTTCTTACATATGTTCTCAGTCTTATTATTTGGGAATGAATCTATGGATTTGATTTACTACACGCTTCCGCACCTAAATAAAAATATTATGTTACTATGAGATCCTCACCGCGGACACCTATGAGAAATTGCGTGCACGAGTAGTATTATTTGTATTTAATTCGTGCACATGTTAACTAAACAACTATATGTTCCATGGCATTACCAACCAATCATTCATCATCTTAATGAGTCCCGATCCCGGATTAGGTCAGTAACCCGGTCCAGTCACGACAATATGGGATAGAGGTGCTGGACATGCAACAACTTCTTGCTTTGCAACTCAGATGTGAGAAATTCTTGGGATTATTTGATGCTTGAATCATGGAGCTTTCCTTCTAGATTTGTTTACTAGTAAGAGTCCCCTTGATTTTAGAATTCTTCATGGCTTGAAGATCACCTTGCATGGGCCCACTTTCTCTCTTAAAAATATCCCTTAAATCTGATTTTTAAATCTCAAACATGGAATAGGAGTAGGCCCCACTTGGGTGTGCATAACTTGGATACAACCAAGCAATGGGCGTCCATGCTCCTTCCATTTTTTTTTTTTTCTTTCTTGGCTCAAATTTCAAACTTGGATCTTGAGATAATCTTCAATCATAGCTGGGAATGGACGTCCAAGGTATGGGGGTAGATGGGATTCTTTGCAATTTATTTTTCTTATCTTCTTGTCTTTGCATGGTCCTCATGACTTTCTAATTTCCTTCCGTTCTTTAACTCAAATTCAAATCGGAATTTGAGTTTCACTTAACCACATAATGAAAGAAAATTGTGCAACAACTTGATGGGACCATGAGTATTGGACGTTCTCCTTCTTGGCTTAAATAATTCCAAATCTGAAATTCAGATTTGTATTATCAATTGGAACACATGATGGGCCCCATGTGGAGCTTCAACCTTGGTTTTCCCTCTTTAGTTCTTTATTTGATTTATCTCTTCAACGGGCCCCAAGAATTTGGTTTTCCCTACAAAAATATAAATAATATAATCAATGATCAAAAAATTATCTATTTATGTAGGAAAAGAACATTGTAAGATGCGAGCCCCAATTCACACTAAATAGATGCATAAGATTTCACCATTTTATCAAGTTTTCTTTAATTAAATCAATGGTGCTACGAAAATTCATCATTTCATGTGTGAATAAAAAGTTATGAGAAATTTATGACTTTCAATGCCAAAAATAGAGAAATTCATGATTTTATGAAAATGCAATTTTTCAATGAATTTTGACTCGAATTCAAACTTTGACGCCCATAAAAATAAAATCATGATTTTTTACTAAAATGGTGCACGATTTGAAGATTAAGTCCTTAATTAATTCTAAAATGATGAAGAAATTATGTATTTTTAAGGACTTATCACAAGTCTACCTCCCTTACCACCTTTCTTAGCTCATTCTACATACCACACAATGGCATAACCTCTTCCAATGGCGTCTTCGACTTCACACCAGCTTTTGAAATCGCTATTACTACATCTGCTATTGGAGTTGCCAAGACCTAGAATTCTAACTAAACTACTAGTGCCTGTTAGGTTTGCATTATATTATAATACATGAGAATTAAATTCATATAATAATACTATAAGTGGTTTAAAATGAAGATTGGATGTGAATTTTAAAATTAAGCTTCAAATAATTTTTCCATTTAGGGGAATATAATCAAAAGAAAATGGGAAATGAACTTCTAGGGCAATGGTTGTTAGTTCATTTTTCATCTTCATTTAATTCTATTTCGAAGTTTTGACATATTAGTCCTCCTTAAATCCAGTTTTTCCAGTATTATGACTGAAATTTAGATAATTTCACAAGAGTCATTTGATTTTGGTGAACATTTTTTTAACTCTTTTGCATCATATCCCATGATATCATGGATTTATCAATTTTTGTATTATATACCTTTTGAACCAGCGAGTGAACTCGTTTTTTAAAGTATATGAAAATTGTTATTTTGTGAAAAGTAAATACACATTTTACCACCATCTTCAGGTTCTATCGATATCCTTTTCCTAAGATGTTGCATAAAAGTCATGACATCATGGGACAAGCCCATGCTATTAGGGGATTTATTAGTTCCCATGATATCATTGGATCGGGCAACAAAGTTTAAAAAAAAAAAAATATTGACAAGAGTCTAGCAACTCTGGTGACATTATTTGAATACCGGTCCTAAAATTGAGAAAATAAGGTTTAATAAGGACTAATATGTCAAAAAAACCCTAGATTCTCTAAAATGAACGGTTATTTTGACGCTCATTTTTGAAAATTTACCTTGATCTTCATTTTTAACTAGTAATGGTCACTTTCAAGATCATCAAGTTAGATGGTGGGTATTTGAAGTTTGGAGTGGTATCTTGAAATTTGATATGGGAAGAAAAATAGATATTGAGATGTTTGACCTTCATATTCGTGTGATGAGACTTGCATGCACCCAAAAGAAGAAAGAGGAGGAAAAGCAAAAGCAGATTTTCAATTCAGCTTGGATTGGGTTAAATGAGATGGCCCGTATTGGATCCGTGTTATGATGGTTGGGTTAGGTTGACCAACATTGAGTATAGGTTGATCTTGCCTGCCCATTTTAAAACTGGGTTGGCTTCAAGTTATGCCTGTTAGGATTTTTGTATGTTGCTAATTTGATGGATGCACTACCACTGTCCTTCAACTGATCACACACCCATTCATCATAGTATGGACCTTGAAATATGGCTCTTAGATTTGAAAATGATTTTGATTTTCAAAGACTTCATCCTACATGTTTTAGAACTTAAAATGCACTTTCGAAAGCCTAGTTCTTCATGCATGGTTTTGAAAAATCAAGTTAGGCATCAAGGTTCTTGATTTGCATACATCTCTCATTTTTAGAATCATTTTAGTATGCATAAAACATATTGGCATAGAGTTCATGTTTTCATAAAACAATTTCTCAAAAAACTGAAGGAACTCATCTGAGGCCTGTGTACTCGGTCGACCGGGCACAGGGGCAGGTCGACCGAGCAAGTAGCCGTTGGCCAATATGACCGCTGGACTCAGTCGACCGCATGGTCATGGGGTCGACCGAGCCAACTAGCCGTTGGACTGTTTTTTGTTTAAAAGTCCATTTCATTCCCTTCTTTCAAGAGGCTTTTTGAGTAAAACCTTGGAACCATATTGAAGCCTAAAGAAGAGGAATAAGCTAGGAAAGCAAGAAGCCATTTGGAAATCAAAATGTTTGAGATTTAAAAGGTATATCTTTCAAGTTAATTTTGATTTTCACTCCATTTAAAATCATGCATGTTTAATTCTTAGTAATCTCATATTTGCATGATTTCTAACTTTATTTGAGATGTTTTGCAAACAAAATATCACTTTGGAATATTAGATTGTTTTGTAAACATTCTTGTCTCAATCACATGTGTTTTTAATCTTTAAACTTCATACAACTTGTGTAGCATGTCTTTCCAAGTTGTTTGAATTCTTCATGTGATTAGCTTACAACTTTAATCATCTTTTTCTGTGCTTAGATTTTCAAATGTATCAAGCATTCATTTGAGAGCTTCCTTTTAGAAAATGATTAAAGTAAACATTCATACACTTTGAGCACACACATTTGCTAATTATTTGTGTATGTGTGTATCTTGATTTAAACTTTCATATCAGCCTATTTAAGAGGCAAAAGTATTGAGCTTAAATTGTATCTCTTTAAGTGTTTATGTAGACACTTCTTTGAGAGAAATCTTTCTATTTGTAAAGGTTATTGCTTAGCCTAAGAAAAGCACATTATAGAGGTTATTGCTTAGCCTTTGAAAAGCATCTTGTAAAGGTTATTGCTTATCCTAGAAAAGCACATTGATAGGTTGTTGTTTGGCCTAGAAAAACATCGTTGTAAAGGTTATTGCTTAGCCTTTTGAAAATCATAAATAGTGGAAATCCGGTGGGGTGTTAGATCACAAGCCGGTAGTGGATGTAGGCATAGAGGCCAAACCACTATAAATCCTAGTGTGATGATGTATGCTTGTGGTGATTACTTTCGTGAGCTTCCGCATCTTGTTTGATAAATCATCACTTGTGACTAGTTGTTTTTAAAAGAAATTAAAATTTGGCATAATTGGTCATTATTAGTATCAATCACCCTATTCACCACCCCCCCCCCCCCCCCCCCTTCTAGGGTTAGGATCCCGGACTTTCAATGCCTGAACACATGGACACTTTTTTTTTGTAAGTACTCACAAATCCACACGTGCTAACGTAAGTTCTTTATCCTCAGCGCTATAGAAGAGATTAATCCCTAGCTGTTTATGTAGAAAGGAAACGCATATTGTCTACGTCTAATTAATCACTTTTTATCTTACTCTACCCGTCTTACAAGTTTATATCTGATATTACTTCCACAAAGTTCTCAACTTCGTCTTCAGCGATTTGGCTTATGTGGTTCCTTCCATTGGTGGCATCCTTTGTACAATGGCACTTTTTTCTCAAAAGAAAACAATTGACCTCTTTCCTATTATTTTAGTTTATTTCTCTGTGAGGCTTATTGTTGGGGATCTAGTCATTTTGGGATTAAGGCGCATTTAAACTGATGTGCCCATAATCAGGTTTGACTTAAGTCAAAATGGCCTTAAAGACATGCTCTTGGTCACTATTTTTCACAATTTTTGCAGAGCTTTTTGTAAGTGGAAGTGGGAAATGAGATTATCGATTTTCTCATTTATACTTTTGTATTTCAAGGAGTTTTTATTATCCTTTAATAGTGGTGGAAGTTTATACATTGTTCTAGCCACTAAAAACGATTAAGATCTATTTGTTGAGGACTAGACTCCACCAAAAGATGTATTAAAAAGTATTTATACGGCCTCTAAGAACACCTCGATATATATTTTGGTAGGGGAACGGTTAGCTAAGGAAACTTACCATCTACTAACTCCTCAAGGTTTCTTATTATAGGTGTAATCTTTTTGTTTTCATATGTTATAAGAGCATGGTGAATTACAAAAACGAAGATATTTATAATTTTTTTTGCTAACGAAGGATTCCCTCCCCCCCCCTTTTTTTTTTTTTGCTAACGAAGGATTCCTAACCCTTAGGCTAGACTAATCCCTCCGGACCGAAAGAGAAATCAGGTAAAACCCCTGTGGCCCCCAGGTGGTAGTACTAATGAACTCAACTTTCAATTCCTGAAGAGGGGGAACCGGAAATCGATATTGGACCTCTAGATCTGAAAGAAAAAAGAACCGTGGTCCCAACCGTTTTACAATTTTTTTCTTGTCTCATCATTTATGCGACGCATAGAAAACTTGTGAAAAGTGGAAATAAATAAATTACGATGAAGAGTGACTTCACATGTGTAAGAGACCCCTCAAATGTGCAAGGCACCTCTAGAATCTAGATGCAGACATGTCCCAACACAGAAAAGCATGTTATGTCACCATCATGGGTGTTTCTTTGGAACAAAAGACAAGTGGGTACGAGAGATATGTTCATATGTGCTTGGTGTAGTCCACCACCATTCATGTGGGACTCTAGAAATCATACTAGAGTTCATCTTCCAAGCCAAGTTTGGGTTAGGGTCCATGTTAGGCCCAGACCTGATTAGTGTTCTATGTACCCCATACTCTCTTTCCATTAATACAATTTAGTTACTGATAATAATAAAAAAAATGTTCCATGGACCCCAAAATTCGGAGTCAACGATGTATCATTGCATTCGACCCTTACCCATTTCCAATTGATCTGTTTGGACTAAAACCTGACTCAGCCCAAAAATTTTATTATTATATGTGTAAGTGCCTAAATTTATATAGACTTACGTAAGTGGATATAAAAATTTTCTTAGGAAAGATCGAATGTTTGAGACCTGAAAAAGGAGAAAACAATTACAGTCAGAAACCCTGACTGTTCGCAGCGCAAGGCCCTCTGATGCCTAAGTTAGTTCTACAACTCAACGAAGGGAAGGAGGAATGGAATTTTCTGTGTGCATATGTGTAGATGTATATGTCAGTGTGAACGTCCCTTTTCCAAATTAGTCTCCTATATATGTAGGCTGAAAATCCCGTGATCTCATCCTGGTTTTTCGATTATTGAATCTTATCTTGAGTTTATCCCTATCTATCAGGGATTATGGACGTAATCACCGGATAAAAATAACTCCTTATCTTTATCCGGTTCTTATCTTTGTCTATTGACACATTCTGTAATTGTGAACATACACTCAATACTTATCTCGGTTATCTGATCCGAACTGAAGATGATACCGAGACCAGATATGAACGCATCCTGCACCATTACCAAGGTGCGAATAACCGAGGCCAAGACATACCTAGCTGGTACTTTTACCGAAGCTAGTTCAGGCTCGGTACAGGCTAGCACTGTGGCCGAGCTGAATATAAATGGCACTGTTGCCGAGTTGCATGAAGCCGAAATTAGAACAAGCCTATTGGTACTCTTACCGAAACTGGGGCTCATTTTGGTAATATGAAAATGCCCCCACACAATTGCCCCTGATGGACCCGATTCCTTCCCTCTCTCCCGCTGCCTCCGCCCCGGGTCTTTCGGGGTGCGGCGGAGGGGAGGAGAAGAAAAAGATAAAGGGTTTCAACATCTTTTTTTTTGTACGGGTATGCCAATTTCACTTTTCTACTTGGAATTTAGAAACGGTGATCCGAAGATCCACCTTCACAAGTAGAAAGAGGAAATGAAACTTTTTCTAGTTTTCCATTGCACACATATTTTAAGAAAAGAGACAAAAGGGTTTTTTTTTAATGCCGTGAAAGGCGATTTCATTTGTTGCCGTGAAAGGCGATTTTGCCGTAAAAGGCGATTTACAAGTCTCATCCATTATGAAAGACAAGAATTGTGATTTTTGTCTCTAAAAGAAAAATAAAGTACAATAGAAATCAAGAAAAGGAATCTGACTTCTCATTCGATTGTGGGGACACGTTCAGATCGACGGTCGCGAGTCATGTATGGGCTCCTCCGTCGTCCATGCAGATGAGAACACGATGCTTGGATTCTTGGCTCGGCTTTCTAACCTCAGATTTTTAAAGGACAAAGACCGAGAGAAGGTCTTATATCCGATAAAAAGCTAAGTAAACGGGCTGAAAAGCCACGTTTTAGCCATGTTGGTAGAAGAAGGGAGGTCCTTGGGGGGGTGGCCCCCCAAGGGTGCTTCAATCACCTTTTGGTGGTCTTTGTAGCAGGGTTGCAGGGCTTCTGGATTTTTTGTCTTCTTCGGGGGGAGAGCGAGAGATAGATCCGGGATAGCACTAGCCTTTTTTCCCTTTGGAATGCCCTCCTATTTATAGGCCTTTGGTAGCCATTTAGGAGGGTTTATGAGCATTGAATGCATTAATACTCATAATGGGAGGAGTTACAAGTTTTAAAGCATTTGTTTTGTAACTCCTTTTTCCTTGAATCTGATTGGCCGATGGAGAATAATGAGCTTTTAATTGCCTTTAATCCCCATCATGGGAGGAGTTTCATGGCTTTAATGCCATAAATCCTTTGACTTGTAACTCCCATTTGCTTGCTTTTGATTGGGCCGTCCAAAATAATGAGTTAATGACCGCATAAACTTGTCATAAAACGGGTCATTTAACTTCATTAATTGGTCGCCAGGTCGCTCGAAGAGTCGCGGGCCGCGCCGCGTCTTTTGGAATTCTTCTTGCGATGACCGCCGGTGGATCCACATGTTGTTTGATGTCGGATGGCGATGCAATTTTAGACATTGGTCAATGTCAACGTGCCGGCAACATCTGTCCTGTCGATTTCACGATCGGGCGGGCAGAAAGTGTGCTTTCTTTGTCGGCCGGTTGGCGAATTCGAGGCATCTAATGATCATCCAATGACTTCGGCGTCGAATCCGTGATGTTTGACGAAGATCGACGGATTTCATGCACGAAAAATCAGATTTTGGAAAAATCACAGGGGGCAATCAACTCGAAACGCGAAAAGGACCCAAAAAAGGGTCTTCCGGCGAAATTTTGGGTCGCCGGAATTCCATGGTCGCCGGCGACCATGGGCCAAGGTCGCCGGCGACCATGGGCCTTGGGCCCGTTTTTCGGTCGCCGTTTCTTCGCCGTTTTTCGATCTTTTTTCATTCTTTTTTCTTCTGATTTTTTCCTGACATTTCCCCCTCATTTATTGGCCTGATTCTCTTGAAGAAAACCCGACGAGAAGCCACGCAAATCGGAGCACAAAGTTTCCTATTTTTCTGGAAAGCCGAAGACTTTGTTGTGCGCGGTTTTTGCCGATTTTTTGTCAAGCATTGAAACTAGGCCAAACGATGTCGGAATGATCTGAAATTCGACGTGGAGCTTCTTGAGCATTAGATAGGACCAACCATAGGCTTTGGTTTGAGTTTTGAAGCCTTTTGGGGCCCCGCAAACGCTTGCCTTAATTTCGCCATTAGAGAAATGCCGAGCTTTGACTTGTGGTTAACCGATGTCCGATTGACCTGAAATTTGACAGGGAGCCTCCTGAGTAGTAAGTAAGACCAACCATGGGCTTTAGTTTGAGTTTTGAAGCCTTTTGGGGTCCCGCAAACGCTCGCCTTGATTTCACCTCGAGGAAAATGCCGAGCTTTGAAACTAGGCCGAACGATGTCCGTTTGACCTAAAATTTGACAGGGGACCTATTGGAGTCATTTTGAGATGATCCATTAGCTCCGATTTGGATGCCATGATTCCGGGATGCTCCGCCGCCGGTAGACCTGTTTTTGCTTCCTGAGAGTTGATGAAGGGTCAAACGTCGTCCGTTTGACCTGAAATTTGGCAGGGGGCCTTTTGGAGGTATTTTGAGACCATCCGTAGGCTCTGATCGAAGTTTTAAAGTCTTCGACACTGTCGCTGCCGGGAGCTCTTGTCTGGCTGTCGAAGGAGTAAAGTTAGGCCAAATGATGTCGAAATGGCCCGAAACTTCATGTGTACCCTTTTTTTGACTGCTTTGAAGGATCTTGCAGTTTTTGTTTGATTCTGACAAGATCTGGTGCTTGAAGTGGCGCCTTCCTATTTATGGCAGGATGTGGCTCCATGTAGCATTTGGTGTTGAAGGGACATAGTGACATTTTTGGTGTCAACAAATGCCCCCTCGAGGTACAACGACGAGGTCTGCAGCTCTGGCAGTCGGTGTGCCTCGAAGAGAATTTGAAGGAGATCTTCTTGCTTGACCAAGAGTCTTGAGCGTTTTTCTTTTGATGGAGTTGCTTTTTGAGCTTCCAAGGGATTTCGCGGTAATGAGAGGGGTCATGTACCGTCTCAAGGCAAGGATTTTGAAATGACATTTGGATATTGGTTTTTGGTTTTGGGTTTTTCCTTTTAACCTTGTGAACCTAAAGGCTTTATGTGGCACATTAGGCGGTTAAGAAGGTTTTTTTGGTTTTTGACCTTGTGACCTAACAGGCTATATGTGGCGAGTTAGGGGGTCGGGATTTTGGTTTTTTGGTTTCGGCCTTGTGACCTAACAAGCTGTATGTGGCAAGTTAGGGGACCATGGTTTGGTTTTTTGGTCACTCTTTGGGACAATTTTGGGTCCATTGGAGTGGTTTGGTTTTTTGTGGAATGTCAATTTCAAGATTGTGGCTTGATTTGGTGCATGGGGTTGCATGGTTTTGGATTTCTTTGGAAGCTTATGAAGCTTGGAATTTTTTGTATGGTCCAATCAACTCAAGAGAGGCATGGAACCATTTTTGTATGCTCTTGGTAAGAGAAATTTTGACTAAAAGCCACTTTTAGTGCCTAGGTGGTCAAACCTGGCTCATATGGGCTAACCCATGGGACCTTAAGCTTTTAAGAATGGCTTAGATCTCATGTGGTGTCATTTTGTAAAGAATATCTAAAAATATCCCTTTTGTGTAGAGAATATCTAAAAATATCCTTACTTGGAGAGAATCTCTCAAGTTTCCTTGATTTTGGGAGAGATTTTCTCAAAGTATCTTTCTTTGGGAGAAAGTTTCTCAAATCCCCTTTCTTTTTGGAGAGAATTTCTCAAGAATCTCCTCTTTAGGAGAGAATATCTCAAATCTCCTTCTCTTTTAGGAAGTTTGCTAATTTTTAGCACTTACCTCCTTGCTTTTCTCCTCCTTTCCTCTTTTGGTTTGCTTTCTCTATAAAAGCAATGGAGATGGGTTTTCTTTCTCTTGTTGCTTTCTTTTTGCAAAAACCTTCAAGAGTGCTCCAAGAATTTCTCAAGGATCTTCAAGTTCCTTCTTCTTCTTCTCCATGGCTTCAAGTAGGTCTTCTTTTTCCAAGAAAACCCTGTGTAGATGTAGAAAAGTTTCCTTTTCTTCTTCTTTTTTTTTTCTCTTTTTTTTTTTTTTTTTGCTTCTTTTTTTTTTTTTTCGCTCCCCTTTTTTTTTTTTTTTGCTGTACGGACAGGTCCGTACGGACCTGGCCATACAGCCACGTGGCCTGTGGGCCACGTCCCATGGGCCAACCCCTTTCTTTCTTTCTTTTTTTTTTTTTTCTTTTTTTTTTTTTTGAGAGAGGTGTTTTTTGTTTTCTTTTCTTTTTTCTCTTTTTTTTTTTTTGCTCACCATGATATGAGGTTTATGCAATTCAAGATGATCATGCATTCTTTTTTTTTTTTTTTTTTTTTTTAATGCATCAAGATAAAAGGCTAGAATTTCTAGGTCAAGTCAACATGGATTTTGACTTAGACAAAGTTTGATTGGTTTTGACCAAATTGGGTTGGAATTGGTCAAACTTTTGTCAAAGTTTTCCTAGCATCTAATGCATGATGGTTTTATGCATGATTTTTGGTAAATGGAATTGGGAGCATGATGATGCATACCTCGAATTTTCTTGCAAGTCTTGGGATTTTTGGAGCTTGCAGCAATGTTGAGCCCACTTCTCCAGTCTCGCAGAATTTCGAGGAGCTTTGCAAGTTTTGGAATTTTGAGCTCGCAGCAATGTTGAGCTCTTTTCTGATCTTGCGAAGATTTGAGAAGAAAGGCTTGATCTCGCAGCAATGTTTGAATTCGAGTCTTCTTCGAGAATCCTTCATTGATTATGAGCTCGCAGCAATGTTGAGCTCATCTTCAAGCTTCCTTTCTTTTTCGGGGTGCCTCCCTTTTCTTCGAAATTGCCCCGGAACCATGCCAAAATTTTGCTAGGATTTTTTTTTAGCAAAATTCTGTCATTTGGTGCTTGATTTCTTCCTTTCTGACTTTTGCAGGTGGTTCCTTCAGAACGAACAAGGGTAAGGGCCTTGTTACTGATGCACCTCGCCGATCTGCCAGATCTTCCAATGCGGCCGTTCAACAGGCGTGAGAAGAGGTTGGCGGGAATCTCCGAAGAAAGACTCGGGAGCATGAGCGATGGCAACTTCTTTGGGAGGAATTCCCTCGTGCTGAAGATGGATCGCGGTTTTCTGCCGCATTTTATGGCAGCATCTTGAAGAAGCGTGGCCTGGAAGCTTTGGAGGCTGAGGCCAAGAGTCTGCTCGAGGACCTTAGTCTTTGGTTGAAGACTATGATGGACTGAGCTTTTGACAAACTTTCTTCTTCTTTCTTTTTTTTTGGTACCTCCATGTATAAACATTTTGGCACTCTGTTTTTTTTTTTTTTGTATCCCCTTGTTCTACTTAAATTCTTTTTGTTGAAAATAAGCAAAAGTTGAATGGGAATGTTTGTTTGAAAATCTTGATCAAAAGGTTATCATTTTGTGAAAATCTTTTGTCAAAAGTGTTGTTTTGGCATGAAAGCCAGATTTTGTGGCACAAAGCCTGGTTTTTGATGGCTTGAAAGCCAAAAATTTTGAAGTGGCATGAAAGCCGATTTTGGTGGCGTGAAAGCCAAATTTTGGTGGCGTGAAAGCCGATGTGGCATGGAAGCCGATTTTTGGCATGAGAGCCGATTTTTTTTTGTTTTTGGCGTAAAAGCCGGATTTTGGCATGAGAGCCGATTTTTTGTTTTTGGCGTAAAAGCCGGATTTTTTGGCATGAGAGCCGATTTTTGGCGTGATTTTTGGCATGAGAGCCGATTTTTGGCATGAGAGCCGATTTTTTGTTTTTTGGCGTAAAAGCCGGGATTTTTGGCATGAGAGCCGATTTTTGGCGTGAGAGAGCCGATTTTTGTTTTTGGCATGAGAGATTTTTTGTTTTTGGCGTAAAAGCCGGATTTTTTTTGAAAAACCAAGTTTTGTGTTTTGTTGGCATGAGAGCCAGATTTTGTTTTTGATTTTTGGCGTGAAAGCCGATTTTTGGCTTGGAAGCCGAGTTTTTTTGGCGTAAAAGCCAGGTTTTTTGGCATGGAAGCCGAGTTTTTGGCGTAAAAGCCGGGTTTTTTTGGCATGGAAGCCGAGTTTTTGGCGTAAAAGCCGATTTTTGGTTTTCAAAAATGCAAGTATCGACTAAGAGTCGCCTCCCTGCTGAATGGTATTGCAAGTATCGATGGAATGTCGCCTCCTTGCTCATTCGGTTGCGAGTATCGATGGAATGTCGCTTCCTCGCGAAGTTGGGTGCAAGTATCGACTAAGCGTCGCTTCCCTGCTTTTTCTTCAAAAATTTTGTTTTGCGGGTATCGATGGAATGTCGCCTCCCCACGATTTTTGAAATTTGAGGTTTTTTCGAACCTTTGTTTTTCTTTTGAAATTTGGGTTGTGGATATCAACTGGAATGTTGCGTCTCCACGATTTTTTTGAAATTTTGCAAGTATCAACGAGGTGTTGCTTCCTTGCAATTTTGAGGTTTTGGAAGTATCGAATGGGGTTCGCATCCTTCCAATGGGTTTTTGCGAATATCGTCTTGACATCGCTTTCCCGATTTTTGTTTTTAGACACGAGGGTCGTAAATTTTGACCTAAAACCATTTTTGGCGGTAAAAGGCAAGGCGGACTAGGGTGGAAATTCCTAAGTTCTGATTTTTGTTTCGAACCAAGAATTTTGGGTTCCAGGATCGAAAATTTTGGTCAAGTTTGGGAAGAGGCTCCTAAACTTAGATTTTTGGATTTTGATTTTCTTTTGAACAATGAAACGATGAAAGTAAACATTGCTTTGAAAATTCAACATAAAGATGAAAATTCCAAAAGGAGTGGGTTTGACGAGCAAGTACCTAGAAATAGGCTTTGGCCTTGTAGGCGTCGCTCTGACCCAGTGGAGGAAGTCTTCAAGGGTAGTACCGCTTCAAGAACTTGCCGTTGATGGGCAGCATACATCTATCACCTTCCATGTTTAGAAGTGCGTATGCGCCATTGGAGAAGACTTGGTCGATGACGAAGGGTCCTTCCCATTTTGGTTCAAATTTGCCTTTGGATTTGTGAGCGAAAACCATCGGCCTTTTCACCGCAAGAACCAAGTCACCCTTTTTGTGGGCGCGTTGCCTGACCTTTTTGTCGAAAGATCCAGCCATGCGTGCTTGGTAGAGCTCAATGCTTTGGAGTGCCTCGAGCCGTCTCTCATCGAGATTGTCCAGCTCTTGGAGTCTTAATTTGACATTGCTTTCTTGCGTCATGTAATTTTGTAGAGATACCCTTAAGGAAGGAATTTGTACCTCTAAAGGGACAACAGCTTCGCATCCATAGACCAAGGAGAATGGCGTGCTATGGGTCGGTCCTCGAACGGTAGTTCGGTAGGCCCACAAAGCTTCGGATAGTTTGTCGCCCCAGTCCCTTTTGTGGCTAGAGACCATTTTCTTGAGAATTTTACAGAGTGTCTTGTTGAAGGCCTCTGCCAGTCCATTCGCCGCCGGATTGTACGGAGTTGAAGGACAACTTTGGATTTTGTATTTGTCGCAGAACCTGTAGAATCTGTGATCACGGAATTGTGGTCCGTTATCATGGACGAATCTTTTAGGTATGCCGAAGCGACAAATGATGTTGGTGCGCAAGAACTGAAGGACTGATGAGGTCTTCATTTCATTGAGCGCAAAAGCTTCTGACCACTTGGAGAAATAATCCGTAGCGGCGAAGACGAAGCGATGACCTTTGCTTGACGGAGGGGAGATAGGACCTACGATGTCCATACCCCAGGCTTCGAAAGGCCATGAAATTGCTGTAGGATGTAGCCATTCTGGAGGCATGTGGACATAGTCTCCATGAACTTGGCATTGTTGGCAGCGTTTAGCAAATTGCATTGCGTCAGCTACCATGGTAGGCCAATAATAACCTAACCTTTTTATCTGATCGTAGAGCTTTGGACCAGCCTGATGAGCTCCACAAAGACCAGCATGCACCTCTTTGAGAGTTTCTTTAGCTTCTTGTTGTGATAAGCAGCGTAGAAGTACTCCATTGTAGGATTTTCTGTAGAGCATCTTTGAAGGAATGTCCAGATGAAAGTTTGGGGTTCGTCTTTGAACACTCACCCGTTCTTTTGGATCTTCAGGTAGGATTCCGAACATAATATAATCAATGAACGGATCCCTCCAGTCGCCGATCGGAGGTCTGAGGATGGAGATCCGACTTCCAACTAGTTGGTGGCATTCAGCAACTGCTCGGTGTGTATTGAGGGGAGGGAGAATCCTTCTCTCACACACTGTAACTTGCATCTGTTCTCCTTCTTGGACCGCCATAGAGGCGGCGAGTCCAGCCAGGGCATCTGCACGGATGTTTTCGCCTCTACGAATGTGGGTGATATGACAGATGTCAAATTTTCGCCGAAGTGATTGCGCCTTGTTGTAGTAAGGCAACAGATCGGGCTTCCTGATTTCAAATTTCTGATTCATCTGGTTGACGATCAGTTGAGAATCCCCGAAGGCTTCTAGCACTGTGATGCCAGATTCGAGGGCGAGTTCCAATCCTACAATCAGGGCTTGGTACTCAGCTGCATTGTTTGAACATGGTTCCAACAGCGAGAAGGCGTGTGGAATCATGTGTTTGTCGGGACTAACAAAGAGGATGCCAATCCCTGAAATTTGATTTCCTTTTTCACTTGTCCTGGTTGCACCGTCGAAGTACATATCCCAGGAAGCATTTGATAAAGGAAGCCTCCACGTTGTAGACTGACTCGTCTGGGAGATCATCCTGAGTGGAGAATCTTCAGGCAACGGATGCTCTGCAAGGAAGTCTGCCAGAGGCTTGACCTTTGATTGCTTTTTGTGGTACATACCTAATATCAAATTGTGACAGGGAGGATAGACCATTTTGCCAGTCGGGCATTGAGGGAACCTGCTTTTGTGACAAGGGACCTTCAGGAGATTGATCCTCGAGATCAGGTATACTGTGTTGGACAGCAGATAGTGACGTAGCTTTTGTACAGCAAACATCACTGCAAGACATTCTTTTTCGACTGGAGAGTAGCGATGCTCTGCACCTACCAGCATGCGGCTGAGATAGTATAGAGCAGCTTCTTTTCCCTCATGATTTCCTTGTGCAAGTAGAGCTCCCAAAGAGTGGTCGAGGGCTCTTGTGTACAAGATAAATGGTTTTCCAGTTGTGGGGGCAGCCAGTACTGGAGGTTTGGTCAGGTATGACTTGATGTCTTGGAAACGCAGTTTCGCATTCATCATCCCAGACAAAGTCCACGCCCCTTTTTCATTAGGCGGAGAATGGACGGCATTTCCCTGACAGGTTGGAGATGAACCGTCGAATGTATGCCAATCTTCCTTGAAGCCCTTTTAACTGTCTCAGGGTTTTTGGGGATGGCATTTCTAGGATAGCCTTGACTTTGATAGGGTCAAGCTCTATTCCCGCTTTCCGAACTACGAATCCGAGGAACTTACCCGATGATACACCGAAGAAGCATTTTAGGGGATTCATTCGCAGTTTGTGCCTGCGTAGTCGGAGGAAGACTTCTCGAAGATCTTTGAGATGGTCTTCTTTCTTTTTTGCTTTTGACGGCGAGGTCATCAACGTAGCATTCGACCGTCTTATGCTGCATATCTGTGGAATATCTTCATCATAGCCCTCTGATATGTCGCACCAGCATTTTCAGACCAAATGGCATTACAGTGTAACAATTACACGCCAAATGGGGTCCGAAAAATGATGTGTGTCTTTCATCTTTAGGATGCATTTTTATCTGATTGTACCCAGAGAAACC
>QPKB01000004.1:44317722-44594213 GCA_003546025.1 Camphora micrantha | reverse complement strand
CTCTTCGTCATTGCCCCCCAGTTTGGTTTCGAGCTGTCTCGGTGCCGAACTAGGAGAAACAAACTCCACGATGAAGTCTGCCAAAACTTGGGCCTTGATCATCGTTCTGGGTTGATACTGGATATCGTATTGCCCCAACTTGACGGCCCATTTTGAGATTCTTCCAGAGAAGTCTGCCTTTCTGAAAAGGGACTTAAGTGGATGTTCCGTAACAACCATTATGGTGTATGTCTGGAAGTAATGGGCAGTTTGCGAGAAGCATTGACGAGTGCTAATACAAGTTTCTCCAATGGCAAGTACCTGGTCCCGGCATCAAGAATGATTTTGCTCGTGTAATAGATAGGCTTTTGTTGTCTGTCCTCTTCTCTGATGAGTACCGAGCTTACTGCATGATCCGAGATGGCCAGGTACAGATAGAGTACCTCCCTTTGTTTTGGTGTTCACAACAGGGGTGGTGAAGCTAGGTAAGCTTTGAGTTCCTGGAGAGCTAGGTCGCATTCTGGAGTCCATTGAAATTTCGAACTCTTCTTCAAAAGTTGAAAGAAGGGTTGGCATTTGTCAAAGGCTCTGCTGATGAAGCGATTGAGCGCGGCAGCCATTCCAGTAAGCCTCTGAACTTGCTTCGCCGTGGTCAGACTTTGTATCGCCTGGATTGTGGAGATCTGGTCTTGATTGGCTTTAATTCCTCTTCTTAGGACCAGACTTCCTAGGAATTTGCTGAAGCCAACACGGAATGCGCACTTGGATGCATTCAGTTTGAGCTGGAACTCTTTGAGAATAGCAAATGTTTGACTCAAGTCTACCAAGTGGTCCTATGACCTTTTAGACTCGACAACCATGACGTCAATATAAACTTCCATCGTTTTGCCAAGGTGGGCCTGGAACATTTTGGTTACCAGCCTCTGGTAAGTTGCCCCCACATTTTTTAACCCAAAGGGCATCACTTTGTAATAGTAGATGCCTCTAGGTGTTATGAAATGTAGTCTTTTCTTCATCAGGCCCATCATCAAAATTTGATGGTAATCCCGATAGGCATCAAGGAAACTCATCCTGTCATGCCCGGCAGTGGCATCAATCATCTGGTCAATCTTTGGGAGTGGAAAGTTGTCCTTAGGGCAGGCTTTATTGAGGTCGGTAAAGTCGACGCAGACGCTCCACTTCCTATTCTTCTTCTTGACCACCATTGTGTTGGCCAGCCACTCAGGATAGTGGACTTCCCTAGTCACCTTGGCTTCCAGCAGTTTCTCGACCTCCTCTATCACGGCCTCGGTTTGTGGGTTCCCCGTTCTTCGAGCTTTCTGAACGACAGGCTTGTGCTTGGAGTGTTAGATTGTAGGGACTCAATCCATCAGATGATGTAATAAATTGATTAATTTCTTTATTTATCAATAATATCATGCTTTTCTTTCATGAAATGAATTGTGTTTTATTACTTTATGCACATGACCAATACATATGACATAATGGTTGATGAGATGGACCGTGTCCCATTAGTATATTAGATGTGATATATGTGTATGGATGAGATCCACATACGAAAGACATGTGTCACAAATCTTATACTTAAATATCTTCACAACCAATGATGAGACTGGGCATCTCATCTGATAAGGTTGCAGCACTTTGATCACTATGAGATAGTGTGATTTGTCTCGATCATCAGAATGTAAGATTCTGAATCACGGTGCTAGTACATTGGATGTATTGAAGGACCATGAGAAGCACCTTATGAAATATTGTCTTCATCTTAAGGTTTGCTCTCATAATTCCCTAGCAATAGGCTCTCAATCATGAGACATTGATGAACTCAAGTTTCTATCTATTCATTTGCTTTGAGTCACCAATGAGTGAGGCCAACTGTAGGTCAGCACATCGGCATCTTGGGTAGGTGGTAGTAGGACTGTGAGAACATTCAATGGTCAAGATGTGATCTATCTAAATTATCCCCTTGTGCCAATTAATAGATTTGTCATTAGTAAGTGCGCACCCATCTTGATTAAGAGTTAATTGGATGGTACTGATGATCACTGTGATTAATTGGGTCTCAAGGATAATAAGATGTGGATTTAAGATTGAAAGAGACATGTTTGATCCAATTGATCCATAGATATTGATAGAGGGGCCTACTTGTGGTAATCGAGAAGTTTAGGGTCTTCTTTGTAATTTATTCCTAAGACTGGAGTGCAATTGCATTTACATAGTGGTGTTATTTGCAATTAACTGTGGGCCCGGATTACACATGAGATGTGGGGTCGCGGTGTCCCAGTTGGAGCCAGCTTTTTATGGAATCCCTAGTGGTCCCCACGCTAGCCCAAGTTGTTAGAAAGATACTAATCCTACTTGAACTCAAAAAGGAATGAATTAGAAAGTTACTATTTCTATTTGAAGTGAGACTTTTAATAGTGGTAATAGTAGGAAGAGAAAGTTACAAATTGTTGTGGAAGTAGGACTTCTAATTAATTATTAGTAAGAGGAGTTGCTTAAGGCTATAAATAAGGGAAACAAGGAGCTGGACGTCCACCATAGCGATTCAAGCCCAGCCTCCTTTTGTGTGCAAGAGTTGCACATCTCTCTCTCCTCTCTTTCTCTTCTAGTTCCTTGGAGTTTCTAGTTAACTTTTTTCTTGAAGTTTCCACCAGTTTTCTTGAGAAAAGAGATCTAATAGCGGGTCATAGCATGGAAGACAACAAGGTCTTAGAGATCTCAAATTGCTTCAAGAAGAGTTCTAGATCAACTTAATTGTCTTCTTCTCCATTAGAGCACTACCGGGCTCCAAAGGTATAATCTGTTTTTTAATTTATTGGGGATTATTTTGTTGCATGGTGTTGCTGATTTCTATCTTTTAGATAGGTTTTATTGTTGTACATGATTGATGAGATGGAGGGATTGCATCCTGGATGTAGTTTAATGGCCTTACGAGTACTTGATCCTTGAGTCAAGTGGGTCAAAAGTTTTGAAAACCTATCCACGATACCCACCTACTTCCAACATGGGGTCCACATTCAACTTGTGGCACATGATTTCGGGATCGATGCCTGGCATTTCGTAGGGTGTCTAAGCGAAAACTTTCTTGTTCTGCAACAAGAAGTTTAAGAGCTCAGACCTCTCTGGTTCGGTGAGTTGGCTTCCGAGCAAGAAATATCTTTCAGGATCATCGGAGTCAATCTTCACCTCGGTCAGATCTTTAATGCTCTTTTGATCTGGAGCTTGGCCGACATCTTCCAGTTCGGCTTCCCTATATGCTCGGCCATGTGCACCTGCGCTGGTTCTGCTTCACCAGGTACCACGCCCATCAAGCATTGTTTGGCCATGTGCTGGTCGCCTCTGACCGTAATCACCTCAACTCTGTCGTTCTCATTCTCTAAGGGAACTTGAGTTTTTGGTGATGAGTGGAAGGCACCGCTTCCATATTGTGCAGCCAAGTTCTCCCCATTATTGCATTAAATTGGGATGGTGCATCCACCACAAGGAAGTCTGCTAACATGGAGGCGCCTTCAATTTGGACTTTTAGGGAGATTGTTCCCTTAGGATAGATTGGCTTTGAGTTGAAGCCTATCAAGGGAATGCGTGCTTCCCGCAAGTCTTCTTCTTTTAAACCCATCTTCTTGAAGCAATCAAAATAGATGATTTCTGATGAACTCCCAAGATTCATAAGAACCCTTTTTACCACGAAGTTCTTTAACTTCAAGGTTAGAACCAAAAGATCATTGTGGGGGAGCTAGACCCCATCTAGGTCCTTGTCTGAGAACCAGATTTTGGATCGTTCCGTCCGAGCTTTCTTCGCAGCTGGTTCTAGCTCGGCCGTCATCACCTATTTGTCGTGTAAAGCCTTCCAGGCCTCGGCACGAGCTTGATTGCTCCCTTTAAGCATAGGAGTCAGGTGGATGACATTAATGATATCTTCTGGCTCATCGCTATTGTCAAACCCCAACCCAGGATTAACCCAATAGTGTTTGCTTAGTGTGTGCTTAGTCTTAATCGGGTTTAGTTATCGCGGGTTAGAGTGTGATTAGTTTTAGTCATGGTTTTTAGTTTTGGGGAGTCCGAGAACGTTTAGTGTTTACTAGGCTCACTCAAGAAGGCATGGGTGTACGTGCAAGCGTGGGAAGATCGTGTTTGGTTTTGTGTTAATCGTGATTTTCATTTCATTTGATTGGTTTTATGATTACGTACAACTTTCGTGTTTAGCCCATTTGTGTTTGTAGCCCAGAAACTCAAGTTTTGGACCAAAAGGGTAAAATAGCCTTTTCACACTCGAATCTGGACACAATTTTTGAGATCCCAAAACCATGTTAAAATTACACTTTTTGGAAACTAGATATTTCGAGGATCGTTTTATCCTTCTTCGTCGACTTCATTTGAGGCCCCGCAAGACTATGTTTTCACTCATGCAAGTTTAGCACTTAAGGGACCCACTTGACTAGCACTTAAGCCCTTTCCCCTCTTTCTCTCTTCATTCCACAAAATCTCAGCAACTTCTCTTGACCTAGGTTGAAAAACCCTCTTTTCCTCTTCTTCTTCTCCCCTTGAAGACATGAGCTAGAGATCTCCAAATAGAATTCTAAAACCATCATCTTCTTCCTCTCAACCCAAGCTTTCCATTGATGTCTTTTTCTTCAAGTTTCTTGGTGGGAAAGATCTCCATTTCCTTCCTCATTTCTTGTTTGGGCACCTCTAGGTAAGAGCCTCAACCTATCTCTTCAATGGAGTTCTTTTGACTCCTAAAGATCATGTTTTCCTAACTTGTAGCACCCATTTCGAAATGGGTTGCTTGGTTGCATTTTTGGGTGAGTTTTTGAATGGGTTTCATGGGATTTTTGTAGTTCTTGGCTTGGCTTTTGGTTAGGAGTGCTTGGAGAAGAGTCTTGTTATCATTTGGCCAAAGGCAAGTGATCTATTTAAGTTGTTGTGCATGTGTGTTCATGGACTTGTCATTTGGTATTAATGCTTTGCTTTACTAGGTTTTCATGTTGTGATCTTACTTTGGAAATTGCAAGCATGTCAAATAGCTTTCCAAACTTTCAGATTTCATTACTTTTAATTAAGTCTTGCTTTTGTTGAAGTTTGGATTTGTTTTGATAAGAATGGGTTTGAAGGATTATGAAATGGGTTTTTATGTTAATGGCTTGTTTAAGTTTGAAATAAATGCCCCAATGTGAGCCTTGATAGCATGTTATATTCATGTATCAAATTTGCTAATTAGGTTGGAAAGGATGTAGAAAAGAAAGGAAGGAAAGGATGGACCACTGACTGCAGAAATCAGAACTGGGTTCTGATTTCCGCAGTTCACGCGGTCGACCGGCCAAGGGGCGCGGTCGACCGGGCACACTGGGTTTGGTCCCAGTTGGATGACCTGCTGCACTGCGGGGATTACTGTTTCCGCAGTTCACGCGGTCGACCGGCCAGGGGGCGCGGTCGACCGGCGACACAAGGTCAGGTTCTCTGGAACCTGACCAAAACACTGTGCACTGATTTAAATTTACAACTGCAGGTCGACCGGGCTCACTATGTACGCAGTCGACCGGCCATGGGCCAGGTCGACCGACCCAACTGGAATTTCCCCTGTTTAAGAGGATTTTGCCCATTTACATATTCTTTTAAAATTTACAAAACTAGGCTATATTAAGGACTTTAACTTGACATTGTGTGAATGGAACTCCATGATATGTACCAACTTCGGGGACACCAATACTTGTATTTTAATGATAGAGTTCCAATCACACAAGGGTCAATGAATAGCCTAAGCATGTACTTGATAAAATTATCGTGTTTTGAATGTTGGTTTAATACCGCAAGTCATATCGTGTACTCGCTTTGAAGTCAAGTATTTAAACTCGTTCTAAGATGTGTTTCAAGTATAAAATGGGGATCACTTTTATAAGTTGTGAGCATATATATTATGCATTTTGCTAGTCGTGCCTCGTCTTGCAGTGACAAGTGATTTCCCCTTCTATTTTCGATATGTTTGAATCGTGTTTTGCGTGTTTTATGCATTTATGAACTCAAGTGAGCACCATAGAGCTTGGACTGCCCTTTCAGTCTGATCCACTGTCTGGGGGTCCTTAAACATGTGAACTAACTGCAGATTAATCGTGTATTTATTACACATCGTGCGTGTCCGGTTCCGCGGCCGGAATCCCGTATTTGTGGGAATCGTGTCTTGTTATACTATGTATATTCGTGCTTGTCGTGCGTGCGTACTCTTTTCATTATAAATGATAGAGAAATGATGGGCTCTTTGTGGATTTACGATTCATGATTTATATGTTATGCATTCATGTTAGTTGTCTTTGATTTAGAAAAGTGTTTCGTAAGTATTTGTTTTACGTTCAGTAAAGTATTTCTTTATGTTATCGATTAAACATTGTTTTACATGCTTTCACTTAAAATGATTTCTTGCCAAACCATCGTGTTTGATGCTTGTATTTTGGTGACCAGGTGCAGGAGGCTATCTCCTTGAGGAGGAGTGCCAGGAGGAGGCTGTTGAGCCTACCTTAGCCCGTGAGTGGCAACCCGACGACGTCATCTAGACGTTGGGACGGGTCATGAGTTCCGATGTATCACATTTTGGGCTTTTATATACTTTTGGTGTTGTATTGGCCTATGTTGGCCTCTTATTTTGAGAACTGTAATAACTTAACATACTTTGTTAACTTTACAACTTGAACTATTATGGGAATGCCTTGTCAATGCTTCATTCTGATATTTATGTCTCGATGAAATATATGTTCATATCCTGTTATGATTGACTTTGATGTGATTTGCCACGCGCTTCCGCATACTTGATCGTGTGAGTTGGTTGTTCCTCGTGTGTTTTTCGGAACCCTCACCGCGGGAACCTGTGGGAGGTTTAATCATCTTTCAAATAATCCATCACCATCATCAGTCGCGGCCTCGGTCCGGGGTCGCGACAGCTATCCTGGCCGTCATCATCTCGACGTTGATGAGCTCGGTCATTATTTCTGCCCTCCTCTTTTATGTAGTCCTTCAAGTGTTAATCCCTAACGAGCTTCTCGATGTGGGACTTAAAGGCCTTGCAGTCTTCGGTTCTGTGCTCTTTTTGCCTGTAATAGGCACAAAACTTATTCTAATCTCGGGTAGAGGGATCTCCGCGCATTGGTTGCAACCAACTAAAATACGGCTGCGACTTGATTCTACCTAGAAGTTTATAAATGGGCTCCTTTAACATTGTGTTCACAATCTTATAAGAGGAAGCGGCAGGTTTAGACTTTTTCTCGCCACCCGAGGTAGACTCCAAGACCACTACCGAACTCAAAGACCCTCTGTTTCGGTTTGCCTGTTCTTTCCGAAACGGCTTCTTGTCCTTTCTTGGAGGGCCGGTCTTCCTGCCAGAGGCCAAAGCTTTCCCGAGCTCGGACCTCATCATCTTCTTGTTCGATGAATTGGTTCACCCGGGCCATTAGTGCCTTCACTGTGACCACGGGGAACCGCACCAAATCCTTCCGAAGCTCGTTGCTTGGCAATAGAGCTTGTTTGAAGGACTTGATCGCCACCTTATCTGTGGCGTCTTCAACTTGACTGTAAACAGTCCAAAACCTTTTGGCAAACTGTGTGATGTTTTCGGTCTGCCTCATCCTGATGGCCATCAGGTCATCGTCTGTCTTAGGATGACTCTGTGAACTTGAAATTTTTCCACAAAGGAACTCCTGAGTTGCAGCCAACTCGAGATTGATCCCTGTGGTAGTGCGTAGAACCACTTCAAGGGGAGGTCTCCTAAACTGGAAGAGAAGACTCTACAGTTCAGATGATCGATGTCCCCCCATACCGACATCCGCTGAGTAAAATGCCGGAGATGCGCTGCAGGGTCCGAGGTCCCATCGTAAAGAACGAACCTCGAAACACTGAACTTTTCTAGGAGGAGAAAATCCTTTATCTCCTGAGAGAAGGGAGATGTACCGAGATCTTCGGAATTGTAAGCGTTTAGCCGATCCCGGGTGAAATCGACCACCTCCATGTTCTGCTGGACCGACTGTTTGACTTGTCGGTCAAGCCATTCTCTCAGGTCATCATTGTCCTCCGGTCTTTGTCGCGGCTTCTTTGTGTCTTCATGCAAGTGGCTGCTACTCGAGCGTTCATCGTGAGCTCGGTCGCGCCTCTTTTTAGTCAGGATTTGCCTCAAATCCTGTTCAGCCGAAGGAGCTCGGCCGCTTCTAGGTGGTGGAAGTGGGGCCTTCGTTTTCTCCTGGAGCTACTGCCGAAGTTGACGAATCAACTCTTCTTGCTCTTGGATAACAAGGTTTTGAGCCCTGATATCCGCGAGGAAAGAGTTGTCATCATCTTCATCATCGTCAACCTGATGATGGGATTGACGAGATCTGGGTTGCACTGGAGATTTATCTCGCCGGGGATGCTCCTGTTGAGGGTTATCTTGTCGGGGAGGTGCCGTCACCCCCTTCGAAGATGAACCTGATTGAACTTTTACGCTTACTGGGCAAGACTTTGCCCCCGATCTCCTCTGGCAAGGGCCCTGCGGCAATTGCTCTTGCAATACCAACTGCAATTGCATTGGCTATTCTAGCGGTGGTAGTTGGGTTATGGACGAACCTCCGCCCTTCTTAGCTTTTGGAGGCATAATGCTTTGTGAATTTGATTCCTTCTTTCCCACAGATGGAGCCAATTGTAAGTGCCTAAATTTGTACGAACTTACGTAAGTGGATATGAAAATTCTCCTGGGAAAGATCGAATGTTTGAGACCTAAAAAAGGAGAAGAAAATTACAGTCAGAGACCCTGGCTGCTCTCAGCGCAAGGCCCTCCGATGCCTAAGTTAATTCCACAACTCAATGAAAGGAAAGAGGAATAGAATTTTCTATATGCATATGTGTAGATGCATATGTCAGTGTGAACGTCCCTTTTTCGAATTAGTCCCCTGTATATGTAGGTTGAAAATCCTTTGATCTCGTCCTGATTTTACAATGATTGAATCTTATCCGGAGTTTATCCCGATCTGTCAAGGATTATGGACATAATCACCGGATAAGAATAACTCCTTATCTCTATCCGGTGCTTATCTATGTCTCTTGACACAATCTGCAATCGTGGACATACGCTCAATACTTATCTCGGTTATCCGATCCAAACTGAAGATGATGACGAGACCAGAAATGAATGCATCCTGCACTATTATCGAGGTGCGAATAACCAAGACCAAGACATACCTAGCTGGTACTTTTACCGAAGCTAGTTCAGGCTCAGTACAAGCTAGCACTGTTACCGAGCTGAATATAAATGACACTGTTACCGAGCTGCATGAAGCCGAAATTAGAACAAACCTAGTTGGTACTGTTACCGAAATTGGGGCTCATTTCGGTATTATGAAAATGCCCCCACACAATATGTCATATATTTACTGTATTTTACATTTATTATATTATACACTTGAGTATTTGGGTATTCGATTATGAACCCGATTAGACCTAGATCTCATAGTTGGAATGAAATACTTGGATATAGACCCTGTTCTCGAAATGTCAAAGAAAATGGGTTCATTCTTAGATTTTTTAGGTCAAGCCGGGCCCTTCGGCTAACTGGTTAATTGGAGGCCTATCGAAATTCTTTAATCAATCAAATTGTACATCAAGAGCCTACCTTGAAGTGGTGCAAGTGCTAATTTTATACTTTTCCAAATATTATTCACCGTTTGGATTTCATCACAAAAAATAATATATAATTTATAGCCATTAAACTTTTGACGACTTAATGGGATAGCATCATTTAATTAATTTGACATCTTATGTTTCCCCTTTATATCGCCTGACCTTGTTGTCATGCATCAAGATATGCAGACCCCATTGGAGGGACTTTTATTTTTCCAGAAAAAAGCCCAGACCCCTTGTTGTCAAGCCCACACACAAATGCACACACCAAAACTTTTTGGACAGTTTTCTTTGGTCCATCGTCCTTTTTCAAACAACCTAACATAGCGCACAAGTCAAAAGTTGATACTCCACCCGTTATTCCCCAATATATAATGTCCTGAAAGTGGTGCATTAAAAACAATTAATGTTAACATGGGAAGAGAAGCATAGGCAGGATCAATTCCTGGGCAGCTAGCCCACTGAGATATAGGGTTACCAACCGAGCTGCCTCATGTTGTAATACATCAAAGGGTTAGAATGATTTTAATCAGATCCATAGGCGTGCAAGATCTAAAGTTGGCATGACCTAATCACATGTTATAAATGAAATGAGTCTTGCTTTCAATGGAGTGAAATCCCTACTATCCTTGTCAGAGTAGGGTGGTCATGGGCTGGGCTGAGGCGTATTGAGGCCTACCCTTACAATTGGAGAGGCATAATGTAATTAATATCTGTCAATGGATGTGAGAATATTTTCATCTCGTTGTATCTCATGTTGGCGTGACCTGATCGAGCAAGATTTAATATTAATCACATGTTATATTGTTAGATTGTATGGACTCAATCCATCAGCAGATGTAATAAATTGATTAATTTATTTATTCATCAATAAAATTATGCTTTTCTTTCATGAGATGAATGATGTTTTATTACTTAATGCACATGACCAATACATATGATATGATGGTTCATGAGATGAACCGGGTCCCATTAATATATTAAATGTGATATGTGTGTATGGATGAGATTCACATACGGGAGACATGTGTCACAAATAAAGTGATGAGACTGAGCATCTCATCTGATAAAGGTTGCAACACTTTAATCACTATGAAATAGTGTGATTTGTCTCGATCATCGGAATGTAAGATTCTGTATCATGGTGCTAGTATATTGGATGTATTGAAGGACCTTATGGAATACTGTCTCGATTTTAATGTCTGCTCTCATAATTCTCAAGCAATAGGCTCTCAATCTTGAGACATTGATGAACTTAAGTTTCTATCTATTCATTTACTTTGAGTTATCAATGAGTGAGGCCAACTGTAGGTCAATACCTTTGTGTCTTGGGTACGTGGTAGTAGGACTGTGGGAACATTGAATGGTCAAGATGAAATCTATCTATATTATCTCATTGTGCCAATTAATGGATATATCATTAGTAAGTGCACACCCATTTCAATTAAGAGTTAATTGGATGGTACTGATGATCACTGTGATTAATTGGGGTTCAAGGATAATAAGATGTTGATCTAAGATTGGAAGGGACATATTTGATCCAATTGATCCATGGATATTGATAGAAGGGCCTACTTGTGGCAATTGAGAAGTTTGTAATTTATTCCTAAGACTGGAATGTAATTGCATTTATATAGTGGTATTATTTACAATTAACTGTGGGCCCGGATTGCACATGAGATGTGGGGCCACGGTGTCCTAGTTGGAGCCAGCTTTCTATGAAATCCTTAGTGGTCCCCGCGCTAGATCAAGTGATTAGAAAGATACTAATCCTACTTGAACTCTAAAAGGAAGGAATTAGAAAGTTACTATTTCAATTTAAAGTAGGACTTCTATTAGTGGTAATAATAAAAAACTAATTATTGTGTAAGTAAGACTTCTATAGTAATTAGAAATGAGAAAGTTATTAATTCTTAATGGGAGTTGGACTTCTATTTCAATAGTAAGAAGAGGTTGCTTTGTGCTATAAATAGAGAAGAGAGACCCCTTGAACGTCCACTCTTGGACCCTTCGCCTCATGCAAGTTGTTGCATGCCCTCTATCTCCTCTCTTTCTCTTCTAGTTCTCTTCTAGTTCCTTAGAGCTTCTAGTTGGGTTTTCTCTTGAAGTTTCCACCAATCTTCTTGAGAAAAAAGATCTGATAGTAAGTCATAGCGTAGAAGATAACAAGATCTTGAAGATCTTAATTTGCTTCAAGAAGAATTCTTGTTCAAGCTAATTGTCTTCTTCTCCATTAGAGCACTACCTGGCTCCAAAGATATAATCTACTTCTCTATTTGTTGTAGATTATTTTTGTTGCATGGTGTTACTGATTTCAAATATAATTTATTGTTGTACATGATTGATGAGACGGGGGATTGTATCATGGATATGGTTTATGGCCTTATGGGTACTTGATCCCTGAGTCAAGTGGGTTAAAAGTTTTGAAAATCTATCCACGAGACCCACCTACTTTCAACATATATATGAAGTGGGTGAAGTGGTCCTCCTTCAACATTTTTCTTTTTCTTCTTCTTTTTTCTTCAATCGAGACCTAGCCTGATTGAACAATCTTGATTAGACCTATACCAACCTTACGTGGGCCTAAACCCAATTAAGTATAGGTCCAAGTATAGGATTTTCTTTTTGGGCAAAAGGTCCAAGTATTGGATTGGAACCCAGTAGGGTAAGAATCTCCAAATGTCATGAGGGCACAGGTCCAGGTCCAAGCTGGTGGGTCCACATCAGATTCCCCTAGGGATAAGGGTGCTCATAGGCTAGGTCAACCTTAGCTTGACCCGAGTCCCGGCATACGTTGGGTGAGCTTCAAGCCTTGGTTTTAGTAATCAGGCCAAGGTTGGATTCAAGAGTTGTTTGCCTTTTGAATGTTAGATGTGATGAAAATGTTATATGTTGAGGTCTTATATGTAACAATTTCATATGCAAATGTTATATATATTAAACACATTATTATGTTTGTGAAAATCACCATTTTTTACATGAATAAATGAGCACATCCAATAATTTTTGCATTTAAAATGAATTGGGTTTTCTATATTTCTACGAAAACGGGTTTCTAGGGTTGGGGGGTTTAGGTCCTTTTGTTTCTCATATGGAACAATGATTCCATGGCGCTACACAAACGTGCCATTAGTGGAGGTGAACTCGTCTGGACTGTCTGACTTAGAAAGTTCATGAAATGAAGGAGAAGAACTCCACAATGAGGCTGGCTTGTTCAATATGTGAGTTGCTTAAATAAACGCTCTCATGGTGGATGGGATGTCTCCAAATTTCATTATAATAGGAGTTGCATCTAACGTAAACACGTCATGATTAACGATAATGATATGACTAATCTTACGTATACTTCTATTAGTCTAAAGCCAAACAATAATTTAAACAAACTGAGGGTGTTCATATTAAGTGTCTCATATTTTTAATAAATGGCCCACACTGGAGGTCCACACCTTCAACTCGTGAATTCTCCAAGTTAGGCATAGATAGGATCCGGGCTCAACATATGCCACATCATCCTTGAAAACGTGACATGGCGTGCTCAATGCCACGTAGGAAAAACATTTGTAGAACTGTAAAAGCGGAGCTCACCGCGGCGGCCCAAATTGCTTTTATAGTTTATTACTTCTTGGTGGGAAACTCGCGCTAGGGTTTGCACTTTGCACGCGGAATTAATCGCGACGAAAGAAACACAACAAAAGGCGCGAATCGCCGATTCGAACCACACACTCACCACTCCACACTCTCGCGACCATACCAAACTATACATCCCCATACCATTCAATATTCCCCTCCCCGGGACCCACATCATTCAATCTCAACCATCCATCTTTCTAAACAGCTTGCAATCAACATCCTTTAAATTGATTCTTTAAATAGATTGGACGGTCATGATAACCGGATCAGTTTGGTCTATTCAACTAGTCATAATTAATGTGGGCCCCACACGTGGTGGGGGCATCTGCGGACTACTGTAATAAAGTCAGCCCGCGTGTGCATCTAACTACACCGTACGCCCACTCCCTCTCAGGCCTTCCCTCCATATCTATCCGAACTTAATTTCCTTCTTCCCTCGTTTTCTGCCCTCTGCCCCTTTTCTAACACTCTCACCTTCTCTTCTTCTCTTTTCCCCAAAATTTCAGATCGCATTTCTCGAATCTCTCTCATTTCTTCGTCTTCGATCAGATCGCAGGATCAAGAAGAACCTTCAAGGCCTCTCGATCTCATTTCAGACAAGAAAATTGTAGCAGAGAGAGGGTTTTGGCGTGTTTTTCTGCGTCGAGATTTTGGTTCCGATCTTCGATTTCTTCGTCTCAGGAAGTGAGATTTCTGGATCTTTGATGTCTGGCGGCGGCCGAGCGCCGGCTTCGAGCCGCTCGGCGCAGCCGATCCTGCAACCGCTCAAGCGCCACCTCCCGTTCTCGACGGGGAAGCCGCCGTTTGTCGCGCCGGACGATTACCACAGATTCTCTTCCGGCAGCGGCTGCGGCGGCGGCGAGATCTGCAGCCTTGCATCGGCCGATGATGGAAGCGAAGCGCTGGTCATGAAGTCTCCAGTAAGATTTCGTATTTTCTTTGGTTTTTGTATGGATTGTGATGCGGATTGCGTTGGTCTTGGTTTCATTGCATGATGGAAGATTGAAATTTCGCTTCTTTTGTGTGTATTCTGCTGTGTTGGTGTAAATCTGGTGACTTTGGTGCTTTTGATCTGTACAGATTGAGTTGTTTTTGTCTGAAATGGGAGCTGAAGAGATGGAATAGCTTAGTTTCTTGGTTGCTGATGTTTTGTTGTTCATTTTTCCTCTTCTTTTTTTTTTAATTTTTTTTTTTATTTTCAGTTATTGATAGCTGATATGACCTTGTTTTTTCACAAATAAGTGACTTTCTGTGTCTTTGTTTTGTTACATTTAAGCATTAGGCTGCTTGATTTTTTCAATTAATTAGGTCTTGATTTTGGTTTGTTGTCTTGATTTTGGTTTGTTTTGATGGAGTTATTCTCAATTCTTTCTTTCTTTGCTCAGTATTTGTGGTTGAATGTGTCAAAATTGTGATCTTTACCTCCTGTCTGTATCTCTGGCTTGAGGTGCTTGGAAATTATATATGCTTGCAGGAAAAAAGAAGTTACAATTGCTATGGTGAAACTTATGTGTGTTTGCAGCTGCTTTGAGAAATAAACAAATTGGTTTATGCATTGCATTTGTGAAATTGCGAATCAGAATCAAACAGCTGATAGTGAACTTAATGGAATTTGCTATGTGAATAAAAAAGAACGAGCCAAGCCTGATTGTATTATGGTTTGGAAATGCTCCTGGCCGGCCATGCACAAAGATTAGCTTATGTTCCATCTGATGAGCTTTATTGATGTCTGAGTGGATATGATGAAGAATTGGATGGATGGTGGCTATGAGTAGAATCAGTGGCTCCACGGCAGGAAAACTACAGAGAACTGGGAGGAGCTCATAATGGTGCCATAGACAATTTATGCACGGATACTCCTTTGTTGCGGGTGAGGTCAGAGTTCTCCTAGGTTGGAAAGGCGATATATGCTTTTCTTCCAGCATCAAGTAGGAATGGAAGGGAAGAGAGTTATATGTTTGTGGGATGTAGGAGGAAAGAAATTTCTGAGAGAGTCATCTAGGCCATGAATGAAGCTATCTGAAAGACAGGATACTAAAGGCTCATGTGGCCAAGTAAAAATAAAAAAACTCAGAGGAACGATTGGAGTTCTAGAAACAAAGAGGGAGGGAGAGGGGGAGCCGAGAGAGAGTGATGGTGGGGGTGTTGGGGGGGAGGAGAAAGAAGCAATGGAATAACAAAAAAAAAAAAAAAAAACCCCAAGAGCCAAACAGCGGGTGCACTGAGCACTAGACCCAGGCGCTGGGAGCTAAAGCCAGGTGCTCGGTGTTGGACTCAGGTGGCAAGCACAGCGCTGGGATCCAGGGCTAGGTGCTTGGTCGCTGGAGCTGGGCATTGTGTCAGGTTCTGTGTGCTAGCTCAGCTAGAACCCTTCTTGCTTCTCTATATATAGGATGGAAGGGGCGTAATTTGGGGGTTAGTGTCAGTCTCTGGAATAGGAAAAAGAAAGGAGGCATTCATGCTACTTGTGGTCTTTAAGAACATTTCAAGGACACAAAGAGGTACCGTGAGTTCAAAGTAAAGACTGAAGAGTAAGAAGGCAGAATCGAAGTTCAGGTCAAGATCAAGTCATTGGAGAAAGATTTGTGGATTCGAATATCGAGATTTATAAAATCAAGCATAACTCCTGGGGAGTCCGCTTCATTAAAGAATATGTGAATGCTTGCATCTCAATTCTAGATGTGTTTCCTGTTGCTTAGGGAACAGTAAGCATTGCCTTTTCTAATTAGTAATAGTCATGCTCTTGCACTCTTCTATTTAATTCATTCTTTTGTGTGGGGATATGCTCATTCTATAAGTAGGTTAGGCTACAGATATTTTGTTATTTTTTATTAATAATCATACGTTTTGCACCTGGATTTATTTTCTAAAACTCCAAATCTGAAGTGTTCAGTATATTTCAGAACTTTTATCACAATTTGGTGGACATTAAACAATTGTAGTCATATTCTGTGGAACAATATATGTGGTTGGTATCAACTATAAAAAATCATCCCTCGTACTATTGGACAAAACAGTGCTGAAGAATGGAGGAACTGACACATTAGGGAAACCTAGCCCTTCTTGTTTCAAAGGGTCTTCAAGCATTGTGTGGCTTGATTTGCACACAGCTGTTCATTTGATTAATTGGCTTCCTATTGAGCAGTTAGGATAAAAACTTCCTTTTGAATGTTTTTTTAGTACTCCTTGGTAGTTAGTACTCTCATCTTTAGGTGTTTTGTTGCATGTGTAGTTTTTTTTTCTTTCCTTTTTTTTTTCCCTTCACCTCCTGTCACGTTAGGTTGATTGCCATTAAAATTGACAATGCTTCATCGCTAGAATCTGAAGTCTTTGATACAGTACGGACCAGGTCCAAGTCGATTAGGCCAACCCATTGACCATGAGTCAAACCGGTCCATTGGGTTCAACCCACAGACCCAATTTGACTGATTGCTACTGTGGAGTTCTATTTCTATCTTATTTCTAGTTTTTGTTATTATTTGATTAGGATTGCTATTTCCTATTTAGATTTCCTATTATATTTAGACTTCTTAATGTTAGAAAGTCTTTTAGATGCTGAGCAAGAGAAGGGATCGATCCTGCTCTTCTATATATAGATGATTCCCCATTGTTATTGCTCATGCTCATCATCAATTAATCTTTAAGTTTTGAGTTTTCTCTTAAATTATGATGTTTTCTATTATCTTGAGTGTGCCTTAGTGCTTGAATCCATCTTGGATTTGATCAATCCCTTGGGAGATTGGTCCATTTTCCAATTGAGGATATGAGGCTACATTTGTCTTCGTCATGTGTCTTCACAGTATCAGTTGGCAGACATCTTCCCTAAGGCTATTATAGTGACTTGCAATGACTCTCTTCAAAACAAATTGATGCTCCATGTTTTGTATTAAAAAGAGGAAAAACGGGGGTGTAGCAAGATGGAAGAGGGGGCCACTTGGTGTTACGAAATTCAGTTCGGACACCATTTCGGTTTGCTCTCCAAATGAAATGTTTCGGCCGATTCGGAGATTTCGGTGAAATATTTCAGGAAAGAATATTATATAAATTAAATTAAAAAAAATAATATATGATACATTTAATTTATTATACTAAATCAATGTAATATGTCGATTTATATTTGATGTGCTATTTCATATTAGAGTCAAACTTGGCTAGCTTATTCATAATTAAATATTTTTATTGGAATAAAATTTGATTAGGGCGATAGTGCCCATACAGTTATTTAGATTTTAATAGATGGGCGGCTCCACATTGGAGCCCACTAATTTCTCTAACCCAAAAGGCCAAAAAGGTAAATTTACTTTTACTTATAAGTTAAAAAAATATGTTTAACTTCTTCAGTTTTCATTGTTTCTATTTTTAAAGGAAACCTAAATGCTAGGGCGAATAATAGGACGAATCGGCCGAATTAGACGAATCAGCCGAAATCATAAAATTTGGACCGAATCGGACGAATTGGAACGAATAATTACAGGATCATGTTCGTATCGTTAGAGCGAACTAACCAAAATTATTCAGAAATTTCGGCTGAAACGATCCGAATTTCATAACGCTATGGCCACTTCTTTAAATATTCTCATGGACCATTAAGAGGATGACAAGGATGTAACTTAACTTCCATATACTCTTAACAGAGGAGATTGGAAGTACTGAGTCAGTTCATCTGTAGGAGTTATTCATCTTTGTTTCTAAATTCTAATCTTTTTTTGGAGTGTCAGGAGCTTGGGCCGTCCATAGAAGAGGGCTGTGGTAAAAAAATTAGAAAGAGAAGAATTGACACGCTTCTTTTGCAAGAGACATAGCTTGCAAATTCTTAAGTTACTGGTGGAGTTATGGGGTCCTCAGTTTTGGATAAGAGGTAGTTCTGTTTGGCGAGTTGTGGGGGGTCTCGCTTCACAGCGGTTCACCATAATTACATTGTCGGGTCATTGCCAAACTCACCAGTTTGATGGAGAGAAAGATGGGAGGAAAGGCTAGGAAAATGAGTTTTTTTTTTTTCCTTGGGATTTCAAATGCTTTTATAGGGAATACTTCCATTTATGACCCTTAAAGTGTTTTTAACTGTCACATACCTTCAAGTAATTCCATACAAAATCCACTCCTCAAGTCAAATCACTCTACTCGGCCGATTTTTTTTGTCATAGTAGTGAGTAAAATTTTTCATAAGAAGTGACTGGTCAAATATATAAACTTGTAACTTTATTTCCTGTATTTGATCATAGCATTGTGCGAAACAGATTAAATTTTACTCAGTTTCCAAGTGCATGAATGATGACCTATTTTAAGTCTTCTTTATCATGCGACGTGACATGTTCATTAATATAGTGGCTACCATTGTTTCTTGATTAATGACATTGTATATACTGACGCCCATATCTTATGGAATATTCCCAATAATGTATAGCATGCCAGTTATTAAAAAAAAAAAAAGGAAGAAATTGTATCACATGTCAATGCACACCAACATAGATGTTGGAAGTAGGTGGGCCTCGTGGATGGGTTTTCAAAACTTTTTGACCCACTTTACTCAGGGATCAAGTACCCATAAGGCCATAAACCATATTCAGGCTGCAATCCCTCAATCCCATCAATCATGTACGGCAATAAACTCTATCTAAAAGATAGAAATCAGCAACACCATGCAACCAAAAATAACCCACAATAGATAGAGAAGGAGATTATACCTTTGGAGCCCGGTAGTGCTCTAATGGAGAAGAAGACAATTAACTTGATCAAGAACTCTTCTTGAAGCAATTTGGGATCTCCAAGACCTTGTTGTTTTCCACGCTATAACCAACTATCAGATCTCTTTTCTCAAGAATATTGGTGGAAACTTCAAGAGAAAACCCAACTAGAAACTCCAAGGAACTAGAAAAGAGAGAGGAGAAATGGGCATGCAACAACTTCCACAAGAAGAGGGCTGGAATAGCATGGGGACATCCAAGGGGACATGTTCCCTATTTATAGCTTCAAGCAACTCCTCTTACTAATTAAAATAGAAATCGTACTTCCATTAAGAATTAGTAACTTTCTCCTTTCTAATTATTATAGAAGTCTCACTTCCACAACAATTAGTAAGTAAACTATTACTACTATTAGAAGTCCTACTTCAAATAGAAATAGTAACTTTCTAATTCCTTGCTATTAGAGTTCAAGTATAATTAGTATATTTCTAATAACTTGGGCTAGTGTGGAGACCACTAGGGGTTCCATAAAAAGCTGGCTCCAATTGGGACACCACGACCCCACATCTCATGTGTAATCCGGGCCCATGGTTAATTGCAAATAACACCACTATATAAATGCAATTGCACTCCAGTCTTAAGAATAAATGACAAAGAAAACCTTAAACTTCCCAATTACCACAAAGTAGGCCCCTCTATCAATATCCATGAATCAATTGGATTAAACCTGTCCATTCCAATCGTTAATCCACATCTTATTATCCTTGAGCACCAATTAATCACAGTGATCATCAGTTCATCCAATTAACTCTTAATTGAGATGTGCGCACTTACTAATGACATATCCATTAATTGGCACAAGGGGATAATATAGATGGATTCCATCTGGACCATTGAATGTTCCCGCGGTTCTACTACCACGTACCCAAGACACCGAGGTGTTGACTTACAATTGGCCTCATTCATTGGTAATTCAAAGCAAATGAATAGATAGAAACTTGAGTTCATCAATGTTTCAGGATTGAGAGCCTATGGCTAGGGAATTATGAGAGCAGACTTTAAAATCGAGACAGTATTCCATAAGGTGCTTCTCATGGTCTTAAAATACATCCAATGTACCAGCACCATGATCCAGAATCTTACATTCTGATGATCGAGACAAATCATACTATCTCATAGTGATCAAAGTGCTGCAACCTTATCAGATGAGATACCCAGTCTCATCACTGGCTGTGAAGATATTTAAGTATAAGATTTGTGACACATATTTCCCGTATATGGATCTCATCCATACACATATATCACATCTAATAGATTAATGGGACCCGGTTCATCTTATGAACCATCATGTTATATGTATTGGTTATGTGCATTAAGTAATAAAACATCATTCATCTCATGAAAGGAAAGTATAATTTTATTGATGAATAAAGAGTTTAATAAATTTATTACATCAACTGATGGATTGAGTCCATACAATCTAACAATAGATTCTCCTGTCAGATATTTCATGGCACCATGGCTATTTCTTCCCATTTCCCAACACACCTGGAGTTAGTTTTACATGTTATTTTTATTATAAATTTGTTTAAACTAATATAAATATTTTACCAAACCCACGATTCCCACTTTCTGCATCTTGATAAGTCAGACACCTTGGAGCTGTGTTGGAGTCTGGTGTATGAACCTGTGCTCTGTGCAAAATTGCAAATTAGACTGAAGTACATACAGGCATAAGCACAAAGAATGAATGTAATGTCCACATAAATGAATTTTCTTTTGCTTGTTGACTCTCCTCTAGTAAAAATTGGCTTTATAAATGAATTTTCTTTTGCTTGTTGACTCTCCTCTAGTAAAAATTGGCTTTGTCTGTGCAGTTGAAGAGAAAGTCTGATCCAGAAGACTATGAAGGTGGGTCAAGTGAGTGGACGGCCAGCACTCGATATGCTGAAGTAGTTAACTGCCCTCTCTCTACACCTGTGTCAGGAAAGGGAGGTCGGAATAACAGCCGGTCAAAGGTCTCAAAGTACTCTAAAGCTGGACCTCAAACTCCTGTCTCAAATGCTGGTGAGGAGTACTGCATTCTCAGTTTTTGGCATCATGGAACTTGGATAGAGCCAATCCTGAACCTGGATGGTCTGACCCAGCCAAAATGAAATTTGGGTTGTGCTTCCCAGGTTTGGCTTGTGCTCGGGCCTGAATTTTGAAACCCTCATGGAATTTGGTTCACATTCAGGTTTGGGTTTCAAGTACCCATTTTTCGGATGCCCAAGATATGGATAAATATAAATATATTTCTTTGTAAATACACTTTGAAAAGCACACCAAACCAAAAAATTTGGGTACCCGACCTGTTCCAACCTAAGCGGACCTGACTCAAACTGAGCTGCACTAGAGTAGAGAATTTATAAGTTGGGTCTTGATTGGTTTTGGCATGTTTCGGTTTCAACTTGGTTGGGGTTTCGGTTTACCTGTTTACTTGCCATATGCTCCAGCTTGGGCTTAAGGTTAAGCCCATTTCTGACCTGACTCCCTAAGTTGCACCCCTAATCGAATATATTGAATAGTAGCCCAGATTAATGGTTTAAATTCTTGACAATTATGTTATTTGAACTCCGATTATAGGTTCAAATTCTTTTGAATAAGTATAATGAGGAATTATAGTGCTCTAATGCATCAAGCTGTATTTGTATCCTGATGTGTTAATCTGTACAGGTGGAACCCATGATTGGTGATCCATTCCATTGAATGATTGGCTGCTAGGTGGATATGCCTCGACAATATTCAACATGGAATATCCAAACCATCCAATATCGCAAAGAGTTGTATTTTGTCTTAACCTTGATTTGTGAGCAAAATGTTTGGTGTCAATGCTACTCCAATCTGGAAGCTTTTTGGAGCATTCGCCATTCATGGTGCGGCCTATCAGATGAATGGTCTGCAACACCGAACCATGGTTCACCAATTATCTGAAATGGCTCATCATGACCATGCAGTCCAATCATGTCCTAGCACCAACCTCTATTCACATGCCCTATAATTCCTCTGTTTTAAGTGATCCTGATTCCTGAATGATTATTCAACAATTGTTTTATACTGTTGCAGGTTCTCCTTCTGGGACTCCAGTTGGAACTTGTCGATATGATAGCTCTCTAGGTAATTGTAACAGCAACTGCTGCTGAGATAGGGCTTTCAATACAAGCAAATTGGATTGCTGTTAGCTTTTAGGTTGCCACTTGCTTCTGTTTTGTCAAGAGGCTTTGAGTTCTATATGGCTATCTTCAGATTGATGTATAACATTAATATTTTATTTGTTACTGAGAGTCCTGCAACATTTTCCAGGTCTCTTGACAAAAAAGTTTATCAATTTGATCAAGCATGCAGAAGATGGCATTCTTGATCTGAACAAAGCTGCTGGCACTTTAGAGGTTAGCATTCTATTACATCTAGATAAATTCCTATCTTTTAGTCCTACTTATCATAAGGGTTCCTGGTGCTATAGGTGCAGAAGAGGCGAATTTATGACATAACAAATGTCCTGGAAGGAATTGGACTCATAGAGAAGAAACTTAAGAACAGAATACGCTGGAAGTAATTTGAAGTTTCCTTTGTATCTTTCCTTAGCTAATCTTCCGGACTTTGTTCTCTTTTACTGCTTTCTTTGGAATGGTTCCTAGAATAGTTTTAAGTACTTGTTCAGTGCTGGAATTCATATGGGAATCTGTTGACAGGGGGCTTGATGTTTCAAGGCCAGGGGAGATTGATAGTGATGCCACAATTTTGCAGGTATATGATTTCGGATGTTTTTGTTTTTAATATCTAAATGAGGATACTTTGATTCTTAGAAAATGTAGTGCCCCATAAAATCACACATCACTTGTTTTCACTTGTGTAGGAGCACCACAAGACTATGGGTGTAAGGAGCACCATAATGGAACATATGGTTATGTTTGGAAAATATGAATGTAATCCCATTGATATGGTTGCTATCTTACTGAAAGTATGAATGTAATCTCGCTGGAATGGTTGTTATTTTTATTGTAATCCCATAGATTAGTTAACCTTCTAAGATTTGTAAATGATATGTTTTTTTTTTTTTTTTTTTAAAGCGACTGAATTAAATTAAAAGAAGGCTATACAGTATAGGAGACGCATACTGTAACAAAAGAAAGCAGGAAGCCTGGACCCAACAAAAAGCTATGGACCCAAGCCCCAGCCCCAAAGAAAAAAAGGGGAAAAACCAAAACTAGAAGGGAAACATGATAAACCGCAAATCATGACGAGAAGCACCCTCCTTGGCTAGGTGATCAGCTTTTGTGTTGGCACTTCGATCAATATGGGAAAAGGATACTTGAGGATTTTTTGCAAGGTTAAAAAATCTCCCAACACACCAGCCACCTTCCAAGGGGCTTTAGCAACTCCTGAGGCCCACTGCATTCCACGAAAGGAGTCCCCTTCAGTAATTAAATTGTGTAGGTTCAAACTATTGGCTTCTCTAAGGCCGATCCTAATAGCCTGTAACTCTGCAACATTTGCCGAGATGAAACCGGCAGGCCCGAGAAGGAAAGAATAGGATAATGGCTCCCACCCCAACCACACTAGGGTTACCACGGGCACTACCATCAAAGTTGAGTTTCAAGCTGCTCGTATGAGGGGGGGCCCATTTGTGGATTGTGAATAACATCGATCTTTGCCGGAGAGGAGAATGCCACTTCTTTCCAATTTTTCTGAATCATATCCATCGGGAATTCCCCAAAGGAGGCAAGGGGAGAGACCTAGGAAGCTACAAGGTGTTTAATCTTGTCCCTAAGAAGGACTTTGCTGGAAGTTGTCTTAAAAACATCGGTTATTTCTCTCCCTCCAGATAGCCCATAATGTACCCACGAAAGAAGACCTCCACATTATACGGCGTCTACGAGAACCAACTCCCAAATTCCACGCATCGAAGAGAAGAGACAAATTGGAGGGGAGAACCCCATTAACATCGAACCAACTGAATACAGACTTCCAAAGGGAATGTGCAACCCTACAATTCAGGAATAGGCGATCCACTGTTTCCTCATCTGCCAAGAACACAAGGCATGCATTTGTAAATGATACGTTATAGGACAACGGTCACATAAACATTGACCATATGATTTTTTTTTTTTTGGACAAAACCCACCGATTATGCGTCTTTCATTCCATTTCTCTCATTCTCTCTTCCTCTTTTTTTTTTTTTTTTTCTTTTTCCTCGTTTCCTTTCTCTTCTCAAAACTTCGAGAAGATTACATTGTAAGAGACTGATCAGTTATTTTAGAGATTTGTTAATGGCAATTAAACATAGTGGGGCTCACTGCCAATCAGGCAGTGGCCAATCGGCTGAAACTTGGTGCCTGGTGGCATTATATGCACTTTAAAGTTGTTTTTATTTGTAATTTGGGGGAACTTTTTTCAAATATAAGTTTCTTGCACATTATATCCCCCCAACCCCAAAACACACACACGAGGAAGAAAGAGTACCATTATGTCATGATCTAATATTCAAGAAATATGTTCCATTCAAATAATGGGCTTCTTTTGTTGTATCATGGCCACTACTAGGTGGCTTTACACACATGGTTTAAAATTGCGGTCACGGTTTCCATCGTGTTTGACCTGAAAACCGTTTTATAATGCAGCATCACGTCCCGATTCGCGGTTATCGTGGTGCAAATTTTTGTTTTACCCCAAAAAAATCTGAAAATTGATGCAAAAAATTCAGAATATTATAAAATGCTAGAAAACAATGTTTTTCTTTTCCATTAGTACACACTTTAAAGCAAAATATTGGTTCCCCCTAAGTCATAACATCATGTATCGCTGTCTTATCTGAAACTTGTAAAGTTTGTATTGAATTAAATAGATTTACTTGTATATACTAAAATAAGTTGAAAACCGAAATATCACAATTTTTACAGTATGCATTATAATCATAATCTTGAACTAAATGTTATTGTTGAACACTTAAAGTCAAGAAACTAGTATTAGTAGTGCAGTATTCAATTACTCAATCACCAAGTAATTTGAGAGTGGATTTTAACTTTCAAGTAACATTTACAGCTACATCAAAATGAATTAGTTAATTAAAACAATGGATTATGGATATAGGGGTATTGTGGTTGAGGAGGGAGGAAGCCTACATATGATAATCCACCAAAATCTTTCATATCAGTTGAATTTTAGTGAAAAGGAGGCTTGGGAAGCTCTAGCACAATCTCAGGAAGCTCCACAAATAGTTTGGGAAAGAAAGAAGTGCAAGAAAAAAGGGGAAAGAAAATTACAAAAAATAATGCCATCCGATATTTGGACTGTTATGACCATTATAACGGTTGTGATGACCTATGGCCATTATAATGGTCGTTGTGATCGTTATATTCAAAATAACGGCCGTTATGTACCATTATTCAGTTTTTTTTAGACCGTGACCATTATGACCATTATACAGAAAATAATGTAACTGCATAGGTTACTGTTTTATAACGGCTGTTATGAAATGTTAATGGCCATTTTTTTTTAAACCATGTTTACACAACATATGAAAAAATGACAATTGCATTTATAATGGAAGTTTATGCATTTATTTATCTATTTTAATATGTCGATGCATACATTTATCTTTCTCTTAATTTTGGACTTCTATCTTGCATGGGTTTTTAGAAAACCTTCATGCTTCTGTGGCCTATCTCCACTATCATAAAATTTGCCATGATCTTTGATGACAATTGTGGTTGTGCCACCAGCTGCTTCTGATTTTTATTAAGGCAGGGGATTCAACTCTCATGTCTGATGTTGACTCGTTATTTCCACAGGCAGAAGTCGAAAATCTTTCGATGAAGGAACAAAGATTAGATGACCAAATTAGGTTCTGTAGTTCTCAATATTTGTTCTTCTAAATGTTATCTTTCTTCACATGCTTGCTGATTCTTCTAAGTCATTGCAGGGAAATGCAAGAAAGATTAAGGGATATGAGTGAGGATGAAAATAATAAGCGGTAAATTATTATCTCTTATAAGTGACATTCATTTATTTAGCACTTCTTATTTTATTCAGTCTCTTGTTACTCTCACATTCTTTAGGTGGCTATATGTGACTGAAGAGGACATTAAGGCCCTACCCTGTTTTCAGGTTGGTTTATTTTATGATATAGTCTGATGACCTTTCAGTGGGCAGTTAACATGAATGTTTTCTCTCGATCCTATAATTTTGATTTTTTCTGCTTTCTGCCAAGCTGTACTGATTTAAAATGGCTGGTTGTTGGTAGAATGAGACCCTCATAGCGATAAAAGCTCCACATGGCACTACTCTTGAAGTCCCAGACCCTGATGAGGTAGGCAGAGAGGCTTGAGAAGTCAGTGAAAGAAGTCCATTTTATGTTGTGAGTTCCTGATGCAACAGACTTTATTCCTTTGTGCACAGGCTGTTGATTATCCACAGAGGAGATACAGAATCGTCCTAAGAAGCACCATGGGTCCAATTGATGTTTACCTTGTTAGGTAATGTTGCTTCTATCTCTGAATTTCTTTTTTTTTTTTTTTTTTTTTTTATGGTTTTCATGATAAGTTATCCAAAGCTTAAAAAGTTTAACTATATTCAGAGTTGACTGGACCGAATCTCCACTTGGCCATGGCTGGTGACTTCTAAACTCACCGACACTTTGACCAACTTGTTTGTTTATGAACAAAACAAAGGCTTCTTTTGGACAATCTAAAGTAGTAAACAGTTTTTTAAAGCTATTCATTTTCCCCCTCCTCTTTTGATTTTTTTTTTTAAATGGTTATCAGTATTGAGTCAAGCCTTGCGAATCAAAACTGAGTTTTCAAGTTAATCCAACTTGGTTGGACTTTAAAAACAGAATTCGTGTAGCCAACCCTAACATAGTTGAGACAAGGCTTTGATGATGATGATGATGGCGGTGGTTGAACTTTGGGGCCTCTAACTACTGTTTGCATTCTTAAAGCTTTCGTATTAGGGGTTGACTACATTTGTATATTTTTTGGTAGAAAGGGATTTGTATATCGAAGTCCATAGTAGTAGAACTATCTGTAGTTGAGGATCTGGAACATTATATAATTTGCCAAATGTTTGTTTCTCTTTGCCTTTTCCTTTCTTTATAGTCAATTCGAGGAGAAATTTGAGGAGATGAGTGGTGTAGAAGCACCTCCCAGTCTCCCTCCTGCATCAAATTCAAGGTCTGCTGAGACCTCAGCGGTGGCAATTGTCGCGGAGAGTAGAGGGAAGGAGATGGAACTAGAGTCCCACCACGATGCTCATAGGATGTGCTCAGACCCAAGTGCTTCACAGGATTTTATTGGTGGGATCATGAAGATTGTCCCTTCGGATCTTGATGTAAGTGTGCTGATGATCTATGCACCAATTTCTACTCATAGGATTAACAAATTGAGGGGTGGGGGAGGACCACAACGCACACACAGGCGAGCAGTTGGAATTGGAATACAGTTGATATTTAAAGAAACATCTAGAACTAAGTTTTCATTGGCAACAAAATGGGAATGGATGAACTTCAAAATAGAGTTAAACCTACTTAAGAAATTGCATGTGCTAGGTTAGAATGTGATCTTTTCCATGTAATAGGGATACCATTATTTTGAAATTGTTGTTCGAGGCTTCGAGAAACATTGGCTCAACAGGTTGGTAAAACTTTAAGTTATATTCTATTCTCATATTTTAGCAGTATCTGTTTACAAGGTAGATACTTCTTACTTGCTATGTTAATACGTTTTTCTTCATCCTTTGCATGTAGGAAAAATTATATTGCATATCTTTATAAATATTATTTTGTTTCTGTGTAGTCATGTTGCTATATTGGTTTTCTGGGACTTTGAGGCATGTCCAGGATCACTTTTTATTCTCCAATAATAAAAAGTTAGGGTTTTTCAAGATGCGATTCTCTGGTCGTACTTGACGTTTATTTTCTTATCTTCTGATAACTATTGTTCCCACTGTAATATATATGTCTTCCCCTTTTTTCCTTATGTGCAGACTGAGGCCGATTACTGGCTTCTATCAGATGCCGAAGTAAGCATTACAGATATGTGGAAGACAGACCGTATCCTTTCCACATAAATATCCCTTCAATTTTCTTTCTTCCTTTTGAATTCTACTATGTATTCCCTGACTCTGATAACAGCTGGAGATGAATGGGATGGGGTTGATAGATTCAATTCAGAGTTTATGATGGGCGGTGACGTTGCCACACCAAGGCCTCAGACCCCACCATCTGGTGTTACTGAAGTGCCATTGAGTAAGAACTCTAATCTAAGATGATTAGGAGCTGGTGGACAAGGAAACTCAGGTCTGTACTTCTTGGTCATCAATCCATCTTGCTGTATTGATCAAATTCAACCGAAATGGCTGGTTTCGTCTGGCACCATTAGTGGCTGACTAGATGCCTCCGAACGCGATTGAAAGGTTATAAACATGGATGGGGAGATAGAAGATATGTGGTTCAATGTACAGTTTGATCTCAGGAATGAATAAAATTAAATCTATTGTAATACCTGTTCCAATTGGATTTTATCATTAGCTATCTATTGATCTCAATCTCTCTTGTATTGGTAATGGCCAATTTTGAAATCTTTCTGGTTTGAAACAATATAGCGGTTCGTGTAGTCATATTATACTGTGAATTCAAACGTGAGAGGAATTCAAATCTTCACAGTTTTAGGTGGCATAAAATGGTATTGTACAATTTGATGCAACATTGCGTAGTGTGCCTTTTGTTATGTATTACTATCTGAGACTTCAGGCAGGTATTCCGACTTTAGTTTTAGATGCCTTGCATCATGACATTGCTAATATTGGCGTTGAATATTGAAAAACATCGCACATGCCTCAGAACTTGGATGCATGTGGAGATAACAATGCTAAAAAGTCACCCAACATCTGTGCGCACGCATGAACAGACTCACACACAGAAATCCTCTTTCTGAAACCCACCACCAAAACATTACTGATATATGGATACTAAATTTTACTATAACTGTTATATGGTGGGCTTGACCAAAATTCTCTTTATAGTCTTTCTGAATGTTTGTTTTCTGTGTTAAATATGGTTGGAGACGTACTTAACAAGGGATTTGCAGCCATATTGCCACGGCGATGTTTGTACTTTCCAGTTTGTCTAACCAAGTCTATGTTCTCTGCTTGGGATACGATCTCTGTCAAAACTGATTAGTTCTGACCCCATCTCCAGCATCTGTATTGGTAGCGACATCTGTATATTTTGGGAATGTTCTGGTAGCACAAACAAGATTTAAATGTATTCTGCCTTTTAAACTAATTTTGGCAATCTAATCTGCATTCTCATTTTGATCAGATGGGAGGGTTCCTGCAATATGTTTTAACAGTCTATTGAAGACCTGAAGGCACCGTTGCACTGCCAAAGATCGATGTATTTCCTTTGGAAAGGTACCATCCATTACCTTTTGACCTAAAATTTGCCACATAGGAAGATCAGATTCAATTACTTTTGTCTCCTTTCTGATTGAGAATGGACGGAATTAGAGCTTCTGTTGGAGAAAACCTTATTGGAGATGCAGCTTTGTCTCTAAGGATGGCGATAAATAGCCATTCATCCCAACCAGGAAAATTTGGGTATGGGTCTGGAGTTTGGGCCCGATTGAGAACCAGGCATGCTTTTGGTGAATCTGGATCATCTAAGGATTTCCCCTATGGTGACCGTGAGTAGACGAATCATGGTCCGCCAAGTCATCGTGGGCAGCCCTTGCCCGGATGTATGTTAAGCTGCCCGCGTGAATGGTAGGCTGCCCGCGTGCATGTGGCAGGCCTTGATTGGTCCACTCATGATCACCGCGGGGGCAATCCTCAGAGGATCCGGACTCGCTTTTGGTACATCGTGGACCAAGAACAATTAGGGCCGGTCATGTATTTATATTGTTCCAAACCTGATTTCCCAAAACCAGATGGAAGTTTTAGAATTGCATATATAACGAAACGTTACATAATGTTTCACACCAAACCTGTTCTCTCACCCATCCTCCCATTTCAAAATCTCTATTTATCTTCCTAGCCACTTTCAACGTCCTTTCTCCCAAGAATGGCCTCTCATCTTAGTGGTAAGTGACGCCAGTTCCTGGCCCAAGTTCAAAACCTGGGTAGACACCTTCTCTCACCCGAGGGCTGATCTACCTCATCTGACGTTTTCTTCCCTCACCTCACCCGAGGTTTTCTTCCCTCACAAGAGCGTCGGGTACTAGCCCCCCCAAGCTGGTTTGGCAATCACCCTACCAACATCCAGTAGCTACCCCACACTCCCCTCTCTTCCTTTCCATGCCCATTTCCTCTCCTTGTTCCTGGCTTCCGTCCCGTTGAATCACTTGATTGACATGCTGCAGCACCAACAATGCTCCGTTCACCTTTCGTCCTTTGATTCCACCAATACTGCTTCATTGTTACCTTATTTTCAATGTACTCGATATGCAAGGCTCCATGCCCTTCTAGCACTGAGGGCATGAGGTGGATGCCTAGGCACGAGGCCAGTTTTCTCTAAATTCTCAAATATAGTGGAAAATCTGAATCCTTCAATGGGGCTGAAATTACAAGAATTGCATAGGTCATTTGAGCACTTTTAGAACGCTAGATTTTTTGAAATCTGATTAAAAAACATGACATTTACAAATGCCAAAAGACAAGCATCACATTATTTCATGGATTTCTCAACACAACAAATTCTTGTAAAAAATTCTACTAAAGAAACAGACCAACTATGTTAAGCGCACCTCCATATTAAAGCAAGGATAAAAGCTTATGAATGTGGTTTTTTTTTTTTTTTTTTTTATTTTTTATTTTATGCCATTCCCATTATTTTTTAAATAGAACTCATTATGCCCATTTTGTATTTCTACATTGTCCATGAAATACAAATATATATATATATATATATGACAAAATGAGATGGAAAGTGAACCGTAGGACCTAATAAATCACAAAATAAAGCAAAGTTTAATGATAGTTTGAAAGAAAAAGAATGAGGAAGGGTAGGAGATTTGGAAGCAGAAGAGCTCAAATTTCCACTTCTTTCTCTGATTTATTTGAGTTATTTCTCAAAAGCCTCTGCGAAAAACCCCATCTTAAAAAAAAAAAAAGGAAAAAAAGAAAAAAAATTGGAGGAATAGATTATCTATACTTGTCGATATAGGTCGTTTAAAATATTAAAAAAAAAAAAAAGTGCCCAGGTTAGCGTGCGCCTAACATGGTGCTTATCCTCACATGCATTGGAGGCCGGTTTCGAACCGGCCTCCCTCTTCTTGCATATGTGAGTAGTTATTATCTCATGTGCATGAGTTGTGTCTCTTTACGTGCACAAGTTCCCATCACCTCACTTATGGGCTGTGTATCCTACCACATGTGAGTTCCTATTACTTCACATATGTGAATCTTTTAGGATCCCAGCAACTTGGATGGGTTACCAAGAAACATGGTGCTTATCCTGTGCATGAGCAAGGCGCATGACCCGCCTTTCTTTTTTTTTTTTTTTTTTTCTGGCAACTTCATGGGTAGGAATGTAAGATGCTGTTTCCTATTGGTTATTTGATTGTGCAATTGGATATTACTTCAAACAAGGGAAGGCAACACAAGTCCATTTTCGTTTGAGGACTACGTGTGAGAACTACAAAAATTATATGCAAGGAAAGTTTGAAACAGGTTACTACATGAAACACCAAAATTTTCATAGGTGGCCGGCCACTTCTGCTTGTCTCAAAGTGTGGCGATGGATGCCTGAGATCCTAGGGACCACGGGATGGATAAATTTGGAAGTGAACAGGATCCTGCTAATATTCTAATCAAATGATCCCATCATAGTCAGATGGCTTCAGGTATCACAGGGAAAAAAAGTATATATTTTTTTTCTAGATCACACCCGGCTATTATTCTATTCCAGGTAGCCTTTTCTGTGACTCGAACAAGAGATGTGGATGTTGGCTCTAATACCAAATATTATATACCTAACCAATACGCCCAAAGTCCTAGAACTGTTGAAACACGTCAAATTAAGTCTTATAACTATTTAGGACCGTAATAATGGGGCACACTTAACGTTTGGCAATCACGATTAGAGGGATAATCTGAAAATCGCTTTGAATGTAGATAGTGGACGACCCAAAAAACTTATCCTAGGGGGTGCCCTTTTTTTGGATTTTGTTTATTAAAGGACAGCTTTATCTCCCCTAATTCTGCCCCTGAATGTAGTTATTAAGGGCTGCTAATTTTAGGAGTTCAGACTTCAGAGTGTAACGACTATAAATGCTACGAAATTTCTGTGATAGCAACCAAAGGAGAATGATAGTTTCATTAGACTGTGAAACTGAAAATGACTCATTGGATTAGAATAGCAGTTCCCTTAGTGAAAATTAAGATCAGGGTCAACCCATTAGATGAATAAAAAAAATTATGTGATAAACATCCAAAGGTGAAATAAGAGCTCCATTGTTGAAAATTGAGTTGAAATTCAACCAGAGATGAATTTCATTATTGGCGAATCACATGATAGTCGGATTGTGAACTGACTTCTTAGTAAGTTGAAATTGATGCAAAGTGGTCGTTAAGCAGAATTTGTTAATAGAATTAATGTACCTGAGAAGAGCATCATGCCTACGTAAGCACTACACTGTACACATGATCCATGTGACAAACATTGATTGGTGGCCCCCATGCAATGTTCAATGCCCAAGACAACGCCTCCTTTGGTGAAGAGACAACTGCTTTTTTAAATTTGGTGGGTAGTGGCAGCGGTCCATGTTTGGACGCGGAAGCTCATAGTTACACGCCAGTTGGAATGATTAGAGTCGAGAGACACGAGAAAGTAAAAAGAGGGAAGGTAGAGAAGTTTTTGCCCGTTTTCAAGGACGAGACCGAATGAAAACAAAAGCCAACTGTCAAATCCTCGACCCATCAAAAGAGCAGAGCCCGGATCGACTTGTTGAGGGACCTTTGCTAATTTACTCATAAAAGTATACCACAAGTGTGTGGCTTGTGTCGTCTTATGTCTCAATGGGAAATGCCAAGCTTTATCCGATAAAAGCTGCCCTCACAGTAAGATTATTAGCATATTGTTGATAAATATAAAATATATGAAGTTTTTAAATTTTTTACTCATTTAATCTCTACTCTTATAAAAGAGAGGAAAATGCACTTTGCTTTTGCTACACACCTGGCCCACTTAAGAGCAAATGACATAACTTGTGTGGGCCCCACTCATAATAATTATCTATTCTATCTATCTACTTCTACTATTATTATTATTATTATTATTATTATTATTATTATTATCTCTACTATTATAAAAGAGGCAATGTTGTATGATTTTTTCACCACACTACTGTGGGGCCCACCCCAAAATATTATACTGCAAACTTTTTCACTACACTATTATGGGGCCCACCCCCAAATATCTACTATTTACTATCTATTACTATTATAAAAGAGGGAAAGTTGTAAACTTTTTTCACTGCATCATTGTGGGGCCTACCCCACATATTATAATATAATATCATAATATATTATTATGAGAAATTGCAAACTTCTTCACTACACCTTTGTGGGGTCCACCCCAAATATGATAATGCAAACTTTTTCACTACACCATTGTGGGGCCTACCCCCAAATAGTATAATATAATATAATAATATATTATTATGAAAACTTGAAAATCTTTTCACTACACCATTGTGGGGCCCGCCCCCAAATATCTACTATCTACTATCTACTATCTACTATCTATTACTATTATAAAAGAGGGAAAGTTGTAAACTTTTTTCACTGCACCATTGTGGGGCCTACCCCACATATTATAATATAATATCATAATATATTATTATGAGAAATTGCAAACTTCTTCACTACACCTTTGTGGAGCCCAACCCCAAATATGATAATGCAAACTTTTTCACTACACGATTGTGGGGCCTACCACCAAATAGTATAATATAATATAATAATATATTATTATGAGAAATTGCAAATCTTTTCACTACACCATTGTGGGGCCCGCCCCCAAATATTATAATATAATACAATAATATATTATTATGAGAAATTGCAAACTCTTTCGCTACACCTTTGTGGGGCCAACCTCAAATATTATAATGCAAACTTTTTCACTACATTTTGGGGCCCACCCCCAAATACTATAATATAATATAATAATATATTATTATGATACTATAATAATAATATAAAATCTATATATATACCCTTATTTATTATAAAAGAAAAGAGAAGTTGCATACTTTTTCACTACACATTTGTGGGCCCCCCAAAAAATATTATAATATAATATAATAATATATTATTATTATATTATAATAATAATCATATAATATCTATGCCCTTATTACAAAAGAGAAAAAAGTGTTATGCTTTTTCTCTACACATCTGTGGGCCCCCACTTAGTATTATGATATTATATATATAAATTAAAAGAGAACTACACATGTGGGCCTCACTTGGTATTATTATATTATATTATATTATATATATATATATATGAAATAAAAGAGAACTAGACGTCTGGGGCCCCACTTAGTAGAAGAACTTTTCATGCTTTTTCTCTACATATAGACATCTGTGGGCCTCACTTAGTATTATTATATTATATATATAAAATAAAAGAGAACTACATATTTGTGGGCCCCCACTTAGTAGAAGAAATTGTCATGCTTTTTGTCTATACATCTGTGGGCCCCACTTAGTATTATTATATTATATATAATCAAAGAGAATCACACATCTGTGGGCCCCACTTAGTATTATTATATTTCAATGAAATGCTTAGCTCAAATGATCATGAAAAGGGTTGTATTTGAAGAATTTGTTCATTCGCTGCAAGAACTCAAATGAGAAATTTCAGTTGAGATTTTCATGTGTAGAAAATTTCAACTTCGATCGCAATGCCTATAAAGACACGATTTGCTTGTCAGAGGAAGAGATGAGAATGCCAAAGATTGATTGGAATCCTTGTGATTTGTTGTTGATTCGTTTAAAGCTATGAGTTGGGTATTGTTTTGGTTGGTTAGTATTTTGTTTCATTGAATTTGGTATGTATTTGGCGCTAGGTTTTAGACAAATTTTAATGGGAAATAGGTCGGACTATTGTTGACACAAAAAATGTCACTATGTCCCTTCAGCACAAAAAGCTACATGGAGCCACATCCTGCCATAAATAGGAAGGCGCCACTTCAAGCACCAGATTTTGTCAGAATCAAACAAAAACTGCAAGATCCTTCAAAGCAGCCAAAAGAGGGGTACACATGAAGTTTCGGGCCATTTCGACATTATTTGGCCTAACTTCACTCCTCCGACAGCCAGACAGGGGCTCCCGGCAGCGACAGTGTCGAAGACTTCAAAACTTCGATCAGAGCCTACGGATGGTCTCAGAATACCTCCAAAAGGCTCCATGCCAAATTTCAAGTCAAACGGACGACGTTTGACCCTTCATCAACTCTCGGGAAGCAAAAACAGGCCTATCGGCGGTGGAGCACCCCGGAATCATGGCATCCAAATCGGAGCTAATGGATCATCTCAAAATGACTCCAATAGGTCCCCTGTCAAATTTCAGGTCAAACGGACATCGTTCGGCCTAGTTTCAAAGCTCGACATTTTCCTCGAGGTGAAATCAAGGCGAGCGTTTGCGGGACCCCAAAAGGCTTCAAAACTCAAACCAAAGCCCATGGTTGGTCTTACTTACCACTCAGGAGGCTCCCTGTCAAATTTCAGGTCAATCGGACATCGGTTGACTAAAAGTCAAAGCTCGACATTTCTCTCATGGCGAAATTAAGGCAAGCATTTGCGGGACCTCGAACGGCTTCAAAACTCAAACCAAAGCCTATGGTTGGTCCTATCTACTGCTCAAGAAGCTCCACGTCAAATTTTAGGTCATTCCGACACCGTTTGGCCTAGTTTCAATGCTTGACAAAAAATCGGCAAGACCGCACAACAAAGTCTTCGGCTTTCCAGAAAAATAGGAAACTTTGTGCTCCGATTTGCGTGGCTTTTCGTCGGGTTTCCTTCAAGAGAATCAGGCCAATAAATGAGGGGAAATGTCAGGAAAAATACAGAAGAAAAAAGAATGAAAAAAGATCGAAAAACGGCGAAGAAACGGCGATCGAAAGGCGGCCAAAAAATGGGCCCAAGGCCCATGGTCGCCGGCGACCATGGAATTTCCGGCGACCCAAAAGTCACCGGAAACCCCTTTTTTCGGGTACTTTTCGCGTTTCGAGTTGATTGGCCCATGTGATTTTTCCAAAATCTGATTTTTCGTGCATGAAATCCGTCGATCTTCGTCAACATCACGGATTCGCCGCCGAAATCATTGGATGATCATTAGATGCCTCGAAATCGCCAACCGGCTGACAAAGAAAGCACACTTTCTGCCCGCCCGATCGTGAAATCGACAGGACAGATGTTGCCGGCATGTTGATATTAATCAATGTCTGAAATTGCATCGCCATCCGACATCAAACAACATGTGGATCCACCGGCGGTCATCGCAAGAAGAATTCCAAAAGACGCGGCGCGGCCCGCGACTCTTCAAGCGACTTGGCGACCAATTAATGAGGTTAAATGACCCGTTTTATGACAAGTTAATGCGGTCATTAACTCATTATTTTGGACGGCCCAATCAAAAGCAAGCAAATGGGAGTTACAAGTCAAAGGGTTTATGGCATTAAAGCCATGAAACTCCTCCCATGATGGGGATTAAAAGCAATTAAAGGCTCATTATTCTCCATCGGCCAATCAGATTCAAGGAAAAAGGAGTTACAAAACAAGTAATTTAAAAACTTGTAACTCCTCCCATTATGAGCATTAATGCATTCAATGCTCATAAACCCTCCTAAATGGCTACCAAAGGCCTATAAATAGGAGGGCATTCCAAAGGGAAAGGATCTAGCTCTCGCTCTCCCCCCCGACGAAGACAAGAAAAACCAGAGAATTGCCCGAAAAATCCAGAAGCCCTGCAACTCTGCCGCAAAGACCACCAAAAGGTGATTGAAGCACCCTTGGGGGGCCACCCCTCCAAGGACCTCCCTTCTTCTACCAACATGGCTAAAACGTGGCTTTTCAGCCCGTTTACTTAGCTTTTTATCGGATATAAGACCTTCTCTTGGTCTTTGTCCTTTTAAAAATCTGAGGTTAGAAAGCCAAGCCAAGAATCCAAGCATTGTGTTCTCATCTGCATGGACGACGGAGGAGCCCATACATGACTCGCGACCGACGATCTGAACGTGTCCCCACAATCGAATGAGAAGTCAGATTCCTTTTCTTGATTTCTATTGTACTTTATTTTTCTTTTAGAGACAAAAATCACAATTCTTGTCTTTCATAATGGATAAGACTTGTAAATCGCCTTTTACGGCAAAATCGCCTTTCACGGCAACAAATGAAATCGCCTTTCACGGCATTAAAAAAAAAAACCTTTGTCTCTTTTCTTAAAATATGTGTGCAATAGAAACTAGAAAAAGTTTCATTTCCCCTTTCCACTTGTGAAGGTGGATCTTCGGATCACCGTTTCTAAATTCCAAGTAGAAAAGTGAAATTGGCATACCCGTACAAAAAAAAAGAAAGATGTTGATACTCTTTTATCTTTTCTTCTCCTCCCCTCCGCCGTACCCCGAAAGACCCGGGGCGGAGGCAGCGGGAGAGAGGGAAGAATCGGGTCCATCAACTATCTATTTAGATTGAAATGGGTGAGTATTTTGCCTAATCATGTATGGCCATAAAAGGTTGGTTTTCAACTTTTTTTTTTTTTTTAATTAGTTTCCTTCTATATATCTTGTTATTCAATCTTCTTCTTATTTTTTTCAATTGAAGCTTTTACTAAATTTTATAAGAACAATGAGTGATTGTAAATTACTTAATTTGTTATATAGTCATTCTCCATTGGGATAGTTAATATTGAGTTTTTCAATGACTTTATTTTTTCAGATTATCATACTGAAAGAGTATGTTCCTTGCACGTGCATTACACGTGCAGGGCTCCACTAGTTTTATATATGCTAACTGTTGTGGTTGGATCGGCTATTGTTGAGATGAAATTTCACTACATCCCATATGAGAATGTTTTGAACAACTTAAGTTTTAAGTAAGTAGACACTTCTATTGAACTATACTTGTCCTAACTGAGTACGTAGTGAGTGAGAGCCTCATAAGATCAAGAATTGAGAGAAAACAAACCATTTTCTCGGGTGAGTGAGTGTGAGATTTGGACATGATTTACCATGGCTCATTTGTTCACAAGGAATTCATTTCTTACAAATTTTAAGAAATTTATTTTCTAAAAGTGGCTAAAACTCAAGGAAAAAAGATAAAATTCATTAATGACCATCAAATAACCCCCCTTCAATGGAAACTAATTGAAGATGAGAAAAGAAAACCTAGCATCCACCTAGTAAATCAAATTCTAAGAAAGTTAGGATCCCGTCTACATCTTCACCTCCAATCCTTCAACCGTCACCTCTTTAATGATCCTTGTTGGAAGCGACAAAAATGGACGGTCAACAAATTAAATTTCTATTTTATTAGTATAAATTAATGGCCATTAGGTTAGATAATTGCAGATCGTAATCTCCCAAGTTCTCTTTTTCTCTAGTCTGACAAAGCCTTCTATGTCTTCTACCAAAAACAAAGACAAAGCATTCTATGTAATTCCCACTTCAAAAAATTGTTGGGAGGTTACTGTTGGGAAAGCTGCAAGAGATTTGGCCTTTTGCTATAATCTCATTCCATCCAAAATAGCTGACGCCCCTTTGTGGAGCACTCTCTTAACATCCAAACCGTATCAGATTTGGCCCAATGTTTTTGCGCCAGATTGTGGATCCATTGGTTTACCACTACAAAACATCTTTTATAGTTGCACCAATCATTTTTCATGATGCGGCCCACCTCTGGTGGAATTTAATTCAACACTATCTACATAAAATGATATGGCATCTTTTCCTTTATAGGATTGATATTGGAACACATGGTTAATTTATTGATATCTATCCACATGTTTCAAAAGCTACTAATACTTTGTACATGTGTTCCAACCATTGACCCATATCACGATCATTGCAATGATTTCATGAGAAATCCTCTTTCACTACATTACATGTGGAGTACAATTAAGGAAATAAATTGCAGCAAAATGTTTCCTAATCTACTCATCATATCTAACTCCCTCATATATTCTTTTCATAAATACCTAAATTATCTTATTGTAATTTAAATATCATCAATCACATATCCTACATCTTATTCTAAAATATTTTTATTTTCTAATAATTCCAAACATTTTCCTATATTTTAACATTCTCTATTATTCCAACAATCACATGAGGCTCATATGAACGGTTACTTTTGAATATAATCCCTCGATCTTCTTTCCTTATAAATGGTTGATGTATCACCTAAAAATGCCCATTATGTTATGTTGGTGGTTACGGTTGCCACCTATCTATGGAAATCCATTACTGTAACATTACGTTCGTTTTTTAGTCTATTAGATCTGGTGCTTTAAAATGATATATCAGGTCTATCATCATCTCTTTTAGTAACAAATGAAGAAGAACTGTGACTTTAAAATGAAAAAGGCCCCAATTGAAGAGAGGGGTAAAAAAGAGCATGTGCATGTATGTGGGTCTTGAATGATGGAGTGGACGTGAGACATTCTGTTGGTGGTTTCATCTCTTTCGTGAGTTCTTTCTTCAATCAAACAAATTTAGTCCCACTACTATCTACCTGGCCCTGCCCATTTCTACATGTAGCCATTGGGGTGATTGTTTAACTGCTTGTTGCCCTGAAAATTGTGAACATAGAAAATGTCACAACTTGAACATACAGAAAACATGAGATAGTAAAAACTTGCATAGAAATAGTAGCAAAATGCGCATTCATTTCTTTCTCGTTTTTATTTTTACCTTGGCTCTTCGTTTTTACCTTGCTGGTGTTATTTGTTTACATATTTTTTTCTCTCTTTTACAACTCCTCCTTCGGCTTAAGAGATCAAATGTCAAAGAAAAAAATATGGAAATACACAAAAGATGCAGAAAACAGAAACCGCCGACCGTTGTATGGCCTAGCCAGCAATCTGCTGCAGAGTTGCACTTTGGCCAGCTGTTGGTAGTAGTGCGTCTGCCTTCTTCTTGTTTCTTTTGAATTTGCCTAGAAATGCATAAGCAAATTCTTTTGGGGGATGTCAGACTTAGAGTGTGAGCATAGTTGGGTTTTGATGTCCTTTAGACAATCTTTGTAGCCTATTACTCATTTTTTTTGGGGACACGAAGTGCGAATTTTGGGAGAGTTGTTGGCTTTTTGTGCCAACAGAGAGAATCCAAGGTTGTGTTGTTCCAGGGCCACTGTATGGTAGGTCGAAACGATGAACACAACGGAGTTAAGGATCTCATCCCTCCTTAATTAGTAAGAAGACAAAGATAGTCCTAGAAGACTATGGAATTCCAATGTATTTAGCATGGTTCTAGGTACTGTTTTCGAATCATCTAGTTATATTCTTGGATGTTAAGTACCTAGTGTAGGAAATTGAAGGTGCTGGGGAGAGCTTGGCAGAGTTTACACTTGCTTTTGGAATTGCTAGATTTCATGCGGAGTTTCTGGTGAAGTTGAGATGCTTGATGATTCCAAGTGCTGCCGAAGGACCCTCATTTATAACCCCTTCATAGAGTGGGGGCAACTGTAGGAAATGGAAGGAAAATAAGAAGTGGGAAAATGGGTGCCAAAATGTATTTTGTCGCGGAACACCGGCCGTATTGGAGCCAATGGTCGACGATTTGAATTAGTCAACACACATGATTGTGGGTAAAACTGCCTCAACGTGCAAAAACTACTTGAAAATGGTCAGCCGACTATTTGAAATAGTCAACGCTGGCGCTCTGGATCGTTGCGCCCAATTGTCCCAAGCCTTTGCATGAATGGTTGTCCGGGTTAATCTGCATTGTCGGCAGTCTAGGGCAGCGAAAGGTTTTTGCCCTGTTTCTTGTGCTTTTGACCTCCATTCGCCTTGAAATTTTGAGGGGATCTTCTTGACCATCTGCTTGACCTTCTTTGAACTTTGGCTCATGCTTTGACCTTGAGAGTGACCAAGTTCTGACCTATGAGTGGTCGACTGTCCTCCCTTTGACTTGATCTTTCTTGAAATTCATTTTGAGTGCTAACACAGCTCACAGCATGTCTCCTCACATTACTATAATGTGTTCATGCTTTACTAGCTAGGTGCTACTTCCACGGAAGTAGTAGTGGTATTCTACCGCCATGGGCTTATGGGATATGTTACCTTCGTGGAATTGTGAACGTCACCTCGAGATGAAAATAATGTGATTTTCTTTTTTCCGTTTGGGCTCCTCGTTATATAGAGGTTCGGTGGAAGGGCTCGTAGATAATAACATAACCACCATCACAATAGACTTTTTGCCCTTTTTTCTCTCTGTTTTTTGCTAGTACTGTTGCCACTAAGTTTGAAATCTGTTGGTTCTAGTTATTCATCCATCTGAGTGCTTGTACAATTGGTGAAGACTGTCCAATCAAGAAGCTGCCTTGTCTTGGGGCAGACGTCTGCAAGTCCACTACACTACTGTGGGGGCAAAATCGATCAAAAGAAAACATCCTCAGTAACATGCTTCGGTTGCCAATCATTTGGATTTATTTTTTCCTTTCTCTAATATTATTATTATTATTAGATTAATTAATTTAGTCGCAAACGATACCCATGACAAGCACAAGAAAGAAACTAATGACATTTGCAATACAAAAAGTATCAATATAGAGATAATGGGGATGTGTTATTTTTTTATTATACACATATGAAATGCTACCAATCCTCGTAGACATTGGTACCTGTAAAACTAGCTCATTCACTTGCATTTATTTTATTAGAGATATTTTGCAAAATAGCTTATTCAATGACATAATGAAATAGAAGATATGCATTTATGGAATAAGAAGTTTTCTAGATAAGTCAATTTTGGTACATGATATGCAATATCTGTGTAACTGTGGAAAAAAAAAAAAATAGAATAAGAAATAAGATACAATAGATACCATTAAAATATCATGGTGGAATTATAGTTGGCAATTAAGTGTGCAAGTAAATAATTGCAATAAAAATTAAATAGATAAAAACAATATGTATGAAATATGAATATAATGATTTCATAAAATGGGCCGGATTGACTGCTCAATCTTGATATATATAAAGAGTTTACGCAATGTAGGAAATCAAACAGCTATAGGATTAAAGCAAATATGAATAAAAGATCACGAGTACAATATATTTTGTAAAATGTTTATGCATCCATATAGTATTTTTTGCACTTTATTACAAAATCTAAATTGAAGAGTTTAGTGGAAAGTAATTCATCGCTGTGATATGAGTAATAGCACTTCAATTTCATAAAAACCACTCTACATGTACATTCATTTGTGACTGTACAGATATTTTCGTTTTTTCTAATAGCATAATTATAGTAGTGCATGTTCCAATTATTCGAGATGCGTACTTTTAACATACTCGCATTTGATAGTTTTACAAAACATAGGAACTGTTTTTTAGTATTGAATAGTTATAAAATGATCTTGAGAATAATTAAGGTTATTGGTTTGAACACTACCAATTTTGTAGACTTCCCTAAGAATATATAACAACAATTATCGTGATGAAAAAAAAAAATATACAAATGCTTGAGCAATTTTGTAAAAATACGGTGCATATGGATTGGAATGGATCATATAAACAGTAGAAAGTTTTAACACGAAAACGCTTTATGGAGGAAAAATGCTTGAGCTATTTGTAGAGTTGGAGTTCGAGGAAAAATGGGTAGCATGAGAAGCCATTCCAACCTTTTTAACATATAGCGAGTAGATATAAGAAACTCAAGAATTGGTTTCAAAAGTATTTATATAAATAATAGCTTCTTCACATATACAACAGGATCAATATTTTTTATGGAGAGGTAATTGATATAAAAATAGGTAAAAAATATATAGTAGAAAATTGAGCGATGAATGCCAGTGAAAAAAATATATTTATTAAAAATATGAGCTTTCCGTTTCAGTATTAATAAAAAAATGAAAAGAAACAAATGCATTGAGAAGATCACCTAAATAAGAAAAAAAGATTAAATCACAAAATAAATTTACTAATCAAAATTCAAAACACTGGGTGAAAATGGGCTCAATCTAAGAAAATGTGTTGTAACTATGCATTGTGTGTGATGGATTGACAAGTTCAAGCTATGAACAATCACAATCCAAACTTGTAAATGAAACCAGTTCCATGAACATGAAAATGCAAGTATAGATAATGGGATGACATAAATAATTTTACATAAACTTAGGGAAATCGAGGAACAAAATGAACCAAATAGTATGAAATATGAGTGTGAAATGTAATAAAACTAGTGAGCTATTCGACTTCATAAGAAGATAATTGTGGGTTTTCTAGGGAAAAGATCTCCTCTGGATTAGAGTGAGATAAGTCTTAAAATAAATAATTTATAATCAAACCTTTCTAATATATCAAAAGATGACAATACAATTTATTCATAATGGAAACTAAAAATTGAGAAACACAAGATACCCCAGTGGTAAGGGGGTCTCATCTCACATAGCTACCCAGAGATCGATCTTGGATGGATAAGTTGTCTCATAGTTTTAGTACCACTCACTAATTTGGAGAAAAAAAGAAACTATACAATCCTCTTTTCCATCATTTGGTATTATACATGAAAAAAATGGTTATGAGATATGTTCGGGTGTAGTGTTTCTGAGCTCTAGAAATTTTGGTTAAAAGTTAGTCTTACAAATATTTTGTGATGATTTTTTAAAATATTTATAAAAAAATAACCAAAGTGACTATTTAAAGGTTAGAACTCATACTAATTTTGTGGGATCATCATTAAGTGATAGTACTGATCTAAAGAACATTAGAAACACCCTTCTTACATTATTAAAATTAGTTTTAAAATGCCAAACATAGATAAGGGCATGTAAAGAATTCTAACCTAAAGGAAGCCAAGTCGTGCAGTCTTTTCAGTGGCAAAGCAAACCTAGTGACAAACTCTGGACCAAGAAATAAATTATTTAAAGATATTTTGAATAATTTAAAAGAGATTTCACCGGAAAAGTCCCCTTAAAGTAGTTGAAGACTAAAAAGGCCCCTACACTTCAATATAGACCATAAAGGCCGTCCCGCTGCTTTTTTTACTTTTTTTTATTGTTTTGCAGAGTAACGATATCACTGGTGTGTATGACGTGAGCAGAGATATCGTTGTTTGTGTCATTTTCTTCTTCGTTCGTGTTCGAAGCCGCTATCAAGTTTTGATGAGGCTAATTCGCTCCTTGGGCTTTTGGTTGCTCCTAGGATTATAATTAAGTTGGTAAGTTGAATTTCATTACAATAGCTTATTTTGCTGCATGCTTAATTAGAAGTTCAACAATATGAATTGACACTTGCCATATGACTAATTATAGAATGTTGCCATTCAATAAGTAATACATATACAAAATGAGTGTACGAGAGATGATAATATTGATGTAGATGTATGGTGAAACTAGGAAAGACGTAATCAAAATGAGTATTTTGAGAACATTTAATGGTAGGATCAATAAGTGATAAAATAAGATAAATTCATTTAAGATGGTTTGGCTATGTCCAACGAAGAAAAATAACTATGCTGATGAGGAAAAGAGTTTCTATGCAAGTTATTGACTCACTACAGAGAAGGGGTAGGCTGAAAGGATGTACATGGGGTTAATAATTGACCTAAACGAATGCAACCTACTTAAAGATTTTGGCTCATGATAGAATTCATATAGTCAAACCCAACATATTTAGAACAAGACCTCAATGATGATGATGGATAAAACATGGAGGGTTAGTTATTTTGAGCTGTTAGAATTCTATCAGTGGCCTATTGATGGATTTATTGGGCACAAATTCATGGTGGTGACTTTGAGCTTTCATCTATTTCTTCATTATTGAACCGAAAGATGGTTCTAAGTATCAGCCGATTGGTACTCGTTTTGTTGTAGAAAATTGGCATGATATCCAACTCACACCTGTAACAAATTATATGTATTGTTGATTTGGATATGAATTGATGCTGCCCTCTAAGTCCAATAATAGCCAATACGGATTATTATTTTAAATTTAAGTAAAAATAATATTATATAAATATAGTCGATACACTCTTTTAATATTGATGATAAGTACCTATTTTATTTTTGCCAATGTAGGGTCTGATGTTGATACTTGAACTCTTGATGAACTCATATTTACCTGAATTACCTGACTCCATGACTTCCTGATTCAGTTTTTGTAACGCCGCACCCATACCCATGTATGATATTGTCCGCTTTGGCCCACTGGCCTCACGGTTTTGCTTCTGATGGGCCTCAACCCATCAAAAGGCCTCATGCAAGGTAAGGGTGTAAACTCTACATATAATCCCAATCACAGGGGTGTCACAATCCACCCCCCTTAAGGCTGCACGTCCCTGTGCAGTAGCCTGCCAGTCTCTGTAGCCTGCCAGCCCTCATGGCCAGCCCACATGGAGACCCACCCAATTGCACCAGACCACGGCAGGGGACCCACACTCGAACTAGTCGAGAGTCGGCTCTGATACCATTTGTAACGCCCCACCCATACTCATGCATGATATTGTCCGCTTTGGCCCATTGGCCTCACGGTTTTGCTTCTGATGGGCCTCAACCCATCAAAGGGCCTCATGCAAGGTAAGGGTGTAAACTCTACATATAATCCCAATCACATTCCTCTCTATAGTCGATGTGAGACTCCGGTGTGTCACAATCTTCCTCGTGATCTCCTCTTTTCATTGACATCAGTTTGGTAAGGTTTCCCTCACTTTCATCTTTTCAATCATTTATCTTTGGTTTAGATTTAAGTTAGATCTCAATCTTTTCCTTTCTTTTCTTCTCCTTTGCGTGTTAGAGATCGAGGTTTCCGCAGTAGTAGAGCTTCTCCTCAGATTTCCCTAATTCCAATCTTCTTCTTGGTTGAGGCAAGTAGATCTGCATTTTATAATTAAGCATGTGTGTAAGACTTCTATTGATTGGATGTGTTTTCTTGTTAGGTTTCCCTAATTCTCAAGCCTGTTCTGTTATTAATCTGGGTTTATTTAATTTAATTGTTAATTTTAGTGTTAATTGATGTAAGTGGAAATGATGATGGATGAAATGGATTATTGGGGGAGCACGGTGGCTCAGTTTTGTGCAGGTGAATTTTTGGAATGGATTGGGTGAAAGACTGCAAAAAAAAAAAAAAAAAAAAAAAAAAAAAAAAAAAAAAAAACCAACCAATGTTGATGGCCACTGCTCTCTGTTGCATCATACATCCGATGAATCGGACACATGTCGGTCTGTCGCGCTTTTATATATATAGGCCATAACTTTTAATCCGTTCATCGGAATTTTACGTATAATATACCGTTGGAAAGCTCTTGAGATGTAAAATCCAATGGTTCTAGTTTTATAACGATCAGAGATCGGGAAGTAGTAAAATTACTCAGATTAATTATTCAATCCATGTTTTATTGGAAATAAGACTTGTTAACATAGGTTTGGACCTTAGATATTGGCAAATATGAACCTAGTCTCACATGACCATTAATGGGGTTTTGAAATCGTAGCACGTGGCTTGGTGTGCTTCGATGGGTTGTTTAGGTATTCGTGTATTGTGTATGGTTTAACCGAATGCGTATGTAATTGAATCAATCGATGCTCAATATGATTGTACACTAAGGAAATTCTTTATAAGCATTGATGATTCAAATTCCCCACGCACTTCGTTACACCATATATGGTATATGGATGACAACACTTGCCTAGGATTGGATTGTAATCTCTCCTTGATTTGTTAATCGTATCCCTTGATTTTGTATCCTTGGACACTCTCTTGGCATAAAACACCTAATTAATTATGAAACATAAACTCTTGTAAAATTAGAACAAGGACCTGACTTAGAGTGTACCATAAGACCCTGTGTCATGTAATTGATAAACATGACTGGCTAGACTGAAGGGATTATTATGGGTTTGGACTTGTCTTGTATTGGTTTGAATGAGATAATCCCTATGAACATGTCTTGTTTGTTGAACTAGCCAGATTTGCTTGTCTTGGTTTTCCTCATGTCAACACCACTTTATTATTATTATTATTATTATTATTATTATTATTATTATTATTGCGTATCATGGCCAGCTGCAGTTTGGGGTTTATTGATGGGCCGGTTACTCGGACATCGGGGTGGGCAGTCGGCTTTGGACGGCGTCCATGGCGTTGAATAGTTGGGAGCGGGCTTGGACCGTGCTACTATTCACAGGACCGGGAGCTTGGATCCCCCTGGAGCCGGACTTTGGTATAAGTAGTCCGGATAGAATTGTTACTGGTACCCCTTGAGGTGGCTTGGACATCGACGGAGTCTCCCTCTTGTGCATTGCATTACATTGGTAGTGGTGATTGTTAGTATTGCTAGGATTTCTATTTATGATTCTGATCGTGATTTACTCATGCTACATACCTAGTATTGTTCCTTGTATTCCTACGACCTTGTACTTGTCATTACTCTTATATTTGATGCATGTTATGTTTTAATTATATCTTGCTTATCTATTGCTCAACATGTCGTTGACTCTGTTCCTTGGTGTGCAGACTCCTCAGGTGAGTATTACTATGAGGAGCAAGTCGGTGAGGAGATCCCAGAGGATCTCCAACCAGCAGAGGAGGCACGGGAGTGGAGTGCCGATGACGTAGAGTAACGTCATTATTACCAGGCACATGAGAGACTCACACGGGCACTTCATTAGACTTTCATTTATTCATTTATTATTCCTCGTTGGAACTTTCATTTCATTGACTTGATGTTGTTTAATGGCCTTGGTCATTGGGATGTCATTGTTAATACATTAATTTCTTGGTTAGCTTTATTTATTCCTGTTGCAACTTTAAATATCAATTGAGATTTATTATCCATTGTTTGGTATTTAGATATGCCTCGAATTGTATGGATTTCGCAATTTTATATTACTTGAGGTTTGAAATATAATATCCTCACAGCGGACTTACGATCCTTGGGCCTAAAGGGCAAAAAATTTTAATTAGCCCTAAATTTCACTCTCCGGATCCGGTTTATTCTCTAATCGGGTTCGGGGGACGTGACAATTTTTACATTGATGGATTCTGAAGATAGGCCAAAAATCAATGTAAAAAATTCTTCTTTTTAACTGTCTTTTACTTTGGAGAGTATGATTGTATTATATATAGATCTTACAAGAAAAGGGATAAGCCCAACTGAGTTTTAGATTTGTATAACAGTAATGATTTCAAATGTTCAAAGTGTTTAAACGTGTCCTCAATATCACTTGTTTATCACATGACGTGTAGTCTTTATCTTCTATATTGCCAATAAGGCCACGCCCCACTCCCAATTGCATTCGTTTGACTGAAAAAGCAATTAGACTGTTCAACTCAAAGCAAATGGGTACATAGAAAAAAAAAAAAATCAATGCAAATGGGTGACACATTGAGTTAAGTCAACTCAGCTTGATCGAGTGAACTCTTTTTTTTTTTTGGAAGAAAAAAATTTGTTATTGAATGATACTAATCTCACAGAAGGTAATATGATTGTAACTTGGTAAAGAGAAAACAACTATAATTAACAGCCTAATTGTTTGATTCATATTGACTTTGCAAGAATTATGAGGAAAGCCATCGTTAAGAGGGCCTAAAATTGAGGGAATGACGGTTGGGATTTACATGGGCCATCAAAATAGTCTCTCTTGTGATGAAAAATGATTGTCCTGACATCATTTTTATGCAAGTAGGCAAAGGGCCCTAAGTGATTTCTCAAATGACTATATTTGCAAATAGCTGTCTTGTGTAATGAATGTCTTTCTGCCAAATATATTTTGTCATGGGGCAAAAACAGTAATTAGAACTCTCATCATTCATTATTGGTGCATGATGTAACAACTTATGCACAGCGAGTTCATTAACAAGATTTCTGTAATGTCTGGTGGCCCTCCGGCTCAGTTGCGGACCCAGGATTTTCGTTTGAAAGGTGTGGAAGGATGACAGTTGAAAAAGTCCAAAAATATTATTTTGTGATACTTTCTTTACATTAATAATGACAAAAGAGAAAATGAATTGCATTTAAATGATTACCAAATTTAGTTACGTTTTTTTTTTCACATTAATACTTTCTTCACATAAATGCCATCATTTGTTTCACAGAGAATACTAAGAAGATCTTAGACTTTAGAAAGTTAGGCTATTTTTTTTTTTCTTCCATAGATTTAGTTTATGTTCCTAAAGAAGCAGATAATGTACAGAAAGTTGGTGCCTTGAGTGATTGTATAAATATTAGGACCCATTAGCAGATGACGAATGCAGTACTCCCAATAACAAAGATCTCAAAATACTAGCACCAACCACATTTTACAATTCTGATTTCTAAGGGGCTTGTTTCTGAGTTAATATAACATTACCAAACAACAACCAGCCCCATCGACAGACAGATTAATAAAAAATCAACTGCATTTGATATCAAAATGCCTTTACACTACGGACGTGTGAAAATCAAACCACTTCTCACATAATCCAAAACAAAGCTTTAAAAAAAAGTGAGTAAACACATGAGAACTCATAAGTTTCAAAAAAACAAAATAAAATAAAATAAAATAAATGAAGCTTAATCCACTCCAGATTCACTATTTTAAGGGGAAAAAATCAGAACAAATCATTTTTAACTCGACATCGATTGCATCAAATAAATAGTAAAATAAAAAAATGCGAAGCATGGTGTATTACTTGGAGTTGGGTCTATCTTCTTCTCTTCTATGTTTCTACATCTATAAGATAACAAGTTTTAAGCCTCGTTAGTTGTTGACTTGAAACCGCGCGCAAGAGAAACAGAGAGAAAGGGAGGGAGGGAGAAGAACTGTTGATTTTGTATGTTGATGAAGAGTTTCCAATAGACATTGGAGAGGGAGAAGGGCTGAAGAGATACAAGGGTTTTCGATTTGGGAGAACCGAGAGAGAGGATTTCTCGATTGTTGATGTGGGTGGGTGCATTTTAAGGATGGGCTTTAAATGGAGGTGCAAGATGGATTTTTAAGTGGGGCAGGGGTGCATGACCCATATCCCTCTAAAAGGGTTTTTAAAATTTACCGGGTGCACTTGCACCCAGGTGAATACACATGGGTCCGCCCCTGCTCCGGCTCAGAAGCACCTTTGTACAGCATGTAGGATTTTCGTTTTAAGAATAATTGCCGTCTTCATATTTATAAAAAATTCTGATGTTTTCTCTTAAAAAAATAACAAACATTAGAAAATGAAATTCATAAAAAGACAGACTAATAATTTTTTTCTTCTTTCTACGTCCACGTAAAACACGTTTGTTGGCCCTTAACGTGCCTGTTGTGGGCTGATTTAAGGACATGATCATATCTCACTGTCGCATCCCTTTGTTAAAAGATAAATGCCGAACTTATTTCCTAGTCAAAGAATATGGAAACCCGTGGGAAATTTCTCATTATAAATTAAAAACCATTGGAGATTTGTATTAAAAAAATCTTCATGTAATCTTTCGATGATCCAATCCTTGGTTTGGTGGGAGCTGTATCATGATGTACAGGCAAAAAGATAAGGAGATGTTTCGCATCAAAATAAATAAATTAATACAGTGGCCTTCTGGGGGACAATTGTAGCATTTTAATATAGAGTTTGCATATGGGCAGATTAGAAAGAAAACAATGACATTGACATAATGCCCCCACTAAATAAGACTGGCTGAAGATCTCAAATAAATAAATTTTCATTATTTTGTATTGTTCATTGTATGGACATCTTGATTATAATTGGATGCTATTAATTAACAGGTTGAGATATTTTTAACGGAAACACTTGTTGTTTGCATTTGGCCATTGACTATCTGTCTTTTCACCAGTATTTACAATTTTTTTTCCTTCCAAGTTGGCCTAGGCGTAGGTGAAATGAAAATATGAAAAGAGTTTTTTTGTAAATGCCCCCTAGGATTTATAGAACTTGCAAATAGGCCCGTGTAGTTTCAGTATTTACATATACCCACCCCCCCTGCTTTTTCATTTTAATACCTTCCATATCCCCAAAATCACTAATCATAATGAGAATACGCAACCACCAAAAGATTTGTGTTGATTTTTTTTTATAAAAATGACAATTTTGCACTGAAATTCATTAAACAAGAAAAGTATATCATTATTTATAAAAATACCATTATTTTATCCCACGTCCCAATTATCTCTTTCAAATTCTCCCATGCACATAAAGCCTAATAATGTATATGAAAGTCTCATCAATCTACAATGGGGTCGTGCATGGATTGGTTCAATTATATAACCAATTATAAGAACAAGTGTTTATTGTTATTGTGATTGATTTAGATTTAATGAAATAGGCCCCGTATTAATAAAAAAATGAATTTATGTAGTATTACTCTCTCCCACTTAATGTACTATAATAATTAGGGATAGTAATGAGTCAGGTTTAAATAATGACCCACACCACCCCACTCCTACTAGGGCCAGGTTTGTTATTGATTTTCCTGGAATTAGGAGAGTTTAATTTTTGTTGATGTAACCACCCCCCCCCCCCCCAACCATGTATATAATATATATTTATTTATTAGTAAAAGTATAAATAAAATTCATATGGTACAAGTGGCGTTGGAGCATTAACTTAAAGCATATTAAAAAAAAAAAAAGATTATGTGTTTGAATTTTACCACACTATGTCCCATGCATTTATAGATTAAAGATTTGTAGGCTAAATTTGACCTAACCCTTGTCTAAAAGGGGCGTATGGTATCACATGCCACTGACCCATCACGGGGAGGGCCGGGTTTGGATGAGGCAAACTTGCCCACCCCATTGACATCTTTAATAGATATATTGTTAATCTTAAATGATTTAAAAAAAAAAATCCAAGCTTTAGAACTTATGTATATATGGATAAAGAGATGGGCAAAAGTGTCATTTTATTCTAAAAACTAAAGGTGACAGCAAGGCTACTAATTTTGGGACACGGTAGGTATTAAATTGGAAAGGCAGGGCCTTATTTTACAAATCCTAGAAGCCTTAGGGGGTATATGCAAAAACCTCATATAAAAAATAATATATATATATATATATATATATAATCTTTCATGTAGCCAAACATATCCTGTTTTTCTTTGGCTTAAGGATAGAAGTACTGCAGATCCACCAATGAGCAGCTACCAGAAAACTCGCCATTTCATTTTGTGGTGGGGTTATTTAATCTCACCTCTTATCTATCCGAACATCTCATATTAAACTTGATAGAGAATGCTAAATAGTAAGAAGGATTCAAGGATAGACCATGGAGTATGGAGCTATTAGGTAATAAAGACATCAATGATAAGAATTATGATAAGAATCATACGCAAGATATACGATTGATGATCATATTTAAATGAGGGGATTTTATCGGAAAAAAACCCCATAAACCCGGTGGTGACCAAAAAGGTCCTCAAAGTTTCTTCCGTGCTCGGCTAGTCCCAGAGAACCTTTTCAGGTTTTATTTTTATTTTTTTATGTACTGAGCAGCGATATCACTGCTCACCTATATACTTGAACAGTGATTTTGAATTAGTTTAAGTTTCAGACATGTTTGTTTCACTAGAATACATATGAATTGAATGCATATATAATTTATTCAATAAGTGATTAGAAGTGAAGATCAAAGATGAATATTTAAAAATGAGCATCAAATAGTTTTTCCTTACATGATATAAAATCAATCAAACCAACTTTAATCTTAGAAAACAGTATCTAAAAAAGAACGTAAAATGAATATTCACACATCACCATGACAAGTGTAGTTCTTATGTATTTTTAATACAAATAAACAAATCCAAAAAGAATCCCATGATAGATTTATGTTGGACTTAGAGAGAGTAGTCAAGTCTGAACTGTGGAGAGATGAAGATGAGCTAGGGAATTTCTGCGAAAGTTGAACCAAACGCACAAAATTGACCAAAGTCGGCAACATTGAAAACCAATATGTGGCTATAGTGTTGTTTGAGGTCGGCGCGAAAGATTCCACGGGCGAGGCACATCTGTGGGCTCCATCCTACTCTTCTCAGCCATGTGTCATGGGACGATATGTGGAAAGAAAGGGAACGTCACATTCTTAATAATTACAAAAGGTCTCTCTATTTTTAAGTTTTTACATTCAAACACCCATTTTCCTTCACAATATCAATGAGGGGATTTGACCATTCAATACCCCCGACACATCTAATCCTCAAATTCACTACTATAAGTCACTAAATGTCACTAGAGTCGTTTGACTCTAATAATTTTTTTTTTTTTTTTCAAATTTTTACCTTAGATCCCATGACATCATGGGTTTACATGGAATCCAAGGTCAAACGACTTTGGTTACATTTAGTAGCTTTTAGTCATGAATTGAATTGCCAAATTCCCTATCAATGAGCTATTTCCACTGGGGGTTAAAAGGATAAGGCTAGCCACTTGTAATGAATGACCTTTCGTTAAAACTATTCAAAAAGAATGAATATGCCTTCTTTTTGCTGCATGTGGGATATCAAACTTGCACACTCTAGTACCTACTCTTCCAACGCATCCATTATAGTTGGTCTTTACAAATTTTTCTTCGGCCAATTTAAGCTTTACAACAAATTTTAGTTGTTGGAACTATGATAGTTCTGAGGTAACACTAGTTAGACGTGAGAGTAATAAGCGTGATCTGTTTTACAATTATTGTAATTTTTTTTTTCATTTTTTTTGTATGTAGTAAAAAAAGTGGAAAAACTGACTAATTGATATTGTTAAGAGAGTATAAGTTATTGTATGTGAAAACAAGAAAAAAATCGAGTTTGTTGATGCTTGTAAGTATTACAAAAAAATAGGTGGTTATTTGTGACAATCAAAGGCTACTATATAGATCATGATTAACAGAAATTTAGTAGTTCTTCATGGAAGGATATAAATGCTCTTGGATCAAGCAATTGGTTGGGTAAAACTTGTTATATTTGCCCTAATTAAGTTCAACTCAATTAATATCGCTTCAACTTAAATCAGGTTAGATCTAAACAATTTACTTCATTTTTCAGTGAAATATGAAATCTTTGTCAATTTATGAAAATTGGCCTCTAATAAATATAGCTCAGTAGTGGCGCTAATAATTATAACAACAACAACAAGAACAATAATAATAGTAATAATAATAATGATAATAATAAAAAAATAAAAATAAAAATAGGTTACTCGATCATCATCATCATTATTGTCCTCAACAATCTTATTATATCAATGCAGGGTCAACTAAACTTTAACCATGATATGACCTCAACAAATAATATGATAAGAAAGCAATATATCTCCTTGGTGGTTTTTTTTTTTTTTTTTTTTTTCGGAATTTGGAGAACTCTTATTGGGGAGAAATATAAAATTTCCTAATGCTAAGTCATAGTAAGTTTCACAAATCCTCCGTACGCCCAGCATCTAGAATGTTTGAATTTAAAGATTTAAGGCATATTCAGTTGAAAGCATTTGTAATGGAAATTTCTCTTGTTGAGAATTTCTGACATATTTGAAGTGCTATTTATGGGAATTCTAAGTCTCATGTTTGAATGAGCTTGAATGGTAAGAATTTGCAGAGTTAACCATGTGAAATATCACTTTTGGCAGCAGAATCTTCAATACTTCAAATTTCTTAAAGCTACTTTGCCATGGGCATCTTGGAATTCAACTTTATGGGTCAATATTTAAAATCTTTCCAATTAATGCTCCAAATAAGATATACACAAATGGTTGCAACCAAAAAGTCCTTTAAAACCAGAGAGGCCAAAACTGATATTCCAAAGGGCTTTTGGAAATCCATTAATTGAATAGGGAATTCCAAGAATTCCATGGACAACAATTGCATTGCTGCCATTACTTCCCTACACGAAAACATTTCCATAAAACACTTCTATAAATCAGGCCCTTCTTTGTGTGTATGTGTATAAATAATATTTTCTTACAAGAGTAAATGACAACAGCCCCTTTATTACCCTCTAACTATCACAATCAACTGAATCCTTAACACCCGTCTATTTAGGTTGCCTCCCTTCATTGTTCCAATCTTTACAGCTCTCTCTTTCTCTTAAGTCCTTCCACTAAAGACACATGCTTGTTCTAAGGATTTTGCTATGTCTGAAATTTCTAATAGAAATGTCTACTGTTGCACATGATTCATTTGAGGTTCCTTATCTAATTGCTAAAAATTGCAAGGTCAAGCTTTTTAAAGTGTCACTTGTAACATTTCAATTACTCTGAATTTTAGCATTATGAAAGTTACAATGTATTGAGAATCTTGAAAAAAAAAAAAAAAAAAATCAAAAAACAATATTTAAAGAATTCAAAATTCTCTCGAACAAGACTTTCTTAGTTGCAGCAAACAAATAGGCCCTTAAAACCTATTCAGGCCATCTATATATGACCTCATGTGAGTTCAATTGCCCATTAAAATGTTATTCTGGGAAGAAAAAAGTTAAAAAAAAGAAAAAAAGAGAGAAAAAAAGAAAAAAAAAAAAAAAAAAAACAGATAAGGCATTTGGTTGTCATGAATTGTCAAAAAGCACAGGTGGCTCTTTATAAAATTGGAGACTAAAATGGCAAGAGTCTCCTCCATCACCTTCCCAATAATTGCAGCAGACTGGAAGGTATAGAAAAAGAAAAATAACCAACTCCTACAACAACCATAAGACACTCTCTCCCTACAGTACTACACACCCCTCACCTCTCTCTCTCTCTCTCTCTCTCTCTCTGTACAGATGGGGTCAACGGAAATGAGCAGCCCATCAGGTATCAAGCGCAGAAACTCCATCTCCTCCATCATCCCCACCACTCTCCATCTCCCCTCCGCCCCTCGTTCCCAAAGCCTCAGCTTCCCAACAGCAGATTTCGAGCTTGCCTCTCTCCGCCCCCTACCTCCCTCCTCCTACACCAGCCTCAAGGACATCCTCCCCACCTCCCCCGGAATCCAGTCGCCGACGGCCAGCCAAATCTGCCAAGAAATCTCCATCCGCAACCGCCTTGTCAAGCAGGCCGCCTGGGCGTACCTCCAACCCATGGCCTCCTCCCCCGGCTCCTCCTCCTCCTCCGGCACCCACCAATTCCTCCGCCGCATCTGGGTCTCCTTCTCCAGCGCCGGCTTCCTGGGTTTCTTAAGGCATCCCTTCTTCCACGCCATCAGAACCGCCTTCACTCGTCTGCTGGGGGTTTTCTCCTTTGGGATTGGCAGGAGCAGATAACGGTGGTGATGGGCGCCGAAACGGTTTCGGTCTGAGATGGACTCTGAGCGTAACGGTTTTGTTTGCCATGTTTGTAATTACTTACTTCTTCACTAACACACGTGTGTTTTACCTTTTTCAAATTTTTTTTTTTTTTTTTTTTGACTTTTTTCTCTATTATGGGATTTCTGTTTTTCTTTATTTGTATTGTTTTTAAGTTTGTAAAGGCATGGCTCAGAAATATTAATAGCATGACAGGCAAATAGATTTGTAATTTCATAAATAGTAATAAGTTTAATAAATATTTTGAGTGATTTTGTTTCTTAGGTTATAAATCCCTTGTAAATCCATAAGTGGGTCCACACTTAAAATGTCTAAATCATTGTAATGGGACTGGGCCAAATCTCACTTCAATCATAATTGGGGCTACTTCTATCTTGATCACATTTAATTCATGATCATGATCATCATTTTCATTATTTTTTGATTCATTTGAGACATGATTAAAAAATAATGGGGCTTAAATCATATGTATAATACATGATCATTGTGATGATGGGATCGAGTGCAATTGGGCCAACTTGGGCCACATATCATTGCTCAGGGGAGATCTATTTCGAACGTAGGTGGGCCCTGATGATGGATTTTATACGTGGAAGTCATAATCATGATCTCAATTTTACTTCAATTTAATTATTCAAAGATTAAGGTAGAGAAGTGGGGTGTTCTAAGTTTTGTACTAAACATGTTTTCTACTTTCATTTTTGTGTACATCTAAAGCACTGGATAAGGATTAGTGGTCCCTGAAATGATGGTTTTTGTAATTTTGATAGGTGCATTCAATTCCATTCTTCTAAAGCAAACACTCGATTCCACACTCCACCTTTAAAAAACCCAACTAACTACTTGTAACTCTTCACTCGTAACTGGCTAAACAAGAAGAAAAACAACTTTACTGTGCAGGTAAGTGGAGGTTATCCAAATGCAAGTACCTTCATTTATGGCGCATAAACCAAGTTACGAAGATGATCTCACTAGTTAAATCTTTTATTGTCTTGTATGTGATCTATTTTGGGGATTCTCCACAAATGGGTCCATGGTTAACATGTGCCACAAGAAAAAGGCACCAATAGAAAGCTTTGGATACCGAAAGCAGAGTGATGTGTCCACCTATTGTGCTACTTCTTTGGTTATTACTCTGTCTTATTTGATCGTAGTTTGATCTTTGGAGTTGAATTTGTCGTCTAAGACTTATTTTAGGTTTTCTCATCTCTCTTAATGTTAGATTTATATTAACATGTACTGGTGCTGATTTGATGGTGAACTTGAACGGTAGACATGATGATTAATGAGATTTGAGATTTGGGTTGAAAAAGGTTATATATACATATAGGCACTGATGATTCAGGAGATATGGTGTAAAGGGTCAGTGCCGCACATGTAGCCATTTGGTGTATTTTTTTTTTGTCCTTTGTGGTGGGTTGATTTTTTTTTTTTTTTTTTTTTTGCCCTTTTTTGAATGTACTAGTGGAGCCCTGCACTTGCAATACTCTTTCAGTATGATAATTTAAAAAAAATAAAATCATTTAAAAACTCAATATTAATTATCTCAATGGAGAATGACCAGTTTACATATAACTCATTTTTTTGGCAAATTAAATAATTTACAATCATTCATTGTTCTTATGAAATTTAGTTAAAGCTTCAATAGAACAAAGTAAGAAGAAGATGGAATAACAAGATATATGAAAGGAAACTAATTAAAAAAAAAGTTGAACACCAACCTTTTCTGGCCATACATGATTAGGCAAAACACTCACCAATTTCAAAATAGATCAATAGTTCGGCCTATTTCCCAAAAATTTTTTTCTAAAACCAATACATACCAAATTCAATGAAACAAAATACTAACTAACCAAAATAGTACCTAATTCATAACTCTAAACGAATCAATAATAAATCACAAGGATTCCAAGCAATCTTTGGCATTCTCATATCTTCCTCTAACAAGCAAATCGTGTCTTTATAGGTATTGGGATCGAAGTTAAAATTTTCTATACATGAAAATCTCAACTGAAATTCCTGTTTTGAGCTCTTGCAACGAATGAACAAATTCTTCAAACACAACCCTTTTCATGATCATTTGAGCTAAGCATTTAATCAAAATATAATAATACTAAGTGGGGCCCACAGATGTGTAGATAAAAAGCATGACAAGTTCTGTTACTAAGTGGGGCCCACAAATGTATAGTTCTCTTTTATTATATATATATATATAATATAATAATACTAAGTGCGGCATACAGATATTATAATAATATTAAGTGGGGCCCAAAGATGTGTAGAGAAAAAGCATGCTAAGTTCTTCTACTAAGTGGTATAATATAATAATACTAAGTGAGGCCCACAGATATGTAGTTTTATTTTATTTTATACATATATAATATAATAATACGAAGTGGGGGCCACAGATGTGTAGTTCTCTTGTATTATACACATATAATATAATAATACTAAGTGGGGCCCACATATGTTTAGATGTAGAGAAAAAGCATGATAAGTTCTTCTACTAAGTGGGGCCCATAGACGTGTAGTTCTCTTTTATTATATATATATATATATAATATAATATAATAATACTAAGTGAGGCCCACAGATGTGTAGAGAAAAAGCATGACAAGTTCTTTTCTTTTATTGGGGCCCACATATGTGTAGTTCTCTTTTATTTTATATATATATATATCTATTACTATTATAAAAGAGGAGAAATTATATATATATATATAATATCATAATACTAAGTGGGGCCCATAGATGTGTAGAGAAAAAGCATGATACTTTTTATTCTTTTGTAATAAGGGCATAGATATTATATGATTATTATTATAATATAATAAGAATATATTATTATATTATATTATAATATTTGGGGGAGGGGAGCTCACAAAGGTGTAGTGAAAAAATATGCAACTTCTCTTCTCTTTTATAATAAGGGTATTGATTTTCTATTATTATTATTATTATTATTATTATCATTATATAATATATTGTTATATTATATTATATTATAATATTTGGGGGTGGGCCCAACAAAGGTATAGTGAAAAAGTTTGTAATTTCTCATAATAATATATTATTATATTATATTATACTATTCGGAGGTGGGCCCCCACAATGGTGTAGTGAAAAAGTTTGCATTATAATATTTGGGGTTAGGCCCCACAAAGGTGTAGTAAAAAGTTTACAATTTCTCATAATAATATATTATTATATTATATTATAATAGTTGGGGATGGGCCCCACAATGGTGTAGTGAAAAAGAGTTTGCAACTTTCCCTTTTTTATAATAGTAGCAGATAGTAGATAGTAAATAGTAGATATATGAAGGTGGGCCTCACAATGGTCTAGTGAAAATGTTTGCATTATAATATTTTGGGGTGAGCCTCACAAAGGTGTAGTGAAAAAGTTTGCAATTTCTCAAAATAATATATTATTATATTATATTATAATATTTTGGGGTGAGCCCCACAATGATGTAATGAAAAAGTTTGTAATTTCTCATAATAATATATTATTATATTATATTATACTATTTCGGGGGTGGGCCCCACAATGGTGTAGTGAAAAAGTTTGCATTATAATATTTGGGTTGGGTCCCACAAAGGTGTAGTGAAAAAGTTTGCAATTTCTCATAATAATATATTATTATATTATATTATAATATTTGGGGGTGGGCCCCACAATGGTGTAGTGAAAAAAGTTTGCAACTTTTCCTCTTTTATAATAGTAGTAGATAGTAGATAAGTATATATATATATATATATACACACTTGCATTCAAATGGACCCACAAGCAAGTGGGCTATGCGGTGTAGTGAAAATAAAGTGCATTTTGTTCTCTTTTATAAGAGTAGAAGAGATAGAGATAGAGATAATATTTGGGGGTGGGCCCCACAATGGTTTAGTGAAAAAAGTTTGTAACTTTTCATCTTTTATAATAGTAGTAGATATGTATGTAAACTATCCTTTCCGGTGGATTGACTACATGATATATATTGCTTCTCAATCCAAGGTTAGGGGTGCTTGGCCGGATCAACCTGGACTCGACCTTGGCCGAGCCTGCTTTGGACTGGGTTTGGACATTAGGTTCTAGTACTCAGTTGGAGCTTGGATCTAAATTTTGGGCTCATTTACCATTTGGGCTGTTTGGAATAAGTGATAGAAAACCCAAAGCCGGGCCAGACATGAATAAGCAGTGTTTGTAGTTTAGTGACAACTTGCCAAACGAGTAAGAGAAAGACTGAACAAGTGATAGAAAACCGGACCGACTCACTGATTAAATGGGTGGGACAGAAGCGACATGTTTCAGGCAGGTCAGGCTCAGCTCAGGCACTTATGTCCCGTCTCGGGCTTGCACAGAATATGGTCTTATGTTTCTAAACTCAGGCCAAACTTGTATATGCCTCAGCCCAACCCGACCCACCCAATGAACACCCCTATCCATTGTAAGGTTTTGTTGCTTTCCATGGTACTTGGTCACATTCTACAAATAGGTACCTCTCATGGATTGTGTAGTCACTTTGATTGAGTTGAAATTTAGGCCATTGCCTATACATAGAGGGCCATATAGTATGTGTGTGTTGGATCAGACAAAGATATACCCGGAAAAGGTTAAATCGGGTTTAGCTACCATTCACACCATATTGACAGCAGATTTGACCATTTCTCTCTAAATTAATCCTATGTGATGGTTATCTCCGCTTGGAATTTTCGAATTATTATGTCATATGGCATGAAGCTCAGCAGGTTTGTCCAACAATACAAAAGGATTGCAAAAGAAGAAACAAAATAGGATATAATAAGTCTGTTTTTCCCTATAATGGAAAGTTAATGCACATAACTTGTTTTTTATGTGATGGGACCAATCAGCCCCTGCTGGTTTGTTCAGCAGGAAGTACAGAGGAAGGAGAGTTAAAAATTGACTAATATGACAAGAAGTTTTACATTGTGTTATTAGGACAAAAAGGTTAAAGGTAAGTATAACAAGTGATGTGATTTGGCCCCTTTGAGCCTCTCAGGTAAACAAAGATCCTAGTATGGGTAGAGCATAGGTGCCAAGTTGGTCACATGTGACCCCAAACTTGTCTAGTATGTCAGTACGGGGTCAACAATCTACGCCGAAGCTTGAATCTAAGGTAAGAGTTGGGTTTATATAAAGCATATTATATAAATTATACATTGTGCATATTTATATTAGATCTATAACATTTAGGGCATGTTTGGCAAATCTGAGCTGTTTGAAATTGATCTGGCCCAAATAGTCTGTGTGAAATAGATCTATTTTAAATAGACTCATTTACAAATAGATTGTTTGGTAATACATGCAGTATATCTACTTCAAATAGAGCTATTTTATAAAACTTGTTTGGTAAACATACAAAGAAGAGCTTATTACAGGGGCATTTCTTGTCTTTTCAAATAAAATAAATTTATGATAGAAATTCAATATGACATCAATTATAAATTATATTTAAATTCAAACAGGCCATGTAAAATTCATAAATTGAATTTTAGGTGTCAAAACTACCAAGATGAAAACTCTGTTTGAGAAAATGCAGTACTAAAGGTTCTGAAAGCAATATGAAACTCATGTCCACACAAATATATATATATATATATATATTGGCAACATTGTGTCAAGGATAAAATGTCAAAGATGCATACAACTATGGGCAAAGAAATGCCAGTGCTTCAATTATTATGGCCAAAATTTTCATGATTGGAATGCCTTTCCCCATGAATCACTACCAAAAGACATATGGAAGAGGACCATGACCAGTTGCATGTTTAAATCCAAGGACTGACTATTGCTCAGAGAGTGTTTATATTCAGGGAAACCCACTTGGCATGAGGGAGATTGCTATCCAAGTATTTGCCTCTGACTAAAGTGAGCCCCATGGTTAAGATTGATGCAAGTGCAGATTTTTCTTTTGCCATGGTTTATAATTTGCTCCCACATTTTAGATACAACCATACCATACATCAGAATTTTAGTTCTACAACTATTAGTATTGTTGAGAAATGAAGCAGGAGACATAACCCATTATTGCGTACATATACAAATACACACAAACGATGTTTGCACATCTTTTACAACATGCAGATTGAACTTATCCTAGGACTCTTTATCACTTGCTTTGATGATAACAATGGTTCAATTTCAACAAAAGCCAGAGACACATGTTTCCCCTTTCTGTGTCAATATTGTGTGGTAGGGTACATAACAATACAATCAATATGCTACATTCATTCCATCCCACACTAACAAAAATGAAAATCTTAAGTTCCTACATTCATTCCATCTCACAATAACAAAGAAAATCATAAATTCCTACATTCATTCCACATTCCCCCACTCCCTAATTTCAAAAAGAAAAAAAAGAAAGCTACAAAAGTGATGACAAAGTCTCATCAATTTTATTGTTCCTAACATCCCTTCTACTTCGTGAAGGACAAGGACGTTTTCTCCTAGCTTTTGTCATTAGCTCCCGTCGCGACCCCGGACCGAGACCTGGGCCCCACGATGATGGTTGTTGAGGTAAGATGATTAATTTCCCACAGGTTCCCGCGGTGAGGGTTCCGAGGATACGGGACAACTAGCTCACACAATCAAATAGGCGGAAGCGTGTAGCAAATCATGTCATAACAAACATATAATAACACATACATCATCAAGACCATAATATCAGAAAAGGGGTTATAACAAGACATTCCCATAGTAATTCAAGTTACAAAGTTAATCAGGTGTATTAAGTTGTTACAACCCAAAGTAAGAGGCCAACAAAGGCCAATACAATAACAAAAGTATAAAGAACCCAAACATGTGACAAAACGAACTCATGACCCGTCTCGACGTCTAGATGACATCGTCGGGTTGCCACTTGCGAGCTAAGGTAGGCTCAACAGCCTCCTCCAGGTACTCCTCCTCAAAGGGATAACCTCCTGCACCTAGGCACCAAAATACAAGCATCAAACACAACGGTTTGGTAGGTAATCAATTTAGGCTTGAGCATGAATAATAATGTTTAATCGAAAACATATAAAACAATTTATTATACCAAGAATGAATCCTTGACTGAGGTACATTTCAAAATTTATGACAAACTAGCATGCTTACATAATATATCATGAATCGTAAATCCACAAAGAGCCCATCCTTTCTCTATCATATATATAATGAAAAGAGTAAGCACGCACGACGAGCACGATATATATAATATAACACGACACGATTCCCACAAATACGGGATTCCGGCCGCGGAACCGGACACGCACGATGTGTAATAAATACACGACAAATCTGCAGATAGTCCACACGTTTAAGGACCCTCGGACAGTGGATCAGACTGAAAGGGCAGTCCAAGCTCTGTAGTATTCACTTGAGTTCATGAATGCACAAAACACGTGAAATACGATTCAAACACATCGGAATAAAAGGGGAAATCACTTGTCACAACAAGACAAGACATGGCTAGCAAAATGCATAATATATATATATGCTCACAACTTAAGAAGTGATCCTCATTTGATACTTGAAACAAATCTTCGAACGAGCTTAAAACTTGAATTCAAAGCGAGTACACGATATTTCTTGCTGTATTAAACCAAAGTTCAAAACACGATAATTTCATCAAGTACATGCTAAGACTATTCATTGACCCTTGTGTGATTGAGACTCTGTTGTCAAAACACAATAATTGGTGCCCCCGAAGTTGATTCATATCTTGGAGTTACAATCACACAATGTCAGGTTAAGGTCGTTAATATAACCTAGTTTTCAAATCTTTAAAGAGTAAGTAAAAGGGGTCAAAATTTCTAAAAACTGGGATTTGACAGGTCGCTCGAGCGGTCTGGACAGTTCGCTCGAGCGAACCATTAGGTCGCTCGGGCGATTGAGGTTCTGTCTCGAAACTGGCCAGACAGCAGGCAGTTCGCTCGAGCGAACCAAGTGTAGCTCGAGTGGACAGCCCTCTGTCTGCGCTCGGACCAGGCAGTGGCCTGGTCGCTCGAGCGAACCCATAGGTCGCTCGAGCAAACAGGCTTCTGCCTGTGCTCGCTGAGTGCAGAAACTGTACTTCTCAAAGATGGCTCTTAAGCCAAATTTCTCCCTCCTTCCTACACTTAGACCACCTGAAATCCCCTGAGCCTCCATGCTCTCCAAGGGGTCAAATTCACATTTTAATAACCTTTATATCATTATCATGGTCATTCAAATCCCATTCTTATCAAAACAAATCCAAATTTCAAAAGGGGTAAGGCCTAAGTACAATAATGAAATCTGAAGGTTTGGAAAGTTAACTAACGTGCTTACCAATACTTGAGTAAAATCACAACATGAAAATCTAACAAAACATAACATTAATACCAAATGACAAATCACATGGAACTTCAAGAAAATTAGTGAAATCCATAAACACACATGCACAATAAACCTATAGAGATTACTTGCCTTTGCCCAAATGCTAACAAAACTCCTTCAAGTACTCCTACCAAAGAGTTAAGCCAAGAGATACAAAACCCCATGAAAACCATTTAAAATTTCACCCAAAAATGCAAACAAGAAACCCATTTCGAAATGGGTGTTGAAAGTTAGAAAAACAAGGTCATTAGGAGTCAAAAGAACTCCATTGAAGAAATGGGTTGGAGCTCTTACCTAGAGGTGCCCAAACAAGAAGCAAGGAGAAAGATGGAGAGCTTGCCCAACTAGGAACTTCAAGAAAATAGTATCAATGGAAAGCTTGGGATGAGAGGAAGAAGATGATGGTCTTGGAATTCCTTTTGGAGATCTCTAGCTCATGCATTCAAGTGGAGAAAATGTAAGTCCGGGATCCTAACCCTAGAGCGGGGGGGGGGGGGGGGGGGGGGAAATAGAGTGATCTACAATTAATTAATGACTAATTATGGTCAATTTTAACATCTTTAAAAACAACTAGTCATAAGTAATGATTTATCAAACAAGATGCGGAAGCTAACGAAAGTAATCACCACAAGCATACATCATCACACAAAGATTTATAGTGGTTCGGCCTCAATGCCTACATCCACTACCGGCTTGTGATCCAACACCCCACCGGATTTCCACTATTTATGTTTTTCAAAAGGCTAAGCAATAACCTTCACAACGATGTTTTTCTATGCCAAACAACAACCTATCAATGTGCTTTTCTAGGCTAACCAATAACCTTTACAAGATGCTTTTAAAAGGCTAAGCAATAACCTCTACAATGTGCTTTTCTTAGGTTAAGCAATAACCTTAACAATAGAAAGATTTCTCTCAAGGAAGTGTCTACACAAACACTCAAAGAGATACAATTTAAGCTCAATACATTTGCCTCTTAAATAGGCTGATATGAAAGTTTAAATCAAGATACAAACATACACAAACAATTGGCAAAGGTGTGCTCTCAAAGTATATGAATGTTTACTTCAATCGATTTCTAAAATGAAGCTCTCAAATGAATGCTTAATGCATTTGAAAATCTAAGCACAGAAAAAGATGATTGAAATTGTAAGCTAATCACATGAAGAATTCAAACAACTTGGAAAGACATGCTACACAAGTTGTATGAAGTTTAAAGATTAAAAACACATGTGATTGAGACAAGAATGTTTGCAAAACAATCTAATATTCCAAAGTGATATTGTGTTTGCAAAACATCTCAAATAAAGTTAAAAATCATGCAAATATGAGATTATAAAGAATTGAACATGCGTGATTTTAAATGGAATGAAAATCAAATTAACTTAAAAGATATACCTTTTAAATCTCAAATATTTTGATTTCCAATAGGCCTCTACCTTTCCTAACTTATTCCTCTTCTTTAGGCTTCAATATAGTTCCAAGGTTTTACTCGATCAGCCCTTTGAAAGAAGGGAATGAAATGGACTTTTATACAAAAAATAGTCCAACGGCTAGTTGGCTCGGTCGACCCCATGACCATGCGGTCGACTGAGTCAAACGGTCATATTGGCTAACGGCTACTTGCTTGGTCGACCTGCCCCTTTGCCCGGTCGACCGAGTACACAGGCTTGGGATGAGTTCCTTCAGTTTTTTGAGAAATTATTTTATGAAAACATGAACTCTAGGCCAATATGTTTTATGCATACTAAAATGATTCTAAAAATGAGAAATGTATGCAAAACATGAACCTCAATGTCAAACTTGATTTTTCAAAACCATGCACGAAGAACTAGGCTTTCGAAAATACATTTTAAGTTCTAAAACATGCAGGATGAAGTCTTTGAAAAGCAAAAGCATTTTTAAGTCTAAGGTCCAGATTTCAAGGTCCAAACTATGATGAATGGGTGTGTGATCAGTTGACTGATAGTGATAGTGCTTCCATCAAATTCGCAACATATAAAAATCCTAACAGAAAAATGAAGAGAAAAGAGGGTTTTCTCAGCCCTAGTCCAGAAAATTGCAGAGATTGGGAGAAATGGAGAAAGAGAGAAGGTAAAGGGGTTTAAGTGCTTGTAAGTGGGACCCATAAGAGAACATTCTTGTATCAAGGAAAACATGACATTGCGGGCCTCGGATGAAGTCGACGAAGAAGGATAACATGATCCTTGAAAAATCTAGTTTCCAAAAAGTCTATTTTTGACACGGTTTTGAGATCTCGAAAATTGTGTCCAGATTTGAGTGTGAAAAGACAATTTTACCCCTTTGGCCCAAAACTTGAGTTTCTGGGCTACAAACGCAGACGGGCTAAACACAAAAGTTATAGATAATCATAAAAAAAACCATTTAATTGAAATGAAATTCACGATTAACACAAAACTAAACACGATCTCCCCATGCTTGCACGTACACCCAGGCCTTCCTGAGTGTGTCTAGTTAATACAACACGTTCTCAAAATTCCCCAAAGCTATGATCAGGACTAAAACTAATCATACTCTAACCCACAGTAACTAAACCCACTTAGGACTAAGCACACACTAAGAAAACACTATTGGGTTAATCCTGGGTTGGGGTTTGACAGCTCCTCTGTCGAGATATCTTCAGAATTATCTTCTTGCACATGATTCTGGGTATTGTCTATATGAGGTGGTGGAGAAGGCATCTATGTATTCAAATCGTCTGAAAAAGAGCCAGAAGACGGTGTCCAAGCCTCTTCTCCCCTATCCTGGGTTCCACCAAAGAGAACTTGAATTTCATTCGGGAATGACAAAGATCTAGTCCTACAATTTCTCGCTTCGGGGTGCCCCTGCATCAGATGATAAAAATGTATTTATTTATAAAAAGTAATATATACTATAAAATGTTAAATGATATTACCTTCAGAGTTGCTTCATTGAGCCCTACACTGGTTTGCCCACCTAACATTGTCGAAGCATTGTATTGTTTTCTTATTCCATCCCATTGATTCTTTAATTGGTTTTTCATTCCTTCCCATTTTATCAAGAGAACAAAGAATAAATCAATGTCAAATCAATCATAGAAAAAGATTCAAATGAGTCCAATAGTGGTCCTTCTAGTCAGGAAAATACAACTTGTAATTTATGAGACACTTTAAGGAGATCACATCATGTAGTTAGTTGAATATTCATATTAACACATAACCACAAGCACATGCCCATAGCCTTATTTCAACCAAGAGAAACATAGGTTAAATGCTCCACAAACCATCAAGATTACTTCATATTTAGGAATACCATCACCTAAGACAAGCATATTAGACAGACAATGAGAACTGGCCCAAGAATTCCTCTGTTCTTTTAGAGAGTTTCTACTGGTCTGGCTCGTGCCATGCCCAAGAAGAATCATGAGATGCACATGGCATTGTTGCTACACATTTCCTTAATAGATCGTGATCCCCCTCCAACCCCATTGGCTTGTGAAATGGATTGCCATCTAACAAAGCAACTCCTATTGTCAAAAGGACTCTTTTTCTCGTGGACCGCCAATTTGTTCCTACGTCCACTTGATCAATTCACATTTACTCTACCACTGAAAATTCAAGGTTCAAATTTCAAAGTTGAAAGGAGTGGTAACTGTTTGTTGCAACTGGAACAATTTCAAAACCCATGCTTTGTTACTTCGTAAAGCTATAGACCTTAGCTGAGTAAGGTAAAAAGGATACACATAGTAATAGTCATATTCTGCTCTGTTTTTGGCGAAGTTCACCCCTCCCCTAACCTTTCAGACTCTGATGAACATGACTATCTAGTTGTGCAATGGTACAGATGAGAGCCCCCTTGCATCACTAGTCAGCACATCCAAGAACCCTTACATCACTAGTCAGCACATCCAAGCACACAAAATAACATATAGTAGTGCATGCCTGTTGATAAATCAATAGTAAATGGCCATTTAAAAAAAGAGAATCCAACCAGCATAAGCCAAACCCTAAAATAAAATAACCAAATAAAAAAATCCACAAAAGAGAAAAACCCAAATCATAAAATGCACAAAAGAAAAGGCTCCAACTCACAAAATCAAACCCAAGTTCGCCAATACCATGGCTGTCAAAAAAAAAAAAAAAAAAAAAAAAAAAAAAAAAAAAAAAAACCCTCCAAACCCATTAACACAAATGAAGAGAGGAATAGAGAGAGAAAGCCAAGAAAATCACATAGACCAAAAGAGCACATTAGGAGAGAAATAACTTAAGGCTCTTAATAGAGGAATGGAGAAGAGGTGGAGGAAAGAAGAAGACACACAGCTAGATTTCTGCAAATGGATCGAGAGCATTCTTTGTTGCAAAAGAGAAGCGTGGGTAAACTTGTAAATCCCATAAAAATAAGAGGGCAAACTTGACCGAAAAACATGAGAAATGGGCTACCCGCTTCAGACATTTTCATCTGTCCAAAAAAGGACAGTTTTTGGGCCATTTGGAAATAGATAAAAAATGTCTATTTTCTATTTTAGACAGACATAATAGTTGGTACATCCAAATAGTATAATAACTTAAAATGTCTTTTTCAAAAAGTTTTAAGAGATATAGATCAAAAAATTTGACATGCCAAACGCGCCCTTAGTAATTGTGTGATTTAGACACTCAAGCTCAATTCGGGTACTTTGAGCTTCACCTAAATTCTTCAGGGCTTCAAGATCCAAGCCCAAGCTCAAACAAGCTTTCCGCAAATTCATTTTTCAAGCGGACAAAGGCATTTGGGCTCAAGCTAAGGGGTATAATCCAAGTTGTAGCCCAATCTATGTTAGGCCATAATCATATATGTGACACCCTTTCGTTGTCTATTCCGTGTCAAGGAGTCCAAGACCTTGCCTCTTAGTGTCATTCTAGGAAGATCTATTTTGAAGGCAAATTCTATAAGAATGGGACGGCCCGGCTTCATCAAGGAAGAACTCCATGTTTGTGCCAACCTATTCGGGTGATGTGGATCAAAATCAACTAAGAAATGGCCCATAGAACCCTTAATTTTAGTGGTTAATCTGATAGGGTTGAACTGGCTAAATTGAGCCTTGGGTTAGCTCATTTTTAATGTCAGGAGTCGGCTAACCGTTGGAAATTTGGTTACCTCGCGGTCGTCCTTTCAATACATTTGCTTTTATTGGGCGACTGAGTTCGGTGACCTTGCGGTGACCTTGCGGTAAATGTCCTACGGCTAGCCGAGAGAAGCAAATCGTAGAGCATATTGGTAGTTTTGACATGAAGTCAAACTAGCCGCTGGGAGTTGCGATTAACCGGAAATTGAAGGAAGCTAACTGCCAACGAGTTGTTAGAGAGTTGTCTTTATATATTTGAGCTCATTCCAATGTCCACAATTTTTTGAGATTTTTTTGGGTCGGCTTACCGTTGGAATTTTGGTTACCTCGCAGTCGTCCTTTCAGTACCTTTGCTTTTACTGGGCGACTGAGTTCGGTGACCTTGCGGTTACCTTGCAACTAGCCATAAATATCCTACAGCTAGCCAAGAAGCCAATCGTAGAGCACATTAGCAGTTTTGACATGAAGTCAAACTAGCCATTGGGAGTTGTGATTAACCGAAAATTGAAGGAAGCTAACTGCCAACGAGTTGTTAGAGAGCTGTCTTTGTATATTTGAGCTCATTCCAATGGCCACAATTTTTTGGATTTTTGAGATTTCTTTTACCCACACTTGTACCCTCATAGTAAAACCATCTAAGAGCTCCCATAATCCAATTCCATACACACTCAATCCAATTCTATACACACTTAAGCTCTAATTTGGTATACTTAAGAGCATTCAAAGCTCTATTGGAGTGTAATTAGTGGAATCTCATCTAGGGAACCTTGAGCCCTTCAAGTCAAACCATCTCTTCCCTAGTCCTAGGCTCCTGAAACCCCTTGGTTGTGCACATCATTGGAGCATCAATCTTCACCAAGAAGCATTGCAAGAAGCCAAAGCTTGGACCTTCGCATTCATGCATCGAAGAGCATTCTCAAGACCAAGTCAAGAGGCAAGTGTTCTTACTTAAATTTGCAAATCAAGATTGTAAAGCTTTATGATCGAACCACCGTATCAAAAACATACGTGTGTATGTGATTGGAGGTTCACCTGTGTGTTTTGCCTCATTGTAGTGGAACCCCTCTAGGACTTGTATCTTGGTCTTTCAATCTACACGTACACTACACACTTCTTGATCTGACCTGCGAACTCATCTCAGTAATTTCTGGTTCGGGGAAGTTGCATATGGGTTGTCAAAATATGGGAGCAATTCTTGACTCGAATCGCAAAACCCAAAACTTAAATGAGCAAAGTGTTCAAAATTTATTGATTATGAGTACCATACTTGACATCTTTATTATAAACTCAAATAAAGGGTGAAGAAAAAGAAAAAAAAGGAGAAGCAAACACAATGGGGATAAACTTGTCGTTGGTAAGAAGTAACAAAGGTCATTTGGTGAGCTGCCTTTGGAAAAAGAGACTGGCTACCTACACACTGCAAAGTGCTCTTTACACACTGCATTTAAAAAAAAAATCCCTAAACTACCCCTTGCCCTCTCTCCCTACCGTCCACTCTCTCCCCTTCCTCTCCTCTCTCTCTCTATTTCCCTCTCCCTGCTAAACCCTAAACCCTGCTTGTCGCCGCCTGCTGCCCGCCCACCCTGTCCTTCTCCCTCTCCATTTCCCTCTCCTCGCTCGTCGCCCACCGCCGCCCAATCACTCTCTTCCCCTTCCTCTCTCCCTCGCATGGTGGACAAGCAAATGGAGAAGAAACAAATGCTTTGGATGTGGAAATTTTTTTTTTCCATTGAAATCGGCGAATTTGATTTGTTTAGCGACACAGGGCCGAACAATTAGAGTTTGTTTGGCCAAACGAATCAGATTCGCCGATTTCAATAGCATTTTTTTTATTTTTTAAATCCAAAGCATTTGGTTGTCCACCGTGAAAGGGAGAGGAAGGGGAGAAGGTGATCGGGTGCGGTCGGCGACGAGCGGGGAGAGGAAAATAGAGAGGGAGAAGGAGAGGAAGAGGGAGAAGGAGAGAGGGTGGGCGGCCAGTGGGCGGTGACGAGCAGGGAGAGGGAAAGAGAGAGGGAGAGGAAGAGGGAGGGGAGAGGAAGGGGAGAGGGTGGGCGAGTGGCGGACGACGATGAGCAGGGAGTGAGGGAAGGAGAGGGCGAGGAGTAGTTTAAGAATTTTTTTTTTTTGTTGTTTTTTTTAAATGCAGTGTAGAGAGCCATTTGCAGTGTGTAGGTAACCACTCTCTTGAAAAAACAACAAAAGACAAAATTGCCCTCCAAAATACAAAATACCCCAATATGTTTTGAGAATTTATTCTTATATAAAAGGAAAAAAGCACGTTAATAAGGGAAACTAAGGAAGAAAGAAAGTTGAGTGGAGATAAAAAGCACGTTAACAAGAGAAAAACAAGAAAGAAAGAAAGTTGAGTGGCAAAGAGCATGAGACCAATATACCCATGAAAAAACTTATATTTAAAAGAGTTTTTATTTTTGGAAAAATTTCAAAATAGGGCTCATGTTTCGTCCATTTCAAATCTTAGACAAAATAAAATGCAGGTTTTAAAACAGGGCTTAAGTTTTTCAGTTTTATTTCAAATCAGGACATCTGGCAAGATTTGTGGTTTTCCGATGCTTTCTCTTCTTTTTTTCCTAAAATGCCTAAAATGCCCTCTTCCATTTATTCTCTCTCTGAGAGAGTAGAATTTAGAGAACGGAGGAAAAGAGTTCATTGAAATATGAATTTGATTTCTGTGCACAAAATAAATCGAGCACCCCAAAAACAATCTTCCCATAAAGATGTATTCGTTTAACCCCACTAATTCTTCCCGAATATGTAGGAGGGAACGAGATGTCGTCTGCTGAAGAGAAATGAAATTCTTGCGTGTATTTTGGATCAACTGCTTCCAATCTATATATCTACATCTACATGTAGTGTCTGCCTGTAGACCTGGCTCTTATAAATGGGCTTGGACCTGCATCCTGAAAACCAATCAATAATCCTTGTGCTGCCTTTGGATGATAAAGGCAGGCTCGAAGGGTCAAATTATGATGAAAGCAATTTTGGTATTGTTTTTTGATTGTTCAGTTTGTTCTGGTTTGTTTCCTTACATAAGAGTTAAAAGAACCTACAATGTTCTCTTGATATCCAACATTCAAAAGGAGAGAGGGTAAAATGAGTAATCATTACCAGAACTAATTAGGCAAAAAACTTTTAGAAAAAGGGATATGCATTCATGTTTTGATACATTTCGCATGGACGTGCTGAAAATAATAAAATTGAATGTGAAAAGAGCTCACCACTTCTTCCCTGGGAAGTTCTGTAACTTCCGGACACTGCTTCACAGCTCCAGCATTGCTGATGGGTTCAGGTCAAAACCCCGGCAACCGGCACCTCAGACGACATCACACTGCTGGTGTTGCCATGCTGTTCCTGCCATCATAGTGGAAGCGCTTGTAGCAGCGGAGCGCCTGCCCGGATTGGTATGACTTGAAGCAAATGGAGCACTGGTGTGTTCGGCTGAAAATAGTGTTGGGGCATTTTGGGATAAAAAGAGAGAAGTGGCTGGAAAATCCCAAATGTCGCCCCCATGTCCTGATTTGAAACGAAACTAGAAAACTTAAATCCTCCTTATTTGAAATTGAGGCAAAATATAAGCTCTATTTTGAAATTCACCCCGCCCATTTTCAAAAATGTATCCAATGCCTGCAGATAAGTCAGGTTAACCTGGCTTGATCCGTTTGCCCCCAATTGGTGGGCTTACATGGGGATCCGAATCTCCCTATCCTTGGCCACTTCTCTTTCTTCCTTCTCCCTCTGTAATTCTCCTGCTAACTATGTGGGTCGGTTCAAGCCTGCCCACCATATTTAACATTTTCGTACAACCAATTGAAGAGACTTGAGATCTTGCAACTTCGTAGATCTGTAAGAAAACCAATGTACTTGGGATTGTCATACCGCTTTAGATCACCAATAATATTCTTTGCATTCTACATAAATTATTATTTTTTTTACCCCAGCCTAGGGGGCTGGGACACAAGAGAGCTCACACAAGTGGGACAAGAAGCCCGCAAAGTGAGGAATAGCAAACCCAGGGTTCGAACCCACAGTTAGGTTGCCAACCAACTGAGCACCCCTTATTGTCTGCATTCTACATAAACTGGAACTCAGAAATGAACTTACTCTGATGTGGCAGAAACCATATCTAAATTAAGATAAGTTTTACATTACTATATTATCAAAGCTCAAAATTGTATGCAGTAATGTAACACTAGCAGGATTAAAATTTGACTACTGGTGCTTCTTTTTACCTTTCCCTTTCTTCTTCCCTTTGCTGACCTTGTGTGCATTATCTTCCTTTCGGGAAGATGAAGCACCTCCCAGGAGATGTTTCACATTCAGTATGCCGTTCTTGAAATGACCCTCGCTTGCTTTCAGAATTTGGTCATAGCGTTTCTCCACTCTTTTTTTAGTGTTTCCATGTGTTCCATACTTTCCAAGGATCAGCCCCTGGGATTGGTAACAGTTTGGTCAGACGTGAAAATCGGATGAAATTGCAACGAGGTAGCAAATGGTTGAATGTACTCCAAATCATGATCCTTTTGGATAATGGCAGAATTGATGGTAATTTCTCATCTATACATTTGGGATGGTGTAAAAAATCAGAATCTACATTTACTTGGCTATTGTTCCTTCATGGTTTTTCTGCCTCAAATTAACCACCAGTAATCATAGCACAGCAAATGATTTGCGGGACAGCCATCTAACAATGTGCGGCTGGGAGTTTTTCACACTACCATGCATAGTGGCTAAAATATTGGAAATTCAAACTGACTTTGAATTGGGTTTGCATACAAACACATCCTATGATGAACATAATCAAGATCAGTGGCCATAAAATTAACATATATGCGCACTTTGATAGAACATGACATGGCCAGAAGAAGATCACCTCTTGTAACATTTTCTCCTCTTTCCTACTGCTTTTTCATCCTAAATCTTGCTACAATTAGCAGAAGAAGAGAAGAGAAAGTTGTGGAGAAAATGTAGCAAAATTTAGGATGAAAAAGCAGTAGGAAAGAGAACCTAAAATCAGAGACATCAAAGTGAAATATAAATAGATGAATCAATATGAAACAAGTAATCCCTAATTTCTGCTACAAAATTAGATAGAAACTACACACTGATATTAGACTTTGGTAATAAACTAATGGTGTCTATAAAAACAATGTTGGAAGTAGGTGGGCCTCGTGGATAGGTTTTTAAAACTTTTTGACCCAAGACTCAGGGATCAAGTACCCATAAGGCCATAAAACCCAATCCAGGATCCCATCCCTTAAACTCATCAATCATGTATAGCAATAAACTCTATCTAAAAGATAGAAATCAGCAACACCATGCAACCAAAACAATCCACAATATAGGAATAAGTAAATTATACGTTTGGAGTCCGGTAGTGCTCTGACGGAGAAGAAGACAAATTACTTGAACAAGAACTCTTCTTGTAGCAAATTAGGATCTCCAAGACCTTGTTGTCTTCCACGTTATGACCCGTTTCGAATCTCTTTTCTTAAGAAGAATGGTGGAATCTTCAAGAGAAAATCAACTAGAAGCTCTAAGGAAAATAGAAGAAGAAACTAGGAGAGGAAGAAGAGAAGTGGGCGTGCAGCTCTTGCACTTGAGAGGGCTGGGCGTGGACTCTAATATGGGACGTCCAACCCTCCCTTCTTCTCCTTTTATAGCCTAGCAACCTCCTTTTTTACCAATTGAAATAAAAGTCCTACTTCTATTAAGAATTAGTAACTTTCTCCTTTCTAATTATTATAGAAGTCTCATTTCAAATAGCAATAGTAACTTTCTAATTCCTTCCGTTTGAGTTCAAGTAGAATTAGTAATGATCCAATCTTGGGCTAGCGTAGGGACCACTAGGGAATTACATAGAAAGCATGCTCCAACTGAGACACCGTGACCCCACATCTCATGTGCAATCCGGGCCCACAGTTAATTAGAAATTACTCCACTATATAAATGTAATTGCACTCCAGTCTTTGAAAAATATTACAAAGAAAATCCTAAACTTCCCTATGACCACAAGTAGGCCCCTCTATCAATATTCATTGATCAATTGGATAAAATCTGTCCCTTCCAATCTTAGATCTACATCTTATTATCCTTGAGACCCAATTAAACACATTGATCATCAGTATCATCTAATTAACTCTTAATCGAGATGAGTGCGCACTTACTAATGATAAATCCATTAATTGGCACAAGAGGATAATATAGATAGATTTCATCTTGCCCATCAAATGTTCCCACAGTCCTACTACCACGTATCCAAGACACCAAGGTGTTGACCTACAGTTGGCCTCACTCATTGGTGATTTAAAGCAAATGAATAGATAGAAACTTGAATTTATCAATGTTTCAGGATTGAGAGCCTATTGCTAGGGAATTATGAGAGCAGACCTTAAGATGAAGACAGTGTTTCATAAGGTGCTTCTCATGGTCATTCAATACATCTAATGTACCAGCACCGTGATCCAGAATTTTACATTCTGATGATCGAGACAAATCACACTATCTCATAGTGATCAAAGTGCTGCAACCTTATCAAATGAGATGCCCAGTCTCATCATTGGTTGTGAAGATATTTAAGTATAAGATTTGTGACACATGACTCCCGTATGTGGATTTCAACCATATACATATATCACATCTAATATACTAATGGGACACGGTTCATCTCATGAACCATCATGTCATATGTATTGATTATGTGCATAAAGTAATAAAACACCATTCATCTTATGAAAGGAAAGCATGATTTTATTCATAAATAAAGAAATTAATCAATTTATTATATCATCTGATGCATTGAGACCACATAAACTTAGAAACAAAAGGCGTGATTTACTAAAGATGTCAAAGGCCGGGCCAGTCTACCACATATTTGATGACAGTAGCTACATATAGGACTCGTCTTGTGCCCTTTTCCTCAATTTCTGGGAAACCGTAACAAGGGAAGGTTAGCAACAGCTATTGGAAAGGGAAAAAATACGTGCTCCATGATGAAGCACTTGCAGTTCAAGCAAGGTGAGGGTATACAGGAGGTGAACCAAAGCCAGTAAGAAACCCTTAAGAGGGTTGAGATAACTAGACCATTTGTAAGCTAAAAAAGGCTACCATAAGACCTTTAATGTTGGTTTATTTTTAATTTTTTGGAGATTGGTAACAAGACATAAACCCACAAGGGAACGTCATCAACAGCTAATTGGAAAGGGATAAAATACGTGCTCTTTTTGATGAAGCACTAGCAGTTCAAGCAAGGTGTGGGTATCGATGATGTGAACCAAATCCAGTAATAAACCCTTAAGAGGGGAGAGATAACTAGACCATTTTTAAACAAAAAAAAAAGGTCACTATAAGACCTTTAATGTTGGTTTATTTTTAATTTTTTGGAGATTGTTAATAAGACATAAACCCACAGCCTTGAGGTCGCAATATTGAGCACCTTCTAACTATGCAAAGGCTCTACAGGAAAACCTTCTAGCATATATTGTGTGCCATCAAATTCATAAACTAATATTTCAAATTAACCCAGCAACAGAGTTTTATCTAAACCTTATGATCCTCAAGAATTGACAATCCGTTTTCCCCGTTTTCAGTCAAACCTCAATCAAATCAAACCAAATCACAAGACCGACATTTCCTCCTCCTTTTTAGATTCATAATGACAAATGCCTCCTGTTATATCTTCTTTCTTGGCTTGTGCTCGCTCTGCACTGAACCATCCCATTTTGTAGGTCACACTGTGGATGGCCAACCCAAAAAAAAAAAAAAAAAACAACTGATAGAGGTTTATTAACATTGCATGTACGACAGTTACACATGTTAAAATGTAAAGCATTTCCTTTAGCATCTACTCATATATGCAGTATGAATAGTGAAACAAATGCCTCCATAATTTTCTTGATTGAGATTTTCGTCGATAAAGATATAGCAATTGGGACTTAAATCCTTTTCACCAACTGATATTTTTCTATTGCTGACTTCTTTATCTAAACTATAACTGTATGATTGTTCTCAGCTAATAAACTTCATAAATAATTCGAAAGGATAAAAAATTAATCAAACTTGTAAATAGCCTCAACCAAAAAAACTTTTAATTGAGGCAATCAAGTTTAGGAACCACATTACATTTTCCTGCAACAACCCAACAACTCATCCCATGTTAAAACAATGTCCAACTTCATCCATGGAAACCCACATGAACTTCATCCACAATCTAACTGATGCTAGAAAAAATATTCGGTCAGCTCTTTTCTAATTATTAGTCCAATAAAGATAACTGCATTTAGAAAATTTATGCATTGTTTGGCCGAACCAATTTATTGGTTCAGTTCAAATTTCTTTTACTCCTACGATGGCAAAGAAACGAAAATCAACAGATAGGATCCAGCTTAAAACAAAACTACTCAAAATATATGAATTTAATCCACGTAGAACTTCTGAAGAAAAAACCAAATTAGACAATTACAGACCAAGAAGGGTTCCTCTTCTACTTGTAACTGTAACATGAATATATAAACATTAAGGGCACATTTGTTTTGCTCATTAATGAATTCATAGAAATTTTAAGCACTGCTTTCCTATTTGACGAACTAAAATTGAAGACGAAGATCTACAAATGGCCATCAAATAGTTTCACTCTTGGTAGGAAATGATTGCCCAGCCCTCAACTAAAACCAAATCCTAGGATAGTGAGGGTTGCATCCATGTCTCCACCTTACATGCTTCACTTCTCACCTCTTCATCATCCCATTATTAGACCTCAATTTATCATAAATTCCTAGGAACTCAATACTGAGAAAACAAAGGAGCCCTAAAAGAAATCCATGTTACATGTCTCGAAATATGAGTTCAATTTTGTGACTTAGGAGTTGGGACGAAAAAAATAAATATTAAAGATGTTTACCCAAGTACTCAATTTCCTTCAATAACTTCTTTATTTAGTTTTCTTGTCCAGTATCCAGAAGATTTGTTGATTCTTTAGAAGGTTTCTCATACATATCCTTGGTCTTTGGGGACTGCAAATTCATAGACATGAAACAGCCAATAGCCCATTAGTAGCGACACACATAAATAATCACCAGAAGCCATGGAGAAGGATCATTTAGACCAAAAAAGCAGAGACACTTCACTTATACAAGCAACTGAGTACAATAATAAAACAGTTTCATAAAGAACATTGCAACTGTGAAAAACCATACACCACGAAATCATGGACTGTGTAATTCAAGGCTTTTCCTTCTTTTTTCTTTCCCTCATTTGGATAACTTGATTTGAAATGGCACCCAGATTACAGCTTAACCAAAGAAAATGAAAGAGAAAAAGAGAGAGAAAGAAAATTAATGATTCTCACACACTTCCCTAATCTGGTGACTGTAAAGTAAAGTGATGCTCAAAACTGGTTCACCAGTTGCCAACAGTAAATGGACACTGCAAACCATGGTGAATTATCATTTAGACTACATAGAGGTGAATACAGATGTTCTGATACAAACCGATGCAAATTAGGCCAGTCTGCCCCAAACACAGGCTAACCAGGTCTATTTGCCTTGAACCAAATTCCGAATACAAGCTCATGAGCACAATGCTCGCCTCATAAAAAAATGGATGTAATGGAAGATTGCAGGAACATATCCAAGGAATACTTATTGATGCCGAACAATTTATTCATTTATATGTACATATGTTACGCGTGCGCACGTGTGTGTATATGGGAGATGCTCACCTTACTATGAGAGCTAGAGTGGAGGCCCTTACATCCATATCCAATGCCAACAACTTAAATGTAAGAGCTCCCACCTTAACTCTCATACTAAGGTGAGAGATGCTCTCACAAGAGCACACACACACACACACACACACACACACACACACACACATATATATATATATATATGGGGCTTTTACTAAAAAAAACACTTTATGTGGCCACTGCACCAAACAGGGAATCCGTACAGAAAAATCAACTTTTTAAATTTTTTTTTTTCTTGGTCGCTATCGACCTTCATTTTTTGCATTGAGGGTCGATGGAGACCATCGCTATAACAAGTGAGGGTCGTCGTCGACCCTGAGCATGCATAAATTCCTCATCTTCTTCCTTCTTTCTCTTTTCTCCAACCCCAATCCAATGATGGATATTCCTAATTGAATCCATTCTTATCTCATGGCATATATTGTATGAATTGAGATGATTCTCAGGAAACAAAACCAGTAAAAATAAACAGCAATACACTTTTTGTTGCTTTTACTGTATAACAACTGCACTCATAACTTCTAGCACACGATAAATTTTGTTTTTTTTTTTTTTTTTTATTCAATAAAATATCCCAAACGATACTCAGGAATCCAAACCGAAAGTTACATCAAATAGGAATGTAAACATTAGACCATGGCTTGAATGAGGGTATAAGAAACATATGGGTCACAAAGAGGAGTCAGGTTTAGGCCGAAATAGCACTCGGAAGATGCATACATGGTGCATGTTAAGGGAAGCACATTGCTGTAGTAATTGAGGGTTGGAATATACCGGGACATGGTCCGAGTTACAATAACATCGATGTTCTTAGTATTAGGCCACAATCGAGTTATGATCCCTTGCCAGGACCCCTTACCGCACTCACCCACAATGAATTCTGCAAGTTTAGGGTCTATTTTCAGGATTTTCATGACTACCTCCCTCACTAAAAGATCAGTGATTTGGGCGTCTAAGGTGCCGGTTTGGATGTTGTCATAAAGGCAACTCCAGTTCTTTTCAAGGAAGCGGATTGCGCGATTGAAATCAGAGGCGAAAACGGCTCCCACTCACAGGAGTGATCGCCTCTCCAGCTCTTCTTCAATAGTCAGCATCAATTTCCTCTCCCCTGCTATTTATTTTTACTGGTTTTGTTTGCTGAGGATCATCTCAATTCATGCAATATATGCCATGAGGAAAAAAAAATTAAATAGATTCAATAGAATATCCATCATTAGATTGGGGTTGGAGAAGAGAGGAAGAAGGAAGAAGATGATGAATTTATACCTTATCAGGGTCAACGGCGACCTCACTTGTTATAGCGATGGTCGCCGTTGACCCTCAACACAGAAAATGAAGGTCAATAGCGACCAACAAAAAAAAGGTAAAAAAAAGTATGTTTTTCTGTACGGATTCCATATTTCGTGCAACTTTGACTAAAGTTTCTTGTTTGGTGCAGTGGCCACATAAAGTGATTTTTTTTTATAAATATATATATATAGAGACCCATGCTCACCCATCCATGTAAGCACATGATTCACTGGTTACCATTTGGTTTTAGCCATATTTTTCTTTAGTCCAATGGTTAATAAAAATTGAACCGAATGGCTCTAAACTTCTAGCCTTCTGATGAATGGAAATTTCCTCGCTTGAATATAAAAGCTGGCCTTTTGTATATTCATTTTCCTAGGATCAAAATCAAAGAGGATCAATCTATCGATTTCCTACCATGTGCATCAATGTAAGGCCAAGCCGGATGGTAGCTGCAGGATTAACCAACAATCCATCGTAGGTTTTGACCATAGAGTGACGATGGGAAGTGTATATATATATATATATATATAGGGGAGGGCTCTCCTCAACTGCAGTTGAGGAGAGCCTCAACTGCAGGCATGTGAATCGAACGTGTGGGATTAAAAATGAAAGACCAGGCATTCGTTTGGGTCAAAAGCATTTGACGCCCTTCAGCCTGCCAGAAGTTTCATTTCCCCCCCTTCCATTCCGTCGTTCCTGAACAACACCATCAACGTCCCCAGCTGCTCTCGCCCGTCAGCTGCTCTCTCCCTCCCATCGCTTCTCTTTCCCAGCGCCTCTCCTCCCTGCTCTCTCCAAACCTAATCGCTCCCAGAGCCTGCGATCAGACATCGCTTCTCATCGGCATCGCCTCTCCTGCTATTCATCTCCAGACCTAATCGCTGGAAACCCATCTCACTGCGATGTCTCTCTCCCATCTCTCCTGCGATCTCTCTATCCCATTTGCGATCTCTCTTTCTCGCATGCGATCTCTCTCACTGCGATGTTGTGTCCCTCTCGCCTGCGATCTCTCTGTCGCTGTTCTGCTGCGTCGCCTCTCTCTAGCTCCGCTGCTACGCCTCGCTAAGATCTCTCCTGCTCAGCTGCTGCGCCTCACTCTCTGTTTCTCCAGCTCCTGCTCTGATCTCTGTTTCTCCAGCAGCTGTTCCGATCCCTATTTCTCTGGTTGTGCGATCCATCTCTCTCACTCTCTCCCCCTCTCTGCTGCAATATCTCCCTCATCTCGCTGCTCCTCTCCCCCTCTCTACTGCGATATCTCCCTCATCTCGCTGCTTCTCTCCCCCTCTTTGCTGCGATTCTACCCATCTCTCCCTCTCTCGTTGTTGCAGATCAGCAAGGTAACTGTTCTGATTTTTTCCATAAAAACAGAGATCATTGGCATGGTTGTAAACTGTAGCCCACCAACTAAAGGAGAGGAGCATCCTTGTGGAATTTCTCAAATGGAAATACTATAAGTAGGCCATTTGTATTAAATTTTCATTCATGTATTTGCATAAGAGAATTTATACTTCAAGATAAAGGTGATCCTGCATTATAGCATCCACTCTCTACTTTTTTATGAGCCTTCTTAATGATAGTGATATCTCTAGGTATTAATGGAAATGACATGAGATTGATGCAGATTTAAAAATTGTGTTTTGTTCAAAGTTATGGGCGTGAATGTAATAGTTTCAATGAAGAAAATTTGTAATTGTCTGAACAAGATTTGTATTCTATTGTAGGATATGGCTGTGGATGAACAATGTTTTATATGGATGGATTTAGTATACATAGATATGTGGTTGTGGAAGCCATTGTATGTTGTTTACTGTTATTAAACATTTCATGGACTTAATTTGATGAATGAAACAACTTTATGCCACTGTATGCCATTGTATGTTGATTCGAGTTCCTTAAATTAGTAATCATTTTATAGCGAAGTTGGTTCCATCTTCAGACGGTGTTTTAAGCTCGCAGTTCTAAATCGATTAGTGCAAGACCACAAAACCACAACAAAATGTCGTCAGCATCGTCTTCAGTATGAAACTTAGAATGGGCTCCAAAGTGCCCATGTGGGTATGAGTATATGATCTTAAAAACATCTCGTACAACCCATAATCCGGGACGAAGATTTTGAAAATGTCCAGATTTACAAGTAAGTGTCTATTGATTCCAGCTCCTTGAATTAGTATTTATTTTCACTCAAATATTAATTTTGCATTTGCTATGAATCTGTGTGTAGGGAGAAAGAGGTTGCGGGTTGTTGATTTGGATGGACGAGGTCGCAACTGAATATACACAGGGACGAAATTTCAACCGTGTGCAAAACGAAAGTAGAGAAGATGAAATAAGAAAGTCAATTCAAGAGATGAAGTAGGAGATTATGAATGAAATCAAACTTTTGAGAGAAAGGGTAGAAGCTCAAAAAAAACACTCAAATTTTAGCAGGATTATATTGATGATGTTTCTAGTATTTGTTGCATATGTATGGGGATCAAACGTTGCAACATGAGGATAGCTATCCCTATTAGTTGTTGTTTTTTTTTTTTTTTTTGGGAGATGTCCAGACGCACATGTATATTATCTCTAAAATGTGTAATGAGTAGTAGTTAATGGAGTCAGCTACTTGAATGTGTTTATTTTTCTGGATCTTGTTTTAGAGATTTTCTGCACAAAAAATAAACATAAAAAAAAGAGAGATTAAAACAATGGAAATGACAAAAGAAGTGAATAGTTGAGAAAGCATTCTGTAAGAATGACTTCATTTTGTATAGAGATATTAAGTTGGAAAGGTTTCAGCATTTTTTGGCGACTGAGTTGTAAAAGTGCGCGAGTAGAAAACGGGTCAAACGCGATCTTTCCTTACCCAAAAATAGCAAATATGAAGTCCGGAATATGGGCTTTGAAAAACCCAAATTACAACCAAAAACAACCTCGGGAAGTGGGTCAACCACTGCCCCAAACAAGTGTACTCAGCAAGGTTTCAGCATTTTTTGGCGACTGAGTTGTAAAAGTGCGCGAGTAGAAAATGGGTCAAACGTGATCTTTCCATACCCAAAAATAGCAGATTTGATGTCCGGAATATGGGCTTCGAAAACACCAAATGTCATCTGAAAATACCCTCGGGAAGTGGGTCAACCACTGCCTCAGAAAGGGGTACTCAGCAAGGTTTCTGCAGGTTTTTTTCGACTGAGTTGAAAAAGTGCGCGAGTAGAAAACGGATCAAACGCGCTCGTTCCATACCCAAAAAAAGAAGATTTGATGTCCGGAATATGTGCTTCGAAAACCCCAAATTGCATCCGAAAATACCCTCGGGAAGTGGGTCAACCACTGCCTCAAAAAGGGGTACTCAGCAAGGTTTCTGCAGGTTTTTTTCGACTGAGTTGAAAAAGTGTGCGAGTAGAAAACGGATCAAACGCGCTCGTTCCATACCCAAAAAAAGTAGATTTGATGTCTGGAATATGTGCTTCGAAAAACCCAAATTTCATCCGAAAATACCCTCGGGAAGTGGGTCAACCACCGCCTCAAAAAGGGATACTCAGCAAGGTTTCTGCAGGGTTTCTGCACACATTTCCAAAATCTGCATAAAGGCACTAGAATAAGAAAGAAAGAAATCCATCAACCTATCAAGCTCTTTCATATAGTCTACAAACACAATTCCTGCACACAGCTATAACCAACATTCTGCACACATTTCCAATGTCTGCATGAAGCCACTAAAATAAGAAAGAAAGAAATCCATTCATTCATTACACAATATTGTTCATCAAGCTATCATGCTCTTTCATATAGTCTACAAACACAGTTCCTGCACACAGCTATAACCAACATTCTGCACACATTTCCAATGTCTGCATGAAGCCACTAGAATAAGAAAGAAAGAAATCCATTCATTCATTACACAATATTGTTCATCAACCTATCAAGCTCTTTCATATAGTCTACAAACACAGTTCCTGCACACAGCTATAACCAACATTCTGCACAGATTTCCAATGTTTGCATGAAGCCACTAGAATAAGAAAGAAAGAAATCCATTCATTCATTACACAATATTGTTCATCAACCTATCAAATTCAGACATAAAACTACATAAACAAAATTCCTGCTTCAGTGTGAATCTTCATCAACATCAAAAGGAACAAAAGGTGGGCATAACAAAGAAGATGATGGGAGTCTTGATGGCTTCTCTGCATAATGTCTTCATGGCTTCTTCTCTGCATAAATACAGAATCGCACCTTATCTGCATTATAGTAATTGAGCTGCAATAGACATGCAACTTGTGAAGTTATGGAGGGAAAGGACTTATGAAAACATAAACATCAACATTCATCATCATAAAATTCTTAAAAGTAAGAAATAAATTATTTACCTGTATCATCATCAGAGCTTTCTCTACTTCCCAAGTTAGAATCTAGCTTCTTCCATGGATCATCCTCAACTAACCTGAAATATTTTTTTATAAGTAATAGTTTTATATGAATCATGGAAGATAAAAAGAAAACTCACATTAAATCGTTTACCTGTTCAATAACACCGGACAATTTTGCTTGTCATGTGATACACCGCACTTGTTGCAACCCTTACAAAGACGCCCTTTTATTGCATTTTCCTTCGATGATTTAAGTCTCTTCGTGCGTCCTTTCGTTACAACATGCACCGGCTCATGGTATTCAACCACATTACTATCCACAAGTCCATTCCCTTTATCAATGCTTGTATTTGATGGGTCGTTTAATGTCAGCTGCCTTAATTTCATTTCCAAATCCTTATGACCACTGATTAAAAAATCGAACCCTTCTCTAGATTGACTAGCTATGTCAATTAGTCCTGCAAACATACATGACAAGTGACTATGTCGAGCCAAGCATTGGTTAACACCGACAGATCCACCCGATTCAACATCTACAAATGAATCTTTTGTAACACCCTTCGTTCATCACTTCAAAATGTAACGCTCGGGTAAAAATAGTATAGAACATCTCTTCAAGACACACAAAATGTGGCAACAAGGGATGCCTTCAAATTCAAACTTCTTGCAAGAACAATATGCATGCTTCTCGTCTTTTTTCCATAAGACATCTCTATCAATTTGCTTCTCATCGGAATAATTTTTCATGACGAACTTACAGGTCACATCATCCTCATAAACAATAACTTCTGCAACTGACATGGTGGTGAATAACTCATCTTGAAACTTATAAAATAAGTTTCTTGTATATACTTCGGCCATTTGCTTTTCCATTGGTGAACATGTCTTCATTTTAGGCCTCCCATTGCTATTCTCAAAATCCTCTTTCTTTTCAAGATACTTTAGACGTTCAACCCCGGCGTCAAAACGCAATATGAAATCAAGGAGGGAATTCTTGTATTCTACATACTGCTTTACAAATGCATTCATGCTTTCACTTCTTTGAGTGGTTGACATGCCACCAAAAAAACTTTCCTTTAAATATGCCGGAACCCACATATGATGAATCTTAAATATATCCGCCAACCAATCATTATCCATAAGCTTATTGTCTATTATGATCTGATTCCAAAAACTCACAAATTGATCAGTAGTATTAGAGTTATGAACACATTTTTTTATCTGCTCTATTAAACTCTCATTGTGAATATGAACCCCTCCTAAATTCGTAGGCAACTTATCTAAAATGTGCCATAGGCAATACCGATGAATAGTATTTGGCATGACATTCTTTATAGCTTTTGTCATTGTCAGATCTTGATCTGTTATAATACCCTTTGGTGGACCAAATGACATGGCTTCAAGCCATGTGTTAAACAACCACTCAAAGGACTCCATTTTTTCATTCTGTAGAAACCCACATCCGAATAAAGTAGTTTGCCCATGGTGATTGCAACCTACAAAAGCGGCAAAAATAAGTTCGTAACAGTTTGTCTTGTAGGTTGTATCAAATGTCACCACATCGCCAAACACTTTGTAAGCCGAACAAAATGCTCCATTTGCCCAAAACACATGTGTTATCTTCTTTTCTGCATCTCGCTCAATGGTATATGTGAAACCATTTCCCATTTCTTTGCGGTTTTCAAAAAGTTGAAATAACAACTGTCCATCTAGCCCCCTTTTCTTTTCCTTTTCATCCCTACGGTGATTCTTGGCATCCTTATCTGTAAATCCTATTTTGTCTAGTCCCCCAGATTGAGATGCAAACATTTGCATTTGTTGTTTGCTTCGCACGTTTGCTGAATCATATGTGTTTATAAGTTGTCGCTTTGATTCTGGCACTTTGCGATGCGACCTCAGCATAAATCTCTTACTCGGAGTAGCGGGGGCATGAGAGTGTTGAGGTACAAACTTGGATACCACTTAACCACCTGACTTATCTATTTTCACTTGCAACTTAGCCTTACAATCGAATCTTGTTTCCATTCGACGTCTTTGAACAAGTTCCTTATCAATCCAGTGTTTTTCATCTGTTTTACCCTCCTTTGAACAAACAAATCGCTTCCATACAACTTCCTCATCTTTGCCTCTATTACTAGATTCTTTTCTTATACTAAATCTAGCGAGTTTTCCATATGCATTGTAAAAGTCATATGCTTCATCTAAATTTTCAAAATGCATGCCCAATCTTGGTGTTATGGCTTCATCCACAACTGGGTAATGGACAACTGGTGATGAGGAGGAGGTCATATCCATATCCAATCTGGATCACAAATAATTAAATGAATAACAAACCCAAAGAATAAATTCTAAAACCATGACTACTCCATGACATGCAAAGGAGAAACTTGGATTTAGCCACAAATGAGAAAACAAGAGTTCTCTATATGATTTCAAACATGCTGATTATTTTACTAAAATCTATCATACAATTTGTACCGTTTGAGATAAATTAAAAAATTTTGAAGCTTACAATACAACTAGTGAGCAGAATTTTGAGCAGAATTTTGAGACTGATATGGAGACAGGGCACGATATAGCATGTTTCAATATATCTGTTTAAAAAAAAAATTGAATAATTCTATTGTGATAATACATAAAAAAAAATATGGATTCTCTATTCCAACCTATTATATTTAGGCCTTAGTATAAAGAAAGAGGTAAGGAGTGTGGCTTGTTGGTAGATGGGTTGCAAGTATCTCCTTGTGAAAAGCAAACCCCCCATATTATCATCACATTCTAACATTACAAACGTGATCATCAGGATTCCCACATCATTATAGTATTTTTATAATAGAAGTCTACTGAAATGCTCATGCAATGTAACCTCTTTTCTTAACTTTATCACTATATAACCTTTCTTTTGATGGAAAAATAGAACCATTTGAGGGCTTTTGGTTTTTTTCATGTGCCCAGTGGTGATCCATTGGCATGTTGTTAAGAACAGTAACATTTTTTTTTACCTTGCTCAGCAACGAGAGAGGGAGAGATGAGGGGAATCGCAACAGAGAGGGGGAGAGGAGCAGCAGGATGAGGGAGCAATCGAAGCAGAGCGTGGGAGAGACAGAGAGTGGGAGAAGCGTAGACCGCAGCACAGAGAGGGAGAGATCGCAGCACAGACGACATAGTGGTAGCAGGGCAACAGTCGCCAGATAAACAAGGAAACAGGATCGCACCGCAACAGTGGGAGATCACGAACGCGAAGCAAGAGAAGCAGATATCGCAGTAGCAGAGACACAACGGAACAACGGAACAGCGATGTGGCAGAACAACAAGAGATTGCAGCGCAGATGCGGAGCTGGAGAGGCGATGCCGATGAGAAGCAATGTCTGATCGCAGGCTCTGGGAGCGATTAGGTTTGGAGAGAGCAGGGAGGAGAGGCGCTGGGAGAGAGAAGCGATGGGAGGGAGAGAGCAGCTGATAGGCGAGAGCAGCTGGCGACGTTGATGGCGCTGTTCAGGAACTACGGAATGGAAGGGGGGGAAATGAAACTTCTAGCGGGCTGAAGGGAGTCAAATGCTTTTGACCCAAATGAATACCTGGTCTTTCGTTTTTAATCCCACACGTTCGATTCACATGCCTGCAGCTGAGGCTCTCCTCAACTGCAGTTGAGGAGAGCCCTCCCCATATATATATATATATATATATATATAGAGGGAGGGCCTCTCCTCAGCTCATGCTGAGGAGAAGGTCCGCTCAAACACGTGTGTTTGCTTGTGAAATTTGGGCGCTAAAAAATTTCCTAGGGAAATAGAAAACCCGCCCAAATCATTTCGATGGCCTCCATCAGGCTATCCCAAGCCCTCTCTCCCTCTGCTAGCCTCGCTCTCTCCCGCGATCGTCCGCCAGGCCCCAACCCCGACCGCACGGCATGACCCTCGCTCCCTCCATCCCAAGCTCCCTCTCTCGTACCTGTCTCTCCTATGACCGCATGCCGGGCCCCGACGCCGCCCGCCAGCGGCCCAACCCCGACTGCATGGCAGGTGAGCCCTCTCTCCATCCCCCTCTTGTCAGAATTCCTCTCTGTCCCTCTCTCTCTCTCTCTCTCTCTCTGCTTTTTGTCTGTACCTTCAATACCCTAGGAATTTACCACTGTGTGAACCTAATGTTAACCCCCATCCTTTATTGATCTTGTGAATATCAATGCATTGCAACAAGTAGTATGGCTACTTCGGTGGTTAGACAGCCCTAGGCCCAAGGTTCCCTGTACCTCCAGCAATCCCATTTTCTGTTCTACTTTTTCAGAAGATGGTCTGTTGTGGCATTCACCATGCCTTGCTTGGCATTGGATGTGGTCTTTTATAGCCTAATTGTTTTGCCTTTCTTAACTTTAGATGAGGCATTTTAAGGCCTAACCATGAGTTTTGTTTTCTGTATAGGGTTGAATTATTCCAAAAATCTATCAAATACTTCATTTTTAACACATTGAATTTCATTTCTTTGCCTACTATGGTTTTGGATGTGGTCTTTTAAAGCCCATCCAAGATATTCATTGTGTTGGGATGCCACTGGGTTTTTCATTGGGGTATGTATTCTTTTTTTTTTTTTTCCATGTAGATTTTCATCTTGTGAGATGCCCTATACATGGATATCCATTTTTTAAAATAATGTTTTTCTAATTTATTCGACCTTTTAGCTGCTAACTAGCTAGTTTTGTTGTTAATAAATTGATTTTGATGTGTATTAGGGTTTTATTTTATTCATTTCTATTTTCATCATGACATTCATTACATGATTCATTTGAAATGTTCTGTTTATGTGGGCATCGATGGCATTGGATGTCTTGGGTTGAGTTTAAGAGGTTATTATTTTCCTCTTTGTTTTTATTTTTTAAGTTGCAAAGTAATGCAATTTAATGATTTGTGAGGTTGGAGTAAAGTGATAGAGCAGAATCTCCAGATTTAAATGTAAGAGTATACTTTTCAAATCCATGCATTAAATTATTTTTTTGCTCTAAATTACTGTTGTGATGAATTAGGTTGCAGGGACAAAGTGGTTGTGCAATTCATTTGGATGGATGAAGTTGCGACTAGATATATACCAAATCCAATTTCAGAACAAGGACAAAATGACGTTCGAATTGAAGAAATAAAAGCATCCCTTCAAGAGATAAAGCAGGGAATTTGATTTCTAAGAGATAGTATAGAAACTCAATACCTGTAGAAACTGCGTGAAAATGACAGTGCGACAGGTTGATTGTGTTTATTGCAAGGTTGCAGCAGATTTCTGCAATGTCGTGGTTCAATATTCACTGGTTGTTATGTAAGAGGGCCGTTGATTGATTTGTATACTCTGTATTTTAGTAATAACCTTGTATGTTTAATGGTGTTGAACATTCGAGATGAAATGAAATGGCTGCATTTTAAAATAAAATGGATGCGTTTACAACAGGTTGAATGTGTTTAATATCGTTGTGTTGATATGTTAAATACTAGAATACTTGAATGTTGACAGTTTCAATATATTACATGTGCAAACCTACAACAGGGTGTCACCCTAATCTCGTCTATTTTCAGTCTCTCCTAATACTAGAGATGTGGTTCTTCAAGAATTCCTCACTTTCATAATACTTGACAATATAAATTTCTAACATTGCTTTTATTGGCAAGCATTCCAAGACATGAAACTGGTGGAGAAATTAGGTTGATAGAGACCCCATAGCACCACATTTTCCTGAGTTTTCTTTCTCACCCCTTTACAATGTGTCAACTATGATTTTTGATAATTCATAGTGCATCCTGAATGACCTACTTCACTGACTCATTTCTTGAGTTAGTTGACTGCTAAACTACTGCCTAACCAGCTTGAGCCTGACATTCTAATATGGAAAAGTTCAGCTGGATTTTCTTTGAAATCAGAATGGGATAAGGGGTGATCAAGAGCTTATCCTATCTCCTGGGATCACATAGTGTGGAGTAATTCATTTTTTCCCAGAACATCATGCTTCAAGTGGGGGTTTTGTAGAAAACACACCCAAATCTGGGCAGTCATTCAGAGTTCAGCTTGTTTCATGTTGTTTGCCTTTGCTCTTCATACTCTGAATCAGACATGCAACAAAGCCCTCCTGGTAATGCTTTCTAGTTTGATATGGATGTTTAAGGCCCTTTTTTTATTCTTTTCTCCCTATTTTTTTAGGCTATTAGAGCCACTCTCCTAAAATACCTGGATCTTTTTGGGAGCTTCCAAGCTCATGTATTCTTTTTCTCTTTCAAAATACTTACCATACAACCAAAATAAAAAGGTGCTAGAAACATACCACATTCATATTAAACATTTTGCCCACAGACATGCCACATCCATGTCAAGAATTCTACATAGTACAAACATTTTTCCCACAAGCAAGCCACATGCATCAAGCATTTTGCAACCTCTAATAGGTCACGGACGTTTTTGCATTGAAATACACAAATATGATACAACCTGTGTTACAGGGACACGCACAACCTGTAACAGAAACATGCTACAACTTGAAATTCCACAAATATGGGGATTCACCCAATTCAGTGTATAGACACAATAAAAGTAGAACACAGTCTCTAGATCCTTCACATTATAGAACATTGTCTACATTAACTCTATTTACATGTATTCCACTCAAAACATATGCTATAGAGTAGAACAATCACAAACAGAATTGCACAACCATTTTCATGCAACTTTTGCAACTTTTGATCTTCTATACTATCTCATTGCCTGCTTTATCTCTTGAAGTGATGCTTTTATTTCTTCCATTCGAATGTCATTCTGCCCTCGTTCTGAATTTGGATTTGGTATGTATTCTGTCGCAATTTCATCCATCCAAATGACCTGCACAACCTCTACGTCCCTGCAAACAAATTCATCACAACAAAAAATGAATAACTTTGATAGCCCCAAACCAAAAATAACTTTGATCATCAAACAACTATCTCAATTTAAAACCATCAGTCCAGATACACTGCTAGGTTGGCACAATTTGGGCATGTGGCAGAAGTACTTGGTAAGTATTTGGCCACTAAACATGTGGCATTTGGCCATTGTTTCTAGAATCTATGGTGTGAGAACATTTCTTGTTTGCATTAGCGACCTACAAAACCTTAGGACAGGTGGACGTTATTGATGCAGCAGCAATTCCACGTTATTGCAACAAGAGGCATGGTCCACATGTGGGACCCATACCATTATGATTTATCAATTGTTATTAATTTTTAAGAAGTTGTGTTTAGGAATAGTTTCTAATTTAGATATAATTATTATTTGTTTCCTAGTTTGATTAGGATTGTTTCTTAGGGCTTAAGTTTCTTTTATTATAAATATAGCACTGTAGAGATCAATGATCTCAGAGATTAGAATTGATTAATAAAATTCCTTGTGTGGATTTTTCGTTGGAGACTGTTTCTTCATCGTGTGATTGTTCTTGTGGAAACCCAATTGTCCGCGTGACTACCCCTTATCCCTCCTTCCATTCGTCAGTTCCCTGCGCCCAAATCCTAGACCAGACTTCCGCCTGAAACCCTCACACAATCGTCAAGCTCCTGCCTGTGCCCATAACCCACCTACCCACCCACCCTAGACGACCTCCCTGATCTTCTGCACTATCGAAAGCCCTAATTGATCAGGCCCCCTCACCAATAACTCCACAAAACCCCAGCCCCTTTCGTCCAACCCCTTTCTTCGACAACCCAAACCCAGAAAAAAAAAAAAAAAAAAAAAAACAGAGAGAAAGCGAAAGAAGAGTAAGAAAAGAAGAAGACAGAAGAAGTAGATCTGCGTTGAGAAGACTACCTTGCACCAACGACAAGCACGCACTCCAGCAACGCCATTGATTTTCATCTCCACTGCAACTCCATCTTCATCGCATCCAATCAGCAGCAAGCAAGCAGCGAGCAGCAGCCAGTCTCTTCATCTCGCCTGCTGTCGTCGTCTTCTTCCTCCCAATCGCCAATCGCCTGCCGTCTTCGTCCTCTGCTTCCTCCCAGCGAAGGCGACTCTTCATTCTCTTCGTTCTTCCTTCCTGTGCTTCGAAACAGATAAAGCCCAACCCCTATTATCTTATTTTTCCTCTGCGCACGATACCCAAGGCAGGGCAAAAAGATCCTCTCTCACGTGCAAAGTTTGTAGTTGGGCCTTCCCTGAGTTTTGGGCCTGCCTTTGGTCTAGGCTTGATTTGAGTCAAGATCCCAACCAGCATAATATCAGCATAGTATTAAAGGTCCAGATTTGACCAAGCTCAACCGTTAGATCTTATTTCTGCATTATCATAGCCATTCGCCATCAAATTTTCGATCCATTTTCATCATCGTGATTGTGGTGAGCAGCTCTAAACATCAGGTCAGTTACAAATTTTATATTTTCTTTAAACAAAAAAATGCCTCCCAAGAAGCAAGTAGAAGTTGAGTTTTCCTCCCATAATGATGAAGATTTGAGAGGAACTGTTGCGGAATTATGAGCAAATGTTAATCAACTGTTCGCAATGATGGTTCAAATGCAAGACACTCTTGCGAGGATTGAAACCCGATTAACTACTTTAGAAACTAATTGGCGTGAGGATGATCATCATGGAAGACATAATCGGAATCAACGAGACCCACAGGTGGTAAATGTTGATCGAGATTTGGGTATAAAACTTGTGATTCCTGAATATGATGGGAAGTTGAAACCAGATGAGTTCTTAGATTGGTTAGTCTGTGTTGAAAATATCTTTGCATATAAACCAATGATAGATGGTCATAAAATTACACTTGTGGCAACTCGATTTCGCAATTATGCTGCAATATGGTGGGCCGAGTTGCAAAAGAAGAGGAGATACCAACAAATTGACCCTGTTGACACCTGGGCCGAGATGAAAAATCTATTGAAGCAGAAATTCTTGCCTGTCAATTACTCCAGAGATCTGCGTTCACGTTTTCAATACTTAAAACAAGGATCTAAGACGGTTGTTGAATATTCTGAGGAGTTTATCACCATGCAAGCTCGTTGTGGTTTGAATGAAGATGATGAGATCTTAGTTGACAGATACTTTAATGGGCTTACACTTGATATTCAAGATATCCTCGTATTCAAGCATTTCGATAATGTTGATGAGATTATTCAACATGCTATCAAGGCTGAGGGAATTGCAAATCATCAAGCCCAAAAACTTAATGCAGCTAAATGGGGTATGCAGAAGAATTTCTCCAGTTCTAAACCGAGTACATCATTGGAGAAAGTTTTCAACAAGCCCGAGGGACAAAATAGGCTCACATGTTTTAATTGTAAACAACAAGGGCATCGTGCAGCAGAATGTCCAAAACGTCTCAACCTCATTGAGAATGAAAGTGATGTGATAGATACTCCAGAAGAGCCTAAAGAGACTGACACAGTGGAAATTGTGGATTGTCTGCCTGAGGAGGGCCTTGAGTCTCTCATGGTCATCCAAGAAACTACATCGATTGCTGAGAAAAAATGGTTGCGAGAAAACATTTTCCGTTCCAAAGGACAAGTTAATGGTAAAGAATGCACAGTCGTCATTGACGGAGGCAGTTGTAAGAATCTCATCTCCCAAGCTTTTGTGGATCGCTTACAGCTGAAAGTTCGGAAGCATCATCGTCCTTATTTTGCTAGATGATTAATGACAGGTGATGAAGTGCAAGTCCGATATGCATGTCCAGTTACCTTTTCCATTGGTGCAGATTATACAGATACAGTTTGGTGTAATGTGATACCCATGGATAGTTGTGATATCTTGTTGGGTCGTCCATGGATGTATGACAAGAATGACATTAATGGCATGCGTGACAACACATACACATTTATGCATGGTGCAAAGCAAGTCACACTCCGTCCTATGAAGCCGACCCCACCAAAGAAAGGGTCCAGTTCTCATCTCACCAAGGATGCACTTCACGTACACACTATCTACAGAAGTAACGTAAAAAAGAAGAGCCGAGTTCGAGGTCAAACTCTTTTCCAACCCGGGAGAATGATGCAGCAACAATTCCACGTTATTGCAACAAAAGGCATGGTCCACATGTGGGACCCATACCATTCTGATTTATTAATTGTTATTAATTTTTAAGAAGTTGTGTTTAGGAATAGTTTCTAATTTAGATAGAATTATTATTTGTTTCCTAGTTTGATTAGGATTGTTTCTTAGGGCTTAAGTTTCTTTTATTATAAATATAGCACTGTAGAGATCAATGATCTCAAAGAATAGAATTGATTAATAAAATTCCCTGTGTGGATTTTTAGTTAGAGACTGTTTCTTCATCGTGTGATTGTTCCTGTGGGAACCCAATTGTGCCCTGGCACTGGCATCATAACCCTAGGATTGCATCAGTCATATGTGAGGACAGTGAAGAGCTAGAATTCCAGTATTTCATATCATTAAATCAGACAAATGTGATATTCATTCAATAAACATCTGATTACAACAAAAGCCCACCAGATTCTAATTGACACTGATCAAGTAATAGTTGATCACAATCTTAGTCATCCATTTGCTTCCTTTATATTAAATCTTGAGAATCAATGGTTCAGATTGTCATATCAAAGTAATTCAAGCTCAAAAGACAACATTATGTCATAACTAATCTCCACTTTGCATAAAACTCAACATGTCTAAAAAATTGATTGCATATGAAAAACCCCAACCACATTGCATACGAGTAACACCAATACAAGGTTTTCATATGAAAACCCCCAGAAATCCCACGAAGCCAAAAGACCCTAACAACGAAAACCCACTTCAAAAAGGGTTTGTTATTTTCCACCTTCCCCTTTCCCACTGCATCGAGAAGAAAAGAACCGAACACCCCACTCTCCCAACAAGATGAAAAGGTAGAATGAGAAAATGGCTTTCTATCCATCTAAATAACCAAGTAAAAAAAGTAGAGAGAGGAAAGGGGAGGGAGAGTACAAGAGAGGGAAGAAGAGAGGCGCTTACCTGGCCTACGATTGCGGGAGAGAGAGGTGCTGAAGGGAGAGCTCGGGATGGAGGGAGAGACGAACAGGCAACCGGGATCGTGGCCTGGGGAACGATTGCAGGAGAAAGAGGTGCGGGAAAGAGATTGAGGTTGGTAGAAGTGGCGTCGGGGCCGGTGCCTGGTGAAGGGTCGGGAGAGAGAGGCTGGTGGAGGGCAGGGAGAGCTTGGGGTTGAGGGTTTTGTTAACTGAGAGAGAGAGAGAGAGAGAGAGAGAGAGAGAGAGAGAGAGAAGGAATGGGAAGGTGGGAAGGAGGGTTTCGAAATGTTTTTGATACATATGGGCGGGCTTTGAAATGATTTTGTTACATTTGGGCGGGCTTTCACCACAGCAGGCCGTCCACACATACACGTGTTTGAGCGGACCTTCTCCTCAGCATGAGCTGAGGAGAGGCCCTCCCATATATATATATATATCTGAAAACACTAGTCACTGTTTCAGTTATTTATTTTGTAACAGTATCCCAATAAATCAGACATTGGTGCCAATGTGCATGATTTTTTCTCATAAATTTACTACGCTACCTATAACTAGTACATCCTTAATCATACAAGAACTATATAAATCAAGGATTATCTCAACTAAAACAAATAGGGATTTTTACCATACAGGGTATAAAAGACCATGAATTGCTCCAAATGGTGTTGACCAAAACTATATCCCAAATATGGGTACTATGCATGGGACCCCAAATTCTTTTTTCAATTCAACCCATTTTGTGCGATATCACACAAACTAAAGGTGAAAAATAATCAATTTTCCTCTTATATTTTCCTCCGTTACCATCTCCTAAAGCACTAAATCTCAATTTCTTCCTGCGACTTTCTTCATTCCTACTACTTTTTCTATTGTTAAAAAAGGATTTTAATAGGGTTTCGCCATTGCTTTTCTAGTTATCCAAAAGTATCTCAAGGTTTCTCCACAACTATTCTTCCTTTTTCCTTTTCATTTGGTCACTATCCTATTGTGATAACTTTACCCTGAAGATAAGGGATGGATCCACAATATCAATACCTTGTAAAATTTTGTGGTCTATATACCCTTTTTGGAAACTGCTTCTCATGAATCATCTTTAGGTGAAGAAAATGAAAGATACACTTTTTGGGAACATTTTTCAATGATCGAGAAAGTAGTAGAAACGGGAAGGTCGCAACAAAAAGAAGGAGGTGCTTTAGGAGATGGGAACAGAGGGAGATCGAACAGTTTGTGCGATATCGCATAGATTGTACAATATCGCACAAAATGGGTAGAATTGGAAAGAAAAATTGGGGTCCCATGTATAGAAAAATTGGGGTCCCATGTATAGTACCCACATTTGGGATATAGTTTTTGTCCGCACCATTTTGAGGAATTCATGGTCTTTTATATTCTATATAGTAAAAGTCCCAAACAAACATCAGTATACCAGTACCACTACACCAAATAATTTCACATGGATAAAGAAAATGAGAAAATACGTCAATCTCAGTGTAAACTCAAGGCTTGAGTGTCCCAATGCAGACCTTGGGTCATATAATTCCAGTACTTGATTTTTTTTTCTTTCTACCTTCTCAACTTTCTTGGTAATGTTGTTGGAAAATTAAAATTCCTGATTTTCATTTCAAACTACTATAACCACTAAGAACACAACTAATATGGCACAATTAACAACTAAGTTACCATCAAATCTATAAAAAGGTTGAGAAAAGACTAAATCTATATTACTCTCATAAAAAAATAAAAACTCCTCTAATCCCATGTTGTACTGATGCAGGCCTTAGGGTTAGGGCTTGCGTAGATGCCGAAGCACGTGTCAAAAGACACCTCAAATTATCTCTGCAAAGATTTCTAACACGAGGAAAACCTCTCCGAGGGAAAATCCCAGTTTTTACTCAATTCCAAATATGATATTATCATCTCTACAATGCAATATAAATAGGCAAAGTAAACTTAAGGCCTAAGAAAATCCATTCTAATAATAGAAACTATCCTAATCAAACTAGGAAACCAAATAAATCAGAATGCTAATCCTAATTACAATAAAATTAGGAAGATACAAAAAAAATTAATATCCTTAAAACTATGTTGGGTGGGACCAGTGGTGGTGTGCTAGCCCATTCTGCATCATTCCCCCCAGGTAGAAAGAAGAGTTCGACCTCAAACTCAAGTCTTTTTTAAGTTGCCTCTGTACATATGATATACGTGAAGCACTTCCTTTGTAGCATGGGCCCTTGATTTCTTTTTCGGTGATTTTGGCTTCTTTGGATAGATTGTAACTTCCTTCTTGCCATGACTGAATATGTACGTGTTGTCTCGCATCCCATGAGTTCCATTCTTGTCATATATCTACGGGGACCCAATAAGATATCTCCACTATCCATTGGCAGCACGTCACACCAAATTGTATCTTGATAATCATCAGCAACTACAAAAGTAACTTGACATGTATGTCGCACTTGTGCTTCATCACCTGTCATTAGCCATTTGACAAAGTAGGGAAGATTATGCTTGTAAACCTTCAACTTCAAGCGATCAACAAGAGTTTGAATATAATATTCTCACAACTGCCACCATCAATCACAATTGTACAATTTTGCACATGTATTGTACCTGTGGAATGAAAAATATTTTTCCACAACAATCGCTTCTCAACATTGGGTATAGACTTTTGTTGCACCAAGAGAATTTCACCATCTGTTTCATCTGCCATTTCCTCCACTTCATCGGATTCTTCACTTTTAGGATCATCTTTTGTTTCCAGTTCTTCTTATGCACCTTCCATTAAATATATTCTTTTTGGACATTCAAACGAACGGTGACCCTTGTTGACGCAGCGATCGGGTAGTAGACCAATCTCCTGAAGAATTGATTGAATCCAAGGATGGATTCCAACCACTAGGGCACAAACGAAACCATAATCAACCAAAACCCATGTGAGCAACCTCAGAGAAATCTATTATTGATTGTAAGCATGAAAAATAATAACATGGCTCTTCTATATATATAGAGCCTACTGTTTGTCAAAAAACAGGAAAGCTACTAATCCTATTAACAATTACTAATCTAGAATCAGAAAGCAAACGAACTAAGGAATATAACTAATATAGAAAATTAGGAAACATGAGGCACGTGATGGCTTGGAGTCTTCATTTGATTCGGTCACCTGTCTGGCAACCAAAGCATACATCACGCCTTGCTCGACTTTCAACTTCAAATTTGTGCATAGTAAGGATGTGAGGAGAGGAAGTTGTTAGATTGTATGGACTCAATCCATCAGATGATATAATAAATTGATTAATTTCTTTATTTATCAATAATATCATGCTTTCCTTTCATGAGATGAATGGTGTTTTACTACTTAATGCACTTGACCAATACATATGACATAATGGTTCATGAGATGAACTAGGTCCCATTAGTATATTAGATGTGATATATGTGTATGAATGAGATCCACACACGGGAGACATGTGTCACAAATCTTATACTTAAATATCTTCACAACTGGTGATGAGACTGGGTATCTCATCTGATAAGGTTGTAGCACTTTGATCACTATAAGATAATGTGATTTGTCTCGATCATCAGAATGTAAGATTCTGGATCACGGTGCTGGTACATTGGATGTATTGAAGGACCATGAGTAGCACCTTATGGAATACTGTCTCGAGTTGAAGGTTTGCTCTCATAATTCCCTAGCAATAGGCTCTCAATCTTGAGACATTGATGAATTCAATTTTTTATCTATTTATTTGCTTTGAGTCACTAATGAGTGAGGCCAACTGTAGGTCAACACCTCGGTGTCTTGGGTACGTAGTAGTAGGACTGTGGGAACGTCCAATGGTCAAGATGGAATCTATCTACATTATCCCCTTGTGCCAATTAATGGATTTGTCATTAGTAAGTGCGCACCTATTTCGATTAAGAGTTAATTGGATGGTATTGATGATCACTGTGATTAATTGGGGCTCAAGGATAATAAGATGTGGATTTAAATTGGTGGGACAGTTTTAGTCCAATTGATCCATGGATATTGATAGAGGGGCTTACTTGTATTAATTGGGAAGTTTAGGATCTTCATTGTAATTTATTCTTAAGACTGGAGTGCAATTGCATTTATATAGTGGTGTTACTTGCAATTAACTGTTGGCCCGGATTACACATGAGATGTGGGGTCGCGGTGTCCCAGTTGGAGCCAGCTTTCTATGGAATTCCTAGTGGTCCCCACGCCAGCCGAACTTATTGGAAAGCTACTAATCCTACTAGAACTCTAAGATGAAAGGAATTAGAAAGTTACTATTTCTATTTGAAGTGAGACTTCTAATAGTGGTAATAGTAAGGTTACTAATTTGTGTGGAAGTAAGACTTCTTTTTCAATTAGTACAAGAGGAGGGAAGGAGATTGCTTAAAACTATAAAAGGAGAAGCAAAGGGGCTGGGACAAACACACTCTTGGAATTCATGCCCAGCCTTCCCCTTTGTACAGGAGTTGCACATCTCTTCTAGTTCTCTTCTAGTTCCTTGAGTTTCTTGAAACGTTTTCTCTTGAAGTTTCCACCAGTCTTCTTGAGAAGAGAGATCTGATGTGGGACATAGCGTGGAAGACTAAAAGGTCTTGGAGATCCTAAGTTGCTTACAAAGAAAGAGTTTCTTCAACTAGCAAGTCTTCTTCTCCATTAGAGCACAACCAGGCTCCAAAGGTATAATCTGCTTCTCTATCTGTTGTAGATTATTTTGTTGCGTGGTGTTGCTTGTTTTATTGCTGTACATGATAGATGAGTATGAGGGATTGTATCCTGGATATGGTTTGTGGCCTTATGGGTATTTGATCCCTGAGTCAAGTGGGTCAAAAGTCTTGAAATCCTATCCACAAGGCCCACCTAGTTCCAACAATTGGTATCAGAGCCTTATCTCATCTCTAATCATGTTAGATCAGCAATCTAGATCTAATCTTTGCATGAGATGTGACTAGGATAGACCTAGGGCTTTGTAAGGATCAGATTTGATGTTTGTATGCCTTTTGTATCTGGTATGATTGCTGTCAAAGGGGCTGGTTCGGACAAGAAAAGAAATTTTCTGCAGGTTTTCCGAGTAGGTCGCTCGAGCAAACTTACATCCGCTCGAGCGAACCAGGTTCTGGAACAATCCGCTCAAGCGAATCCAAGTTTGCTCGATTGAACAGGTTGTTGGATTTTTCTTTTTGGAAGTCCAGGATTTTCATCATGAGATGATGGATGGTATCCTTTACACCGAATTTTTGGTCTGGGGGCGCTGCCCCCTGGACCCCCGCAAGCTAACCGGGCAGCTCGAGCCCTGCTGGGGGACACCTCGGACACCCTTTGTAAAGCGCATGTTATATAGAAGTGGGAACATGATTTTGTGAGTTGTATGAGATACTAACTTGTAGTTGATAATGTCCGCTCCATATGGCCCAGAACTTTTACTTTCTTTTATATGGTTATTGGTTTATTTGTGGCTAAGTGTAAAGGGCATCATGGTTTCCCGTGAAAGGGCAAGGGATGGTGAATTTCCCTATAGCCATTTTATTTCCATGTTTAGATTACCATGTAAGTCTCATTCTTGAGGCATAGGAATTTATGTAATTTTCATTAATTTGTAAATTCTGGTGATGTCCAAGACGAAGAAAGAAAGTGAAGTTGGACTCCTAATCAAAGAGTTTGAAGATTACCCAAAGAGTTTTGAAGATGCCCAAAGAGTTTGAGGAATCCCAAAGTTTTGGAAAGTCTAGAAGTCCAATAAGTCTATTCCGCTTGGGCCATGTGGAGGAGAGGACTAGTTTCTAATTTTAGCACTTTCTGTTTGTGGATAGTTGCTTGTTTTAGAATGTTTCCAAATCTGATCCAAATATAGCAGTTTCCAAAATTGGTCAAATCAAATTAATTTTTGGAAAGAGTTCTAATTAGAGTTGGTGGGCCCATAAGATGGATCCATTGGTAACACTAATTTAAGAAACTGGACTTTCCATAAAATAACTTGACTTGGAACCAATCATCGGTCATATCACGAGATGATTTGATGTCTATATATGTGGGCCCATATACCTATAAGGAAATCCTCAAATCTAAAATATTAAGTGGGAGCGGGGCATTTATATTTAAAAATCCCCATGATTTTCCACCATAGGTCCATTGTAAGGAAAGTATTTGCCTCGTGCCAACTTGAGAATGGCCGTTCCCCACGGAGGGCTTGTATTTGTCTGGTTACTAGATATGGATCTCCGATGGATAGTGTTGGTGAGATTGCTTCAAATTCTGGGGTTTGAAAATACACTAATCAAACTTTAATTTCCCCAAGTTTCATAAAAAAATAATGTGTTTTGATCAGGTTTCTAATTGCAAACTTTTTATACAAAATATGTCCTGAAATTCCTGCAACAATGTATTGGATTATGCACTTTATATTGGGATCCGAATTTTCAAAAATTATTTGGCCAAGATTATTGACTCAAATATCTGATTTTTCTTGCTTATTCAATTTAAAACTCCAATTCCAGCAACTTAAACATGTCTAAACTCCACCAATATGAATATGCATGAAATGCTAATTAGTTCCAACTATGCACAAAAAATTGAATTGATCATAAAAATAAAGACAATAAACAAAAGTTCAAGAACTTAAATGTGTGGTGAAAACAAGAAAAGTAAATGTGTGATTTTAACAATAATTTAAATGTGTGGAAGAACATAAATTTAAATGTGTGGAAGTGTATTCTTCTCTTTCAAAATTCTTTTCTAAGCGGGGTCATAATTTGAATCATGCTCTTAGGGCCTTTGGTTCGTCAGTCCAAACACCAACAAGAAAAGAAACATAAAACAAGCACCAATCACCCAAGGACAAGAAAGAAAAATTGAAAGAGTAAGAAACAATTTTACTAATATGCAAAGTCTTACATAAGATATAAAAAATAAACAATGACAATTACATACTAGGATGAGAAGCCTCCTTTAGATGAAAAACCTAAGGGTGTAGTGTGATTTTCGGCCAAATCTCCTTGAGGACTCAATTGGAGAGAAAGAGAGAGGAAGAAGATGAAGTGTAGTAGTAATTCTAGAGAGAGTTTGGTCTATTTTCCCATAAAAGGAGAGGGATGCTTATGCCTTCAATTTATAGATTTTTTCTGTCTTTCTTTCCCTCTTTGTTCCAAGTTTGTAGTATGCAATCTTCTTTTGGCCAACAAGTCTTCAAAGAAATAGCAAGGTGAGTGAGATTTTTGGTGCTTTCCATGTGCAAAAATTGCAATCCCGAGTAGAAATTATAGCACCAACTTCTAGAGGCCATATCTTCCTCGTTTTAGCTCCAATTGACACAATCCAGGATTCTAAGGATATCTACTCGAAAAGAGCTTTCCAACGGTGTATGGATTGAACCAATCCGATGGTTGGATTAAGAGTTATGGCCATTTTAATCTTGCTGCCCCTAAAAAAATTCAAAAATAATTGCGCACATATGGAATGTGAGTTGTGCAATGATGTGTGTGGGACCCATGTGGACATCCAAAGTGATATTGGGATCTTTCTTTCCTTGTTTCTGGATTCCTCTTCCATCTTTGGTTTGCTTCCAAGCTTCTTTGATTGACTAATCAACTCTTTTAGCACACTTTCCTTTCTTGAATTTCTTTCTTGATTTTTGAGTTTTCAAACTTAGTAATAATTAGTTCTTACCAAATTTGAAGTTCCTTTCTTGATCTTGAAATTACAAATCTAGCTTTCAATTGTTGACTTTTCAAACTCTCCAAAAATACCAAGATATGTGGGTCCACCATGAAAGATGTCTTACCCTTGATCTCTCTCAAATTTCACTAATGTGGGTCCCATTCTTGATTTCTCCTATACAAATTAAAATAAATAGATTCAAGAATAATTCTATGCATGGAACTTTAAATGGACGATACATGGGACCCTATTTGATGCACCCGAAATAACTGACTTTCCAAAATAAATCTCCAAAAATGGCAGGTTTCATGAATTTATGCAAAAAAATGTGTTTTTTTGAGCAAATTATGCATGAATACACTACAATGGACCCTAAATGCATAAACACATGATTTGACGCAAAATAAAGATCATTAATGTCAATAAGCCCTTAAAATGGTCGAAAATGTGCACTTTTCTGGACTCATCACACCCCCAACTAGCGTTTTGCTAGTCCCTAACAAAAACTGCGAAAAACTTGAAGCTTTAATCCTAACTTAATCTAAAACTAATGTAACAAAACTAACTAAAAATGAATGCAACGCCACTTTCGCTGGCACTCTCGATTGCATTTAGCGTATGCAGTAAGCCCTTAAACCTCTAGGTTCCCCCTAGTGTACGACCTGTGCCTCGTGAGGGTTTGCAGTGAATGTACCCACAAAATTCTTCTTCTTGTTTTTTTTTTTTTTTTTTTTTTTTTTTTTTTTTCATCAAAGTAGAAACCAAACAAAACCATGGGAACTTTCCCAAAAGAAAATTTACAAATACCGGATATTCTCGATTCTCTGAACTTTTCAAAGGCAAATCTTAAATTAGGTTCACAAATCTCGTCTTTCGATCATAAATTCTTGAAATTATGTTGAATTGATTGTGTATGGCGATAAGTGCGTATACGAAAAAAATGTAGGTATCAATTGATCCACAAAAAAATTCCGTGAAAACGATTTTTTATCCAAAATTCTGAGCCACCTATCCTTAGCAAAGAAAAATAGAGTTCCTCTCATGGCGACCATGACGGCTTTCACACTACTGTTTTTTTTTTTTTTTCGAAGGCTGCAATTTTTTTCTCTTTTTTTTATTTCTTTTTTTTTTTTTTAAACACACATGTGACTGTGCAATGGCTACGTCCCTTAAGCTTTCTAATTAACCCATGTAACGAGCTTTAGGCCAATGACTCCCAAACAAGATGTTTTTAGGGCACTAGGTATGTAAATACCCCTACGGGCTTACTGGCTCGGGTTAAATGGCTACGAACCCAAACTAGTCACACAACTTTTTATTCTTTTCAACACTTTTTTTTTTCTTATTTTCTCTTTTTTTTTCTTGCGTTCCCCAACAATAGGCAGCCTTTTCCATGTGCCCGAATTAATTCAACGGTTTGTGGCTGATCAAACCACCCAGATGAACCAGGAAGCTATGAAACTAAGGGTTGGTTTTTCATTATATTTTCAATCCAATCATCAAAGAAAACGAAAATCATAGCTTCTCATTCGAAACCTTGAAAACGTATACAGATTGTGTAAAAGTGAGGGATCAAAATGCAGCACTTTTCCAAAAACTCTTTCCTTAAACAAAACAGTAAACTATTGTTCTCTTTTTGCCCAAAGCACAAAAAATTCCAAGGTTCAAGTTATCTTTGTTTCATAAAACTTCTCTCGAAATTTCCCAATATTTTTTTTTTCAAAACCCTAAAAACAACAGAAATAACAATTTTTTTCTTTTCAATTTTTTTCTTTTCTTTTTTTTTTTTTTTCAAAGAAACAACCAAAAAGAATGTAAAACTTTTGTCCAAATATGAACAAGTGTGCTTGTTCTCACCCCCTAACCTAAGATGAACATCGTCCTCGATGTTATGTGAGGTGAATTTAAATTCAATCTTTTAATACTACAAGTGCACAATTGTCTTTTTGAGACAGTGACAAGTATAAGTCGAATCCCACAAGGAGCACTACTAAGTTAAAATTCAAAATCTGATTTTTTTTTATCAAAGATTAATAAGTAATTGAGATCCAAGAAAAGAAACTAGAAAAAAAAAATCAGAAGCACAAACTAATCAAATATATAAAACAGATCAGAGCATCCAAAATCCACTAAGCAAGATAATTAATCCATCCATGCAATTATTCTACTATTTGTCCCAAAAATAACTCAGATCATAAACAAATCAATGTTTTGGATTTGGAAGATTTGTCTTTTGCAAAAATCAATTTTTAAGAATAAGGTCACAACCCAAGACCTCATTCACCTCATAAAAGAATAAAAAAATCATAAGCATGACTCATCAAATTAAGCATAAATTATCAAAGGATCTCAGCCCTAAGCATAATCTATCAAAATAAGTATAAATCATCAAACTATTTTCATTAGAAATTAAAACAGAGGCTACCTAAGACATGAAGACAGATCTATTATTTTAATAGAGCATGTATTTTGAAAGAGACAAGAAAGTAATAGAAAAATCACATAGATTAAATTAAAGATCTACTTAGCTTCATCTGTGTGCTCCAATCCAGAAATCTAGCCAGCCATTGAAAAGAACTCCATAAATAATTTCATTGATAGCATCTCCTTGCACAATGGTCTCTCAAAAATCTCTCTTCTAAAATTCCTAATTTCTGGAAAAGGGCTCCAGAATACCCAAAAATAACTCTTAAATTCTATTAATTATGAAAAAAAAAAGAGAAAGATGAGAGAATATTATGGACGTCCAAGGGAAGGGAGTTGTCTCTCGTATGCTACTTTTTGGTTCCTTTTATTTCTCCGGAGATCTATCAGATACATTGAATCTAGACACCTTCTTTGCAGATTTAATTTTTCTTCATTGATATGGTATATCTCTTATCCTTTTTGAATTTGAATGAGGTGGAAGCTTCTGGAAACCTTTGGGTGGTTTGGCTAATCTTTAGATGAGGTCCCACAAGGGATGTGTAGTAATTGATTATAAACGGTGTGGATTTAATTACAATCCCATCTAAAAGTGAACATGAAAATCTCCAGGCTCATAACTTTGTCAATATAGCTCTGATTTTCACGTTCTTAGGCTCCATGGATATCTATTCTGAATAAGCTTTCCAACGGTAGGTAAATTTCATTGATCCGATGGTCGGATTGAAAGTTATGGCCATTTGAAGATGAGTTGTTTTGAGAAAAATCGGGATTAACTTTTAAAATTTGATTTGCAATAGATTCTATTTCTGCACAACTTTCATTTTTGAAAGGACATCAGATGTAGATGATTCAAACTCTTCTTCTTTTGTTCCAATCAGAATTTGTACTCTTTGTGTTATCCATTAATAATTTCAAATTTGCAACTACTATGGACTCTACCATGTGGGACATTTCATCTGCTTGAATTGTGGGCCCTATGAGAAGTCTTCTACTGTATTTAGGATTCTTCAACTGACATGATGAGCAGACCCCTCCTTTGATTAATTTGCATATGGCTTGTGTGTGGGGTCCGCATGATGAATTCTTCAATTTACTTCAATTCAGCAATGTAGGGCTCAGGATAACAATGTGTGCTTGAAAGTGGGTTCCGTGATAGAGGCCTAAATTCTCATTTTCAACAGCTTCTAATTCAACACATCAAATACTAAAGAGCCCATATTGAAGCGGGACCCATCCTGGATAGAGTTTTACTCCAACTAGGACTCTTCGGAAAAAATTTGCAAAACATTCTAAGTTAATGCAGAAAGTGTATGAAAAGTATGAAAATTCTGGTTCCTAGCTGAAAATAAATAAAATGATGGAATTAGATGAATAATGATGCAGTTCACCTAATTAAACCCCCAATTCATCCTAAAATAATGCGTAAATGTGCAAATTCATGAACTCAACATTATGCATGTGGTGCAAAAAATAAATATAACATGAGGAAAGTAAATGACAGGAGGGTAAAGGGGAAGAAGTCACCTGAAGATGCAGCATTTTCGATCACTGTCCATGTTGAGACAAAACAAAGAAAACAAAAGGGAAATAAGCTACTCTACTAACATAAAAGAAAAATCTACAATAAAAAGAAAGGAAAATCCTACACTACTTGATTCGAAACCATGAATCCACCCGGATCCAATATGAAAATTCCTTCCACACAAATCACAGAAAGCACATAAAGAGATGTTACCATGGGAACGTGAAGCACATTGAACATGAATACTGCATGATGTTTGTTGTAAAAGTGTGGAAAAAGGACCACCATGAAAAATGATTCCTCCTCCCTTAAAAATGGGTCTTCGAATGGAAGGAAAGGAGGACGCAATGAACAACTGGATGGCCCCATGTCCTCCCATGCCACAAATTCTTTTGAATTAATTTCCACAATCTCCATAGGCACGGGCTCAAATGATTCCAAAGTGTTAGACTCGAAGGTTTGAACAGGACCACCCTCTAGTTCCAAAAGTTTCTCTGAATTACATTGAGGGCCCAGAAATGTGATGGCAATTTCTCTTATGGTCGGATCATTAGATTTCATGAAGAATTCAGTACATGATTCCAAGGATTCCACATTGTCCGAATCAGAAATCTGAAAAATGAGGTCATCCTCTATAAGACCCCGACCTGAGTGACCTCGATTAGTGTTGATTAAGTCGTGTGTTAGCTCTAAGTGTGTTTAGTGTGTTTTGGTTTAGTTTGGGTTTAGAATAACTTTGTTATAGCTTTGGAGAATTTTGAGTGCTTTTGTGATTAGTGGGGCCCTTTGGGGGTTCTTTTTATGATTTTGCGTTTACTTGGGGGATTACTCGAGATTCTTTGGATTTGTATTTTTATCTCGTTTCACTAATCTTGTTAATCTCTACATCTTTTATGTTGATCCCGTTCCCGTCCCGAATCCCGAAATCCGACTTCCATTGCATTGAGGGTAAAACAGTCTTTTTACACTAAATCTGGACCCGATATTTGATATTCCCAAAACCCGCGAAACATATACTTTTTGAAAACTAGAAATTTCCAAAATCATTTCTTCCTTCTTCGTCAAATTCATTTGAAGTCCCGAAAGCCATGATTTTGACCCCACAAAGTTTCCTAGTGGTGGAGCCCACTTGCGTTGCTTATATAAGAGAACCTATCTCTCTTCCCTTCCCTTTTTCTAGCACAACTCTTTCCAACCTGGGGTTTTCCTTGCCTCTCTTCTCTCTCTTGCTTTTCTATCATCAAAACACCACCAACCTTGCACAAATTGAGAAATGAACTTCATCATCCTCCTCATCATCTTGAGAGCTACCCATTGACACCATTTTTGAAGAAAACCACCATCTCTAAGACTTGCTTTGAGCTAGCTCTCTCCATTTGGAGACCTTCCAAGTAAGCTCTCTCCCTAATCACTTAGATATGTCTTCTTCTAGTCCTTGAGAAGCTCCATTTTCATTATTATGAGCTCTCTCTTCCTATTTCATTGTTTGACCCATTTTAGAGTTTGTTTAGGGTTTTTGTAGAGATTGTGACCTTTGGCTTGAATAGCTTGTTTAGAGCTTGGATTGCTTGTTAGAGACCTTGAGGCAAGTGGATGATTTGATATTTTGAGCTTTGAATGATTTTAATGAAATGCATTAATGATTTCAATATATATTTCATACTATTATTGATTTGCATTGACTTGAAATAAATGTACATTAATGAGTTTTATTAGTTCATTTAATGTTTTGGAAATGTGGTTGTTAACATTCATTTATTGCTTAATTGAAGTTTAAATGAATCCTTATGATTATGGATTTTCTCTTCTCTTTTGTGGTTGAATGTGACGGGGAAGAAGATTGTTTGATTTGATGATTATGGAGGTATTAATGTGAAGTTTTGAGTAATGTTTATAAGAGGTCTTGATCCTTTCATGTTGATGAGAAATGGAACACAAAGGTGTCGCTCGAGCGAAGTGTTCAGAATAGGCTCCGAACCATTCCAGTAGATAGTTCGCTCGAGCGAACTCTCCTTCGTTCGAGCGAATACTCCCAGAATCACATCAGAAGCTCTCATAGAACCTTGTTAATTCAAGTGAACTATTTGTTCGCTTGAGCGAACCCCTTAATCGCTCGAGCAAACTCTCCCAGAATTGTGTTAGGTCTCTCACAGAAACTTGTTAGTTCAAGCGAACTTAATGTTCGCTTGAGCCAACATGTTCGCTCGAGCAAACCCGTTATCCGCTCCAATGAACCTCCAAGAAAACCATTCCAGAGAGCTCGTCGCTCGAGCGAACTCCTTGTCCGCTCGACTGACCAGCACTGTTCACCTGGGACTATTCTGTGAGCAAAAATGAAATATTTATATGATTAAGAGGTGTTTGTTGGGAACCCTATTGTGATGAGAAAACTTATAACCATTGTTTAGCACCCATTTGAAAAAAGAAATCGAATCACAAGCTTTCATTTGAAGTTTTAAAAATCCTAAGGTGTATAAAGAGCCCAGAATGTCTCCAAACTCAAGGAGTGCCAATTTTTATTAAATTTGACATACGGGACCTTTATTCACTTTGATCGAATTTCGAATCCCGATACTTGTCCCGAACTTCATGAATTATGATTATCATTCCCGAAAATACTGAATTTGCAACTGCAGCATTTTGCTAATCCTGATATGCACTTCCCGTTTGAAATGATATTTGTGCCTTCGAGCACCCCGCCCCGCTCGTTTAAATAGTGCATCATATGAATTTTGTACATGCCTTGTTTTATGTGATTTGACCCATGAGTCGGCACCACTAAACTTGGATAACCTGGTTGGTCTGATCCACCGACTTGGAGATCCATCTCTCGTCCCGCCAGCTGCAGTTTGGATCCCGCTACCCGGTTATTACCATGGTCTTGTCCCGATGCCGCAGATTGCTACTGTGGTTCCCGATGCCCAGTTCGCTAACGTGGTCATATCCCGTATTTATTATGTATATGTATATGTTACTTATGTTGCATCTCCTCACTTCGGTGACTGAGGTCAACATCCCGATATGCTCATGTCACTTCGGTGATAGAGGACTTAATTTCGTGTGGTTGCCATATTGGTTGTTTTCTGAATTCCTTGGATACCTTACTTGTTTTAAATTGCATATATGTTTTGAATAAATGATCCTTTTGTTTTATGAAATCTATTGTTTTAACAGGTTTGAATATTTTTTCAAGGTAATTTCAATTGTTGTATTATCTTTTCACCCACCTGCCAAACCGTCGTGTTTGACCCTTGTTTTGGTACTCATGTCCTGTTGTTGGTTACCCCGAGGAGGAGCACGAGGAGGCAGTCGGAGAACCACAACGTCTAGTTGAGTGGCATGCCAATGATGTCGTTTAGACATTCGGGTGTTTGAGTTACGTAACATTTTGGATTAAGAATTAACCATTCTTTTAGGAACTTTCTATTTTGTTTATATTGGCCTTTGTTGGCCTCTATTTTTTGGAATTGTAATTAAATGATATTGCTGTAAAATTTAACTTTCTATTAGGAAATAGCTAATGATCATTATTCATTTTGATAATGGTGTTAATTATATTTTAATCTTGTTATCTTGGACATGAATGTATGAATTAGATTTGCTTCACACTTTCGCACTTAAAAGAAATATTCATATTGATATGATATCCTCACCGTGGACACTTGTGGGAAATCACGTGTACAAGTGGCATCTTTGATGAACTCGTATACGTTTTGATTTAAATTAATTCATAGGATTGTGTATCATTCATTCATCATCCACATAATTTCTCTTTAGTGTCCCGATCCCGGATTAGGCCCGTGGGACCGGGTCCGGGGTCGCGACATCCTCCCAATAGTAATCTTGCCTTTTGGGCTCATTGGGCGCATTCGCGGGTCCATCAATAATGGGAAAATCAATTTCTAGGAAATCCACAACGCCAAAATCATCAGAAGAATTGGACCCAAAGTAAGGATCAACATAGAATGGCACAATGTCTTCTTCGAAGGGGTCCACATTCTCCTTCAGATCAGACAAGTGGGGGTCAGAGGAGTTTGGCTCATAGGGTTCATAATCTGATTCATGCAGCACACCATCATCCATATCCACAGGTGCACTTTTGGATATCCTCTGTGCATTTACGCACTCCATATCCGTCGGATTTTCAATGAGTGATGGATCATCATGTTGAAATTCATTCTCACTGCAAAGGGTGTCATTTACGTTTTTTATTTGAAGTGCAACTTGACTAATTGAAGTCATTAGTCTTTCCATGGATTTTGTATTGTTCTGAATGGATTGCATGGTGTTTTGCGTGAACATGATGAATCTGGCTAAAATGTCTTCCAAGGATCCCTCCGGGGGTGGTGGTGGTGGTTCATATGACCATTGAGGCGGTGGGGAGTCATTAGGTGCATATGAACAGGGGAAGAACAGGGTGCATATGAAATTTCCTGTGAGGGGTAATCATATGACCCACCTGGAGTAAATTCTTGGAGATAAAAATTTCCCATATCAAACTCATTTTGCCAATAGTCAAGAGCCATTGATTTGCATTTGATTCTGCTTGCCATTGAATTCCCACATCCATATTTGAAGGAGCAAATGAGTGTGAGGGGTATGAGTAATCATGTGGGGCCCATGTTGGTTGATCATCTTCCATTATCATTCCATTGAAACCCTCCATGCCCTCCTCATTGTAATCATAACCATAGTGATTGGCCCACTTCCGCCCATATGTGGAACCTCTTTCCAATGAACAAGTTATTTGATGTATATTTGCATTCCATTCTTGTTCGCGCAACTCTCTTAGGGATTTGTGATTATTTGAAGCATCATCGGAGTTGCTTTGATAAAATCCTCACTTATTCGTATATGAGTTAATGTAAGTTGACAGGTACGTATCTGTGGGGTGTAGGTATTCACGCTAAGACTTCTTTGGGCTATCACTATTGATTTTACCCTCATTGTATTGTCCAGAATTTGGTTTCCTCATGTTTGTGGATTTCCATTAGTCCATTTTTGGATTCACTTCATCTTATTTTTCTTTTTCTTTTCTTTTGGCTTTTTTTTTCTTTTTTTTTATATTATTTTTAAGTGACAAAGGAAATGAAACTAGCCTACACAAGCAGCAACTAAGTTAATTCCTAAAGTTAAAAAGTTTACTAAAGTTCACCAACCCGGCCCTAAGAAACCAACCCACCCAGTTCAGCCCCCATGTAAGGGTAGGATCACGAATGGACCCGTTTGAAGGACCCTTGCCTCGAATAATCTGGCTATCTCCACACTCTGGACAAGGCTTTGCTTCGGCACCGAGATGATCAAGGACAGCGATTAGGTCACTTTCGTTCACTTTCTTCTAAAAAGATTTAAAACAAGTTGAGAAAAACAAAGTAACTTTGCCAGTTTTAAAAAGTTTTCTAAGAAAATTCAATGATGTATCCTTTCTAATTAGCAATCCATGCACTTTCCTAATCCAATTTAGGGCGGTGTAACATTCCCATGCATGCACCTCCAATTTCTAGAAACATGCCAAAAATAACACACCTATAAAGCAATGACAATAAGGAAAGTTAGAGAAGTTACCTTATATGGCACTCCCCGGCAACGGCGCCAAAAACTTGATCGTGAGCTCCAAGTGTAGAGCCGTGATGTAGTAATAAATTGGTGAGACCAGGTCGATCAACAGGGAGCAATGTAAATTAAGGTTCCTTCTCAACTTGTACCTGCCCTAAATTAAAATTCTAAATCTAGCCTAAAATCTAGAAAATGACATTTATCATTCCTATTTTAAATTAAAATTAATAATATTTCCAAAAATAAAAATTCCTAAATCTAAAAATCCTAAACTAAAAAAAAACTAAAATTGCAACAAAAGAACACACAAGTTAGAATATCAATAATAAAAAGTACCCAAAATAAAACTAAGAAACTAAAGTAGAAATAAAAGAAACCTAAGTTAGAAAATTAGTAATGCAATGTGATGCATGCTATGAGATGCTGAAAAATTTTAAGTCTAAAAAAAACTAGTATGCAAGGCTATTTTTATGCTTGATTTCTCCTAATCTAATGCAACCTAAAACTGAGTTTAATGATTTGGTTTTGAACTACAATGATGCACGAGTCAAATAAAAAAAAACGGAACTGGAAAACGATTTGAAACGAATGAGATATGAGTGTATAAACATGACCTAAAAAAAAACTGTGCATAAATTCTGCACACAGGTGGGTCCGACCAGCCATGTTTGAGCCACTGGTTCACCATCTTTCCAATTTTTGCTTCAAATTCTGGGGTTTGAAAATACACTGATTAAACTTTAATTTCTCCAAGTTTCATCGAAAAATAATGTGTTTTGATCAGGTTTCTAATTGCAAACTTTTTATACAAAATCTATCTGGAAATAACTGCAACAATGTGCTGAATTGTGCACTTTATATTGGGATTCAAAATTCCAAAAATTATTTGGCCAAGATTAATGACTCAAAAATCTGATTTTTCTTCCTTATTCAGTTTAAAACTCCAATTCCAGCAACTTAAACATGTCTAAACTCCACCAATATGAATATGCATGCAATGCTAATTAATTCCAACCATAAACTATGCACAAAATAAACATAAAATTGAATTGATCATAAAAATAAAGACAATAAACAGAAGTTCAAGAATTTAAATGTGTGGTGAAAACAAGAAAAGTAAATGTGTGATTTTGACAATAATTTAAATGTGTGGAAGTGTATTCTCCTCTTTCAAAATTCTTTTCTAAGCGGGGTCATAATTTGAATCATGCTCTTAGGGCCTTTGGGTCGTCAGTCCAAACACCAACAAGAAAAGAAACATGAAACAAGCACTAATCACCCAAGGACAAGAAAGAAAAATTGAAAGAGTAAATAAACAATTTTACTAATATGCAAAGTCTTACATAAGATATAAAAAATAAACAATGACAATTACATACTAGGATGAGAAGCCTCTTCTAGATGAAAAACCTAAGGGTGTAGTGTGATTTCCGGCCAAATCTCCTTGAAGACTCAAATGGAGAGAAAGAGAGAGGAAGAAGATGCAGTGTAGTAGTAATTCTAGAGAGAGTTGGTCTATATTTCCATAAGAGGAGAAGGATGCTTATTCTTCAATTTATAGATTTTTGCTCTCTTTCTTTCCTTCTTTGTTCCAAGTTTGTAGCACGCAATCTTCTTTTGGCCAACAAGTCTCCAAAGAAATAGCAAGGTGAGTGAGAGACTTTTGGTGTTTTCCATGTGCAAAAATTGGAATCCCGAGTAGAAATTATAGCACCAACTTCTAGAGGCCATATCTTCCTCGTTTTAGCTTCGATTGGCACAATCCTGGATTCTAAAGATATCTACTCGAAAAGTGCTTTCCAACGGTGTATGGATTGAACCAATCCGATGGCTGGATTAAGAGTTATGGCCATTTAAATCTTGCTGCCCCTCAAAAAATTCGAAAATAATTTCGCACATATGGAATGTTAGTTGTGCAATGATGTGTGCGAGACCCATGTGGACATCCATAGTGATATTGGGATCTTTCTTTTATTGTTTCTGGATTCCCCTTCCATCTTTGGTTTGCTTCCAAGCTTCTTTAATTGACTAGTCAACTCTTTTAGCACACTTTCCTTTCTTGATTTTTGAGTTTTCAAACTTAGTAAGAATTAGTTCTTACCAAATCTGAAGTTCCTTTCTTGATCTTGAAATTACAAATCTAGCTTTCAATTGTTGACTTTTCAAACTCTCCAAAAATACCAAGATATGTGGGTCCACCATGAAAGATGTCATATCCTTGATCTCTCTCAAATTTCACCAATGTGGGTCTCATTCTTGATTTCTCCTACACAAATTAAAATAAATATATTCAAGAATAATTCTATCTAAGGAATTTCAATGGACGATGCATGGGACCCTACTTGATGCACCCAAAATAACCGACTTTCCAAAAGTAATTCTCCAAAAATGGCAGGTTTCACGAATTTATGCAAAAAGTGTGATTTTTGAGCAAATTATGGATGAATGCACTACAATGGACCCTAAATGCATAAAAACATGATTTGACACTAAATAAAGATCATTAATATCAATTAGCCCTTAAAATAGTCCAAAATATGTATGAAAATGTGCGCTTTTCAGGACTCATCAGTAAGGGCAAGTGACTCATTATTTTTCCCATTTACCTCGTCATCTTGATAACTCGGAGGAGCCTCATTGTTTGCTTGACGTTAAAAGGTGAGAAGGAGAATCTCCATCAGAGTCAATACTTTACTGACCTTGCTCCAATTGTTGGATGCGTACGGTCATGTCCTCAGGAGGTGGATTGCAAGGTGGCTCAAAGTTTGTAGCCAGGACGTTCATCCATTGGGATTTGAACGAAGAAATCGTCCTGGTGACTAAGCTGGGGCTTATTCTTTTAGTTGAAGCGTTTAAGGAAGGATTAATCCGCTGTCATTTGATTGAAGGAGCAGGGGACACTTCCGGATGTCTTCGTGTTCGGGAGACGCTGCGAGTCACCGGACGTCGGACATGAAGTTTGGTTGCTGACTTTTGGCGTCTTCTGTATTTTCTAACCATATGGATAGTAGCAACTTGGTTGGGTCTTTCTTTTCCGACCCATTTGTGGGAGACTTGGAGGGGTAGGATGCTAGGTCCATTGCTTTTCTAGTCTCTTTTGTAGATACAATGCGCGATGACGTATGAGACAAGCAATTTGAGCTTCGGTGGCTCTGGTTGGGATTTGGCAATGAAGGATGTGCTCCCTCGAGCACAGCAGCCGAGCCTATCTTCTTTGAAGCTAGGCATGGACAGGATCCGGACTCGGTCCTTAGCCTGTATGAGCGAAGTTCTGAATTTTGCGAGTTCGGCCCCAATTGTGATGAAGGGTCGAACCGCAGGAGTGCATGCCTTGGTATGCACGGTTTGATTTCGGCTTATAGGAACAAGCCGGCTCGTGCTGAGTTTTCTTTGTTGTTTGGCGGGAGACGGGTCTCCCCTCCTTCATGTAGGCAAGAAAATATAACCGGTTCTCCTTGAGAGGGGCCAAGTATGTTGGCCTTGTGGATGCCGGAACCTTCTTTGTTTTGGTGAAGATTTTGGGGACCAAGTCTTGGGATAAACCTGGGTCCTTGTAGGTTGAGGCTTCGCGGGAGTGCCACGGGCTTCGGGTTTCGTGGCGCTCGCCCTTGGTGTCATGGCAGTTTCATGCTGAGGGGCGATCTTCTGCTTCTCAGCAGGTGTGGTTTCCTCTACGAGAAGTAGGAATGGTTCCAGCGACCCGAAGACGATGGTCCAGGGAGTAGAGGTCGACCCTGTGTTCTGAGAGTTGCTGAGAGAGATGATGCTTCGGCGGCTGACAGGGTGCTTGTGAGTGCGCATGTTTTGTTTCTCCTGAAGCATAAGTTGGTACTTGTTTTCATCGAAAGTAATAGTCAATGAAGCTGCCATTGTTAGTTTCGAAAAAATTCTGAAAAAAGATCACATCCATTAGTAATCACAAGAAATATAATGATCATAAATGGAAAAAATATGGTTTTGTCTTTTGAAATCGCTCGAGGGACATGGTCCGACTGAAAGGACATGAAGAAGGCAAAAAGCCATGGATGGTACAATTATTTTGATCGCGAGTATGGAAGGCCTAGAATGAGCGAGTATGGAAGGGACCACAATTTCTTGAATCTGAACTCGAAAGTGACGGAAGCTGTTTTTTTTTTTTTTTGAAAGGTCAAGATCGAATTCATCGAAGAGAGCAAATGGTATTCCAATCTGAATAGGCTCAATAGTTCCGCAAGCGCATCATCCGAAAGGGAAGGGACCACAATTTCTCGAATCTGAACCCAAAAATTGCGGAAGTTTTTTTTTTTTTTTTTTTGAAAGATTAAGATCAAATTCATCGAAGAAAGCAAATGGCATTCCAATCCAAACGTAGGCTCAACATTTATGCAAGCGCATCATCCAAAAGGGAAGGGACCAAAATTTCTCGAATCTGAACCCTAGAATGACAGAAGTTTTTTTTTTTTTTTTTTTTTTTTTTTTTTTTTTTTTTAAGATTTTTTTTTCAAGAGGAAGAACTAGAGGTTGAAGAATACATCCAGGCCTCCCAATTCGATCTTATGAAACATCAATTGATAGATCAGCCCTCTGGTAAGGGTATGATTACTTAATGAACCTGTTTGGATGACCTTTGCCTAGAACAGTCTAGCTGTCTCCACACTCTGGATAAGGCTTTTCTTGGTTCAATTTTGGTCAAAGAACGCCATTGGTGCAACCTTAGCGATCTTCGCCTCTTTTTTCTTTTTGTTTGGTTTTTTTTTTCTTTTTTTTTTTTTTTTTAAGATTTCTAATAGACTCATCAAAGAGAAATAGTGGCCCATTCCCCAATCCGAACGGGCTCAATATTTCTGCGAGCGCTTGCCCGAAAGGGAAAGGATCGAAGTTTCTCAAATTTGAACCCAGAATGTAAGAAATATGATTTTTTTTTTTTTTAAGATCTCTAAAGGATTCATCAAAGAGAAAAGGTGACCCATCCCACAATCCAAATAGGCTCAACATTTCTACGAGCGTTTGCCCGAAAGGGAAAGGATCAAAGTTTCTCAAAGTTGAATCCAAAATATAAGAACTCTGATTTTTTTTTTTTTTTTTTTGAAAAGAGAGAGTGGAAATGAACTCAAAGATAGAATTAGAAATTTCAAAAAAAAAAATCCGTTCTCATTTTTTTAAGATGCGAAATCCAACATAGGCCACCAACTAGAAGGGAGCCAAGGAATCTAGAAAAGAAGCATAAGTATATAGCAACAGATATGATATGCAAATGTTTCTTTTCTAAGCATCATGTTCTCAAATAAACATGTCCCACTGGGTATGCCATCTTGTTGGACCCGGCTTCTGGCGCTCGGCGCTACCGAGGTCGGCGGACGTGGGAGTCCGTTGGGTCTGACCCTTCCTTGCCCAGAGGCAAAGCGGGCTTCAAATTTATTTTTTTGCGGGTATGCCATATTTTCTACTCTACTTGGAAATGACAAGTGGTGGTATGTAGATCCACCTTCGCAAGTAGAAAAGGAAATCAAACTTTTTTCTAGTTTTTCATTACACATATATTTAAGAAAAGGGACATGGTTTTGTTTGTTAGGAATTTTGTATATTGCAATTTGATAGATGCATTATCATTTTAATCATCATTTGAGTTTTCACACATGCATTGATTTAGAAATTGTTGAAATCTTGATTTACACATGCATTGTTTTTTAGACTTGTAGAACTATTGATTTATGCATGTTTTGTTTTTAATCTTGGATGCATTTAATTTGAAAAAGAAGTTTTATGAATCAAGCTAGCCTATGTTTTAAATCTTTCAAATCATTTTAGGCTTTTATGTTTCATGATTTTAAAAGCACTTAGATTGAATTAAAATCATGTTTCTAAGCTTGATTTAATGGCCCAAAAGTCCCCTTAAAGAAATACTTTGAAATATGCTATTTTGAGAATTTTGGTCCATGGGCCCAGGTCGACCTGCAGTGTGCTCGGTCGACCGAGCCCATGGACCCGGTCGACCGCGCACACTGCGGGTCGACCGGGAAAAGAGCTGTTGGGCCTCTTTTTTAAACGGTCAGATTTTTTACCGTTAAGACTAGGTTGACCGGGGTACAGTGTAGGTCGACCGGGGACACGCCAGAACTCAATTTTTGAGTATAAAATGAGTTCATTCCCATGAGAAAAGAGTTGAACATTTTAGTCTTCCTTGAGGTGTTTGGAGACAAAAGAAAGGGGATGAACTAAGAGAGATCAAGGGGTCTAATGGGAAGCTAAAGCTTGGATTAATGAAGTTAAATCTCTAAGTAAGTTTTACTTTTCATTATCATATGTTTCATGCTTTGTTTAAATTATTGGTAAATTAATTTTAGCATGTTAACTATGATGTGTTGAATCCATCACTTCTCTTAATCTTTGATTTAAGTTGGATTGAATTCTTCACCCTTGATTTCAAACCAAGTTTGTTTTAAAACTTTATAAAACATGTTTTGTCAAATCCTTTGATTTCTTTTTATAACTTGTTTCATTTACTTGGTTGAATTGTTTTGTTGTTTTCATTCATTTGAACCTTAGTTAAACTTTTATTTTTGAAAACAACATTGCTCATGCGCCACATGTTTTGACATAATTAATTTCATACAACTTGTGAGCTTTTGATTTTCATATCATCAACAAGTTAGTATTTTATACATGTGATTTGCATTTCACTTCAATCAAATCTTTGTAACGCCCCACCCATACCCATGCATGATATTGTCCGCTTTGGCCCACTGGCCTCACGGTTTTGCTTCTGATGGGCCTCAACCCATCAAAAGGCCTCATGCAAGGTAAGAGTGTAAGCTCTACATATAACCCCATTCACTTTCCTCTCTATAGTCGATGTGGGACTCCGGGGCGTCACAATCCACCCCCTTAAGGCTGCACGTCCCTAGCCTGCCAGCCCTCTTGGCCCGCCCACATGGAGACCTGCCCACTTACACCAGACCACGGCAGGGGACCCACACTCGAACTAGTCGAGAGTCGGCTCTGATACCATTTGTAACGCCCCACCCATACCCATGCATGATATTGTCCGCTTTGGCCCACTGGCCTCACGGTTTTGCTTCTGATGGGCCTCAACCTATCAAAAGGCCTCATGCAAGGTAAGAGTGTAAGCTCTACATATAACCCCATTCACTTTCCTCTCTATAGTCGATGTGGGACTCCGGGGCGTCACAATCTTTGTGTGCTTTAAACTTTAAAATGCATTAAGCATACATAAATTGAGCCTTCATTTTAACTTGATTGAAGTTATCACACACACACACACACACATCATGAACATACACTTTTGCATTCATATAGTGTTTGTGTGAGTTAGATTTTTAATTTCATATCCGCCTAATTAAGAGGCATTGTAATTGAGCTTAATTGTATTCTCTTAGAGTGTTTTGTGAAGACACTACCTTGAGAGAAAATCTCTTTATTGTAAAGGTTATTGCTTAGCCTAAGAAAAGCATTGTGTAAAGGTTATTGCTTAGCCTAAAAAAGCATCTTGTATAGGTTGTTGTTAAGACTAGAAAAACAACATTGTTAGGTTATTGCTTAGCCTTGGAAAGCATATTGTAGAGGTTATTGCTTAGCCTTTTTCAAAAGCATAAATAGTGGAAATCCGATGGGGTGTTGGATCACAAGCCGGTAGTGGACGTAGGCATTGAGGCCGAACCACTATAAATCCTTGTGTAGTGGTGTTTGCTTTGTGGTGATTATTTTGTTTAAGCTTCCGCATTTTGTATATTTATCATCTCATGTGACTAGTTATTTGTTAAGAAATGAAAATTGGCCATAATTAGTCATAAAGTGTAGATCACCCTATTCACCCCCCCCCTCTAGGGTAAGGATCCCGGACTTTCATTGTTTTGAATGCCATGAGAGGCGATTTCATTTTGTTTTGCCGTGAAAGGCGATGTTTGCCATAAAAGGCAATTTTTTCCGTGAAAGGCGATGCTTGTCATGAAAGGCGATTTACAATTCTTATCAAAAATGAAAGACAAGAGTTTTGATTTTTATGTCATTTTAGAAAAATACAAACTACAATGAAAAGTAAGAAAATGGAATCTAACTTCTCATGAGATTGTGGGGACTCATTCATATTAACGGTCGCAAGCCATGTGTGGACTTCGCCATCATCCAGGCAGATGAGAACAGAGGATGCTTTTGATTCTCCTGGCTCGGCTTAAACCTCAGATTTTTAGAGGATAAAGACCAAGATAAGGTCCTATATCCAATAAAAAACTAAGTAGACGGGCTGAAAACCCACGTCTAAGCCATGGAGACAGGAGGAGGAGGCCATGGGGGTGACTTTGGTCGGTGCAGGACTTCTTCAATGGAGCAGAGGTCGTTGTAGAAACTTTTGCAGAGCTTTCTTTTCTTGTATAGATTTTTCGTTTGGAATTTGGGATCGGGAATTGATTTTTCTGGATCCTTTCTTCTTGGATTGACTTCCTTTTATAGGCCTTTGGTAGCCATTTAGGAGGGCTTATGGGCCTTAATTGTAATAAAGCCACATAATGGGAGGAGTTACAAGTTTTAATTCATTTATTTTGTAACTCCTTTTTCTTGGCTTCTGATTGGCCGGTGGAGAATTAAGGGCTTTTAATTGCCTTTAATCTCCATGATGGGAGGAGTTTCATGGTTTTAATGCCATAATTGTTTTGACTCGTAACTCCTATTTCCTCGCTTCTGATTGGGCCGTCCAAAATAATGAGTTAATGACCGCATTAAGTTGTCATAAAATGGGTCAATTAATTGCATTAAGTGGTCGCCGGGGCATTTGAAGAGTCGCGGGCTGTGCACGTCTTTTGGAATTTCTCTTGCGATGATCGACGATGGATCTTCATGCTAATCGATGTCGGTTGACCACGCAGCTTCAGACATTGATTGCTACCAGTGGGCCAGTACCATCTGTCCTGTCGATTTCTCAATCGATCAGGCAGAAAGTGTGTTTTCTTGCTTGGCCAGTTTGCCGATTTCGAAGCGATCAATGATGATTTGATGCTCTTGACGGCGGATCCGTGATATTGACGAATATCGATGGATCTGGGCTTCAAAAGTCAGAATTTTGAAGAAACGAAGGGGCCAAACATCTGGAAACGTGAAAAGGGGCTGAAAAACGGTCACTCGGTGGAAATCCGGCGACCCAAATTTCCAGGGTCGTCGGCGACCGTTGGGGATTTTTCCCCTTTTGGTCGCCGTCCTTCTGCCGTTTCTACGATTTTTCTGATTCTTTTTTCTTCAGTATTTTTTCTAACCTTTTTGTACATATTTTGGCCTAATTTCCTTGCAGAAAACTTGACGAGAAGCCTTGCATATCGGGGAGCAAAGTTTCCGATTTTTCTAAAAAGTTGAAGACTTTGACGTGCAGAGTTGTCGATTTTCCGTCAGAGGTCAAAATTAGGTCAAACGATGTCGGAATGACCTGAAATTTGAGGTGAAGCATCTTGAGCACGCGATAGGACCAACCATAGCTTTTGTTTCAGTTTTGAAGCCATGTGGGGTCCTGTCGCCAGTAAACTTGATTTGGTTGCGAGGAAGATGTCGCGCTTGGATGTACGGTCAACCAATGTCCGACTGACCTGAAATTTGACAGGGAGCCTATTGGAGTCATTTTGAAACGATCCATTAGATCCGATTTGGAAATCATGGTCCCGGGGAGCCCCGCCGCTAATAATTTGGCTTTCGAGAGTCAAAGTCTGGTCAAATGTTATCGAATTGACCTAAAATTTGACATGTAGCCCTTTTGAAGCATTTTGAAGTCACCCATGTGCTTTGTTTGATGAGTGATGGTCTCGGTGGTTCTCACTGTCGAGAGGCTTGCTTCTACTACTCGAGGGTTGATATAGGGTCAAATGTTGTCGGTTTGACCTGAAACTTGACATGAAAACTTTTGGAGGTATTTTGAGGCCATCCATAGGCTCTGATCAAAGATCTGATGTCTTCGACGCTGTCGCCGCCGGGAGAGCTAACTTTGCCGTGGCTGCTTCCTTTTTAGGCCAAACCATGTCGGAATGGCTTGAAATTTGATGTAGAGCCTTCTAGTGGCATTTTGAGGCCAACTGTGTGCTCTGTTTTGGGAATCGAGGTCTCCGGCTTCACCTCCGCCGGGAGTTCCTATTCAGCTGCTGAAGAGTGAAGTTAGGGTAAGTGATGTCGAAATGGCTTGAAACTTCATGTGTACTCTTCATTTTGTTGTTTTGAAGAATCTTGTAATTTTTGTTTGATTCTGACAAGATTTAATGCTTGAAGTGGCATTGCCTGTTTGTAGTAGGATGCAGCTTCATGCAGCTTTCGATGTTAAAGAGGCAAAGTAACATTTTGGTGTCAATAGGGTCACCTATATTAATTCAACCTATTGCTATCTATGTCCATGGATTTGCTTCAATACGAGTGTTACAAAGTCATTGGGCTGATCAATGTAGATAATAACGATAATCTAAATTGAGAAACATGAGACGACCAAGTAGAAAGTGGTATCTAATCTCACATAGTCACCCAGGGATCTATCTCTAGGTGGGAAGGTTGCCCCATATGTACTATACCACTAACCCAACTCAGCAACAAAAAAGAAAAATAAGGAATGCTTGCAAAATGGGGCATAAGTTTCAACATTTATCCTCAAAGGATTCAAGTGTCGACCAATTACAGCATCATGCAAATCATTATCATCACCAAGTGTTACAACATCACCATCTTCATCAACATAAGTAAAGGTGAGATCAGTCTTAGGTTGAAAAAATTAAGGCTCTTGGTTCTTAGAACATTCATGTTGAGATCCATGACTCCGAGATCTTAATTGACATAGGCAGTAAAACGCCTATCTGTATCTCCATATTTAATCTGAACATATGTAGAGCACAGGTTATGAATGATGAATAATACCTCAAGAGTTAATTTGTAACACCCTGGCCCAAATTAATTGTGTTTAGTGTTAATTATTCATGTTTTATCTAAATTAATTGTGTTTAAGTCCTAATTAAGTCTTTTTAAGTAAATTAGTCTTATTTTAGCTTTTGGGTTAGACCTTGAGTCTTGGGTAGGTAGTTTGATCTCAATTTTGGCTTATTAGGTAGAGTCAAGGACTTTTCTGTACTTATCAATTTTCTATTTTTGCATCATATGCACGTCATCTTGGTATCAGCACATGTATCTCGACAAGCATGTCGATTTTCGTATTGACTTCTACTTCATTGGATCAACCATTGAATAAGTGGTTCGTCATTTCACTCAAAATGGAAATATACAATACAGGTGGACTTTCTTGCAAAATGGAGCACCTTTATCTCTTAAAACAACCCACCATTCCATCGATCATTTCCGTCTCTCTTTTTCCATTTCATTGCTTTTCTCTCCATTCTCCTTCTTCCTCTTCAAATTATCCATTGAGAGTTGTTGCATGTGGATTGAGAGACAACGATTGGAGTCCTCTTCATCTTCTCCACTTTCTTCATCTTCTTTTACTAGTTGTTGACAAGAACCCATCTTCACCATCTCCTACTCTTCCAATTTCGAATTTCTTACTAGAGGTAAGAGTCAAAACCTTTTTGGTTTTTGTTTTTGAGTTGTAATGGAGTCAAGAGACTATTATTGAATCATGCATGCATATTCATTAGCATTTTTCATGTATATTTTGTCTAGGGTTTCTATTTTGGGGGTTTTTGGTTCCTTTGAGCTAGGTTTGTGAAGAAAGCTAGAAAAGCTTGAAATTGAGGCAAGAGTAAGCTTAATTTGGAATTGCATGTTGTCTATTCATTGATTGATTCAGAAATTATATTTCTCTAATAATTCTAATCTCTTAATGGAATGTATGATTAGATTAGTTTTATTGAGTTAATTTGGTGGAGATGTATTGAAGGTTATATGTTGTGATTGGGAGCAAGGGGTTCTATTATGCAATTTACATGATAGAAAAAGATTGAGAAATGAATGAGGGAGAGACAAATGACAATTCCAGAATATGGAATTTTGGAGTGGGCTCTCAAGCGAACCCCTCTCTGGTTGGCACTCGCTCCGGCGAAACAAAAGGGGCAGAGCGACCAACTCTCTGGATGACATCCGCTCGAGCGAACCTAAAGCTGGTGGCTGGGGTTCATTTGGCCCTATCTAAGGTGTGAAATACCACCCCTAACCTCTATTAACCCTCCATAATCCTCTTTAATAGATAATTATGGTGCACACCTTAAGACCTCAAAGACTTTTATGACGTTAGAATGGAACCTTTAACCTCTTTCATTTGTCTAATGGAAAATCATTAGTCTAACACTATGCCATGGGGGTTGGTTTGGAAAGTCAACATATCTTTCTTATAATAAGTGACACTATAACAAGATAATAGTACGTTGACCACTCTAAACTTACTTGTATTGGACGGTGAGAGACTATAGTAATAGATTAGAGTTGGCTAGTAATATTCCTTGGATTCTCTAAATCTAATGCATTTCATATTGAAATCAGATTTCTTCATTGATATCAAATTATGGTTAATTAATTAGTTGCATCAATAGTATTAATCATGATTCGGTTATTCATTTCCAATTAGTCATTATAATTGTCACACAACTGTTTTGGTATTCGATGGAGATTTGAATTGAGCAAGTATTTGTGTATATGTGATTACTATTCGATTCAATTGTGAACAAGTAAATGTAAACTTACTCAAATTCAATTATTATTCGATTCGATTGAGTCAGCACTACTTAACTTCGACCTTGTGATCCTTGACGGGGTTAAACTTGGTTTAATTATTCGAGACTACTGCAGTAAGTCATCTGGGGCCCAGAACTCTAGAACCGGGTAGCCAGCTAGCCTTTGGCCGGGCCGCTGGTGACATCCCAACTAGATTCGCTCTCTATTTGAGAGGATGAGCTCAATGTAATAGCCAATTAGTATGTATATTCTCTAATTGATTCACTAGGCATGATTTATTCGATATTGCACAATTGCCTAGTTACTTAACATTGGTATCTTTCAATCAATTGGCTTTAATTCGATTTGATACATTGTGTAGTTTCCTTATTAAATGCCTGTACTTGCCAAATTCGTTGTATTCATGATGCTATCTTTGTGTCAATAGACGCAAGTGCAGCTCCCGATCCTGAGGAGGCCCAGGAGGGAGAGGAGGAGACCAAGTATATACTCGGCAATTTCGTGTGCACATGGTAAACCATGGGTCCGTCGAATTACGCACCCACATGCCGCCGAATCTGGACCAATATCACCAGCTCTTATCGACTCATTTAACACTATATCCAAAGCATTCCTTGATAGAAATCATTTCAACTCATGAAACAATGCCAGTTTGAACTTAAGTTGCATGGTGTTCAAACTCTTTTCAAAAGAAGCATTTATCTCTGCAAAGAGTAACTCTAGCAAGGCATGTATATCTTGCCAGGACGAATCAAAGCTACAGCTCAATGTACCTAGGTGTCTCTTTAATTTTTCATGTGCACTCTCAACCCTGTTAGTAGTGATGTTCCCAAAGTGCATATGCCGATCCGTCCAAGCAACCACAAATTGCTCCTTATGCTTATTCAACCACAAGTTCTTCACATAATCAACAGCATGTGGACACCCACAGTAATAAAGAACTTAGAAGTTGCGTGTTGTCACTTTCAGTTGGAGAGACTACCAACAAGTTCCAACGAGAGATAAATGCACCCCATCTATCATTGGTCTCAAAAGACTTCTTACAATTTGCCAAAATGTTCTTAGAAATATGCCACCTGCATAATAAGTTTGCTTCATTCAGAAAAAAAATATTTATTGCATTCATCAGCGCTAACTCTCTGTCTGTGACAATCACATGGGTCGGAATACATTCATCTACTAATTCCTTAAGCCTCTCCAAAGCCCATCTATAATTAGCGTCTCTTTCTGATTCAAGGTACACAAAAGCAACGGAGAACGTCAGTTGAGTAAATGTGACACCATCAATCTCAAGCAAGGGAAGTCGATATCTATTAGTCTTGTACATGGAATCCATTATCAAAATTTCTGAAAATGCACATGATAACTGAATAGATGATGGATGTGCCTAGAATAAGTCCATGATAACATCTGTAGCGTCGTTGCTAGTGTGATACTCAATGTAGTTGTTCTCCTCCAAATGCAACATGAGTTGCTGCATCTGTGATCAACCGGCCATCTCTGTCACCTTAAACTTCTGGTCAGCATTGTATATACTCTTTATCATAGTGGCGTTGTGCACATTCCTTTCCTGCAATGTTTGAAGGATGTTCCTTGACTTCACAAACTCTTAGACATATCAATTAAAACGTTGATTTCTTCCCCAGAAAGCCTCCCAACAAATGAGTGCCCCTCGAGATGCTATGCGTTTGGATGATTGTGCACCCCACAATCCATTGTTAACATCCAATCGTCGTCAGTTGCCAACTTTCAACGCTTCAAAGCAAAAGGCCAACTACACTTCTTCGTTCCCGTTGCCTTGTTAGGATTTTTCTTTTCGAAGACCTTCGATGGACCCCTGTAACTACCACTTCTCTCACAAGAAAAAATGATTCTTGGCTTCCTTCCATCTGCACCGGCATCTGAAGTCTTGATTACAATTACTAAGCCATGTTTCTTTCCAACATCCCTTGTCCATTGGATTAGGCCATCTCGGCTTCTGAATATCATGTTAGTGGTGAAGACATTTGTAAAATCCAAAAGGCACTCACTAGCACCGGTTGATTCAATCTTCTACAAATATGTCACAAATTCTTAGTTTATCACTGCACGCTCCTTTATCACCATGTAACATTATACTGCAAGGTATACATAGGCCGTTCTTAATGTTTCTGATCAGTTCAAGTTGACCGATCAGAGGTACCTTGTGCGGTTTAATAGTGCCGTGCATTATAATGTTGCACGTCTTACAACAACCGAGCATATATTAAATGCGCGGTTCTGGAATTCCGAGCAGGACGGGAGAAGAAAAATGAAAACGAAGGAAACGAAGTCAAAACGTATACCTCGTTTTTGTAGATCGTCAACTATTGGTCCATATTGCAAATGCATACTTTAAATACACAATGTGGTACAGGGAGATAAGTACTTCCAAGCTCATTCAAGAAATGGAGGAGACTTGATGATACTAAAAAACAGTTAAAGAAGATGATGGCGAAGGAGATAAAAATCAATGAGGAGAAAGGAGTGCAGAGTTGCAGTGAGAAGGGAAGGGATGAAAGGGAGAATAATGAAGAAGAAGAAGAAGAAGAAGAAGAGAAGAGAAACGAGACCCACTGCTGCCGCTACAACAATCTGCGTTTTTCCCGGCGTAATTATAAAACTCCGGGGAAAGTATACCTTTCCCCGGCCAAAAAGGTTATTTCGCCGAGAGATGACAATGTTTTCCTGGCATTGTATTTTCGTAGGCAAAGGTCTAATCTTTCCTAGCGAATTATTAATTTCGTCGGCAAAGGTAGTGTTTTACCAACGTAAAAAATGTATCGCCGGAAAATGCTGAATTTTTGCCGGCGAAATACCTATATCGCTGGCAAAGTTCCATTTAACCTTTAATTTCACTAGGAAAGTCTTTTACTTCCGGTATTTATTTTCAAAGGAATAAAAAATAAGTGGAGCCCTAATATTTTCTATATCCCGCACCCCCTCTAACTCAATATCCCATTCCAGCGTCCCTGGCCTCTTTCTTTAAATCGTGTTCGAAGCTGCCCCCTTTCCATTTCCAGCGTCCCTGCCTTTTTCTCTAAATCGTGCATCTCTCTCTTTCTTCATCTTTAACTCTACTGCATTGTCTTTTTACAACTCTCTTTCTCTTTCTCTTTTGCATTAGTGTTTGGGGTTCATCTCATTCTAGTGCGTTAAATTTTCTTCACCAGCGTCGACGCGTTGCAGCTCGCCGTCACTCGAGAAGATGGCCCCCTCGAGATCTGGCTCGTCTCTCCCGGCTCCATCATCGAATGTCACGCTATTCTATGTGTTCGCACACCATCCAAGGCAATCCCGATTCTAGAGTTTCTTCCCTTGTCTATTCTCATCCGGCATCGACGATTCGATTTCAGAGTGGTATCTTTTCTCCTTGAAGCAAAAGGTATTTATTCAAATGCCCCTTAGATCACAATCGATTTACAAGTTCTTTTTTTTTTCTTTTTTGAGAGGTTAATACTGCTCTGGTTCTTTTGGTTTGGGGTATTTTTGGATTGAGAGTGAGATGGGATAAAAACCTTATTTCTCCTTCTTCTTCTTGTTCGTCTACTTATTTGTCTATTGAGAGATTGAGAAGAGAAAAAAGGAGAAAAGAGAGTGGATTGAATAATTGATGGGGCTCATGTCATTTGTAGGCAGAGGTTCTTTTTTTCTTTAATTCATTTTCCTCTTCAATGCTTGGCAAGAGTCACTACAACAACTTGCACTTTTAGCGACGCTTTTAAAATTCGTCGGCAAAGTTCAATCTAGAATTAACATCATTAAAAATCAGATATTATTACCGACGAATTAGAAAACGTCGGTAAAATTGACTTTTAGCGACGTTTCCTTTTTTTTTACCGATGTTTTTTTGCATCGGTAAAAGTCTTATTTATTTTTATTTATCTTTTGCCAATGAAAAAAAACGTCAGTAAAAGTATTTAATTTTTTATTTTACTAAAAAGAAAGAGTCGGTAAAAGTATTTTATTTTTTATTTATTTTTCTTTTTTATTTTGCCAAAGAAATAAAACCTTCGGCAAAGTTCAATTTTGTTATGAAGTGGGAAATAAATATTAAAATGAACTTTTAGCGATGTTTTATTAAAAACATCGGTAAAGTTTAATTTTATTTTTAGAAAAATTAAAAATTAGAGACTTTTACAGACGAATTTTTTTTTACTGATGAAAATTAGCGTCGGAAGATGTATCACTGACGTTTAATATAAAACGTCGGTAAATATTTTTGACTTTTTACTTATTTTTAAATAATAAAAATAAAATATTTTTTACCGACGTTTATTATAAACGTCGGTAAATGTCAATTTTCCCTCTCCCGCCTTCGAAATCCCTATTTTCCCTCTCCTTGCTCTTTTCTCTCTCTCCTCACTCATTTCTTTCTCTCCCGCCTCCAGAACCCATCTCTGGTCTCTCTCTTATCTCTGCTTCAGAACCCATCTCTGGCCTCTCTCTCTATCTACTATTTCTCTCTCTCTCTCTCTCTCTGATCTCTCTGCTCTCTCTCTCGTCCTTTCTATCGCTCCCTGCAGAACCCATTTCCATCGCCGCTCGATCTCTCTGCTCTCTCTCTCTCCCTTTCTATCGCTTCCTGCAGAACCCATTTCCATCGCCCTCCCTCCCTCTCTAGACCTCAGCAGACGACCACACCACAGCAGCCCCGGACGCACGCACCACAGGAGGACCTCATCTTCCTCCTCGCGCCGCAGGACACCTCCCCTATACAAGGTACACCCCTCCCTCTTCCTACACTCCGCACACAACGTGCACCATTCCCCCTCTCCTCTCTCTTTCTTCTCTGTTGTCTCTCTCCCTCGTTCCCCATCTCTCTTTTCCTCTCTGTCTGCTCTCTTCGCTCCCTTCCTCTCTTCTTCTTCCTCCCCTGTCTCCCCTCGCCTGCGTACCACTCCCTCTCTCCCTCGATTCTCTCTCTTTCTTCTCTTTTTCCTGCCCTATTCCTCTCCCTTTTCCCTGCTTCCTCCTCTGTTCCGCCCTACGCCCACCTACACACCACTCCCTCTCTCCCTCGGTTCTCTGTCTCTCTTCCTATCTTCTCTTCTTCCTCCCCTGTTCCTCTCCTCTCCTCTGCCTTGCGCAGCCGCCTTTTCCCCCTCCTCCTCTTCTTTCTATCTTCCTTATCCTTCTCCCTCATCTCCTTTTCCCCTTTCTCATTCCACGCTCTCAGCAACCCCCTCTCATTTCCCTCTCCCTTCTCCACTAAGCACCTACCCATTTCTCTCTCTCTCTGATTTCTTTCCTCCCCCTCTTTGCCCAGTGGACCAGCGAGCACCATCACCACCACTATTCCAGTGGCCATCGATCAAGTGAGCCCCACGATCTTCATCATCCCTAATTTCAAGGTTCACTGTTTGGTAAGCCTCTTCCATTTTATTAGGTTTTGTTAATTGGGGGTTTTCCATTAATTAGTGTTAGATGAGTTTGTTAGCATGTTAGATTGTGATCTGGAGAGTTATTTGTGTGGGTTTGTTTCTAATTCATAGGTTTTGGGCATTTTGAGCTAAGTTGTGGATTTGAGCATTTTGGATTTCCTCACCCGAAGGCAAGTGAATATGTATTTATTTTTATGAATATGCATGTGTTTTATGGAACTGTAGCTTTGAAATGATTTCATTATTGCTTATCTTGCCCTCATCAACTATGTCCATCCTCTGTTTGATTATCTTTGTCATCTCTGTTTGATTATCTTCAAAGTTCATCTAATTGCCGAGTCCTCTATCTTGTAAGATCTCTTCTGACACATTGGTGTTGAAGGTGACTAAGACTTCCCCATTTTGCTCCTTGGAAGTTCTATTCCAATACCCAAAAGGGCTGTAAAGTGAGATATTGGATGGATATTCAGTTGTCTATTTTGCTGAGGTTATTGCTGGTTTTGATGCATGGTAGTGGTGGGCCCTAATTATATGTCCCAGAATACAGAGCCAGCTGATTGGATGATCCTAACCTTCCCAAGAATACCTTTCATGCTTTGATTGTGCATTCATTGGTGACAGTTTCTTATTTCCACCATTTTGGGAAGGCCCCACAGATCATATAGCTGGAACTGCCATGTTGTTATGTATCTAATGTGGACATTCCACAGAATGGTTCACAACTTGGACAGTCTGGATTCACCAACTGGACAATATTAACTAGATTTCTCAAAAAATTAATGAAAAGATCTGCTAGAGAAACTAAGTTTATAACCGTCCAATATTTGTCATTGGGTGGTTGTGATCCTCTTGACTACCATCAACTATCAAAGTGAATCCCACTTTGAGTTTCTTGTTATGGTAGGCCTTTTCACATGAACCATGAACAACCCAATGGGTAGGCCTACCTTATTTGATGTGTCCATTGGATGCATTGGCCAAAAGGGCAAACCATCCAGCAAGTTTCATCATTTGGATGCATGGGTGTAACGAAGACCGGGTCTTATTATTAGCCAATAAAATCGACAAGCAGTAATTTGTCATTGGGATGGGCGTGATCATCTTGACTCCACCACTATCAAAGTGGGTCCCACTTTAAGTTTCACATTACAGTAGGCCTTTTTTTAAAAAATACATCAGTATTCCATGGGCAAGGAATACTTCATAATATGAAAACAACTATGGAGATGTGCAAAAAGGGCAAGAGTTCTCTGAATGAGGTGAAGAAGAGAAACTTGCATTGGTCATTCAAAGATGTTTGTTACTACATTAGAAAGATCAAAGGGAAGCCTGACTTTAGTTTTTTGTTACTACATTAGATGAGTATTGGTTGCATTCTTATGTGGTTTGTTTTGGCTTCTTTTTTATGCTTTGTGCGATGTTCATTTTTTTTTTCTTTTTTTTCTTTTTTTTTTTTTGTTTGAAATTGGGTTTTTGTGGTTTGTAGAAACAAAGGTTGGAGAGAAAGGATATTCACTTCGTTTACTGTAGACCAACCTAGGTCTCTCTCTGCTCACTGTTTTCTTTACTTTTCTCTGCAAAATTCTCAAGGTAAAACATCACATTCCTGACTACTTTTCTATTTTATAATTTTTGAAGGTTCTCAAATATATGAATAAATATGTGGACTAGGGCTGGATTTTGGGGATGTAAGCGATTTAAGGTTTCTTTAATTTGGGGATTTCAAGGATTATTTTTTCTTATATTTGCGTTCTTTTTTTCTCTGTTTATTTATTATTTTTTGCATTTATTTTATACTATCTATTGGTTGAATTTGAGTTAACCACCGCCTTACATATGTAAACAGATATGGACAAGAGTTGGATGCTACAGTATCATAATAGATTCAGTCAACCGTATATAGACGGGGTGAATTCTTTTATTGAATTCGCAAAGATGACTTCGGGTGGGAGTAGAGTGATTAAATGCCCATGTAACAATTGTTGTAATGGTTTTAAACATGATTATGAGATTGTGAGAGTTCATCTGCTCTGGTGTGGGATGATGGTATCCTACAACACCTGGTTGCAGCATGGGGAACTTGCAGAATCCGATGAATCGGATTATAACGAGGATGAATCGAATGAGGACCAGGATGGATATGATCAGTTATTAGAGGACCATGGCAGGGGGACTTACATGATGGATGATACCCTAGGGATGGATTATGTGCGAAACTTTAAAATTATGCTAGAGGCTTCCTAGCGTGGTTTGTACCCGAGCTGTAAAGATTCAAAAACCCTGTTAGCATTTGTCATTAAGATGCTACATGTGAAGGTGCAGTATAGGTGGAGCAACAAGTCATTTGATAAGGTCTTGGAGATATTTAGGGACACCCTACCAGAAGGTAATGTGGTTCCCACGTCCATTTATGAGGCCAAGTAGCTACTACGTGACTTGGGCTTGGGGTACGAACACATTGACTCCTGCAAGAATGATTGCATACTTTTTTGGAAGGAGAATGCTCACTTGGAGAAATGTCCAGAATGTGGGGAGCCTAGATACAAGATAAATAATGGCAAGGGTAAGCAGATCGCTCATAAGATATTGCGTTACTTCCCAATGATACCTAGGTTGCGGAGATTATACATGTCCAGGATGATAGCCAAAGAGATGAGATGGCATCATGAGAATGGCATGGATGGTGTTCTGGGTAGGCATCCGGCTGACTATAAGGAATGGAAAGAATTTGATTTGAAATTTCCAGAGTTTTCCCGGGAGATCTGTAATGTGAGGTTAGGACTGGCCACCGATGGGTTCAACCCCTTTGGCAACATGAGCACTTCTTACAGCATGTGGCTTGTCATACTTATGCCTTACAACCTTCCACCCTGGATGTGTATGAAGGATCCATTTTTTATGATGTCCTTACTTATTCTCGGGACGCATGCACCTAGGAAGGAGATTGATGTGCACCTAAGGCCCTTGGTTGACGAGCTGAAGGAGTTGTGGGAGATTGGTGTCATGACTTATGATGCCCATAGTGAACAGACCTTCCGAATGCATGCAGCTGTAATGTGGACCATAAATGACTTTCCCGCATATGGTAACCTATCTGGTTGGAGCACAAAAGGTTATTTGGCTTGTCCCCCTTGCAATGAAGATTCATTATCGTGTAAGTTGAGATGTAAGATTGGGTGGGTTGGACATCGAGCTTACTTGCCTGAGAACCACCATTGGAGAAGGAGCAAGAAGTTCAACGGTCAGCCGGAGCATAAAATGAAATCCCTGCGTTTACCAGTGCAAAAGGTACTTGATCAGTTGGATCAACTACCAGAAGTTAGGTTCGGGAAGGGCCCCAACAACAGGAAAATACCTCGTGAGCCTGCACTGTTAAATTGGACAAAGAAAAGCATCTTGTACGAGCTACTGTACTGGAAGAACCTAAACCTTAGGCATAACCTTGATGTCATGCACGTAGAGAAGAACATCTGTGAAAATATTGTCGGGATTGTGGTGGGCATAGATAAGAAGAATAAGGACACGGATAAAGCGCGTGACGATTTAAAAGATATGAGCATCAGGCCACAATTGCATCAGGTCACAATTGCATCTTGGACCCGAAACAGAGGGAGGGTTTTTTTGATTTCTTGAAATCAATCAAGTACCCGGATGGCTATGCTGCAAACCTCTCAAGGTGTGTGACCTCAAAAAATGGCAAATTATCGGGTATGAAGAGTCACGACTATCATGTCCTCCTATAATGTCTTCTTCCAGTTGGCTTACGTGGTTATGTTGATAAGGAGTTAAGTACAACTTTGTTTCAGTTGGGCAGCTTCTTCCAGGACCTCTGCTTAAAAAAATTGAAACAGAGCGATTTAAAAAAATTAGAGGAACGGGGAGTGCTCATACTTTGCAAGCTCAAGAAGATTTTTCCTCCGGCATTCTTTGATGTAATGGTCCATTTGGCTGTTCACTTGCCACGTGAGGCCATGCTTGCTGACCGGTGCAATATCGGTAGATGTACCCCATCGAAAGGTAACTGTTACCATCTGATGTAGTGTTATTCATGCAGTAGTGTGATTGTCTTGCATAAGTAACCTTAATACCAATGTCCATTTGTTTGAAGGTTTCTCGGGACTTTAAAAGGTTATGTTACTAACCGAGCACGACCCGAAAGTTCAATCGCTGAGGCTTACATTGTCAAAGAGTGTTTTACTTTCTGCTCAATGTACCTAAAAGGGACTAATCGAGACGAACGAAATGATGATGGTGGCGTGCGTGGTCCCGGGATGGCGATTTTCACGCAAAATGTTTGTCCCTTTGCACCGATCACAAGGGCACTAGATCCTTCTCAGAATGAATGGAACATGGCTCACTGGTTTGTATTGCATAACAGTCCCGAGTTGGAGCCATATCTCGAGTAAGTGCTCTGGCTTAAATACATGTGTGCATATATTGTTCCCTTGTTGATACTTCATCTACTTTTACTTGCTTATGACTTGCATTTCCTTAAATAGGGAACACAGGAATACAATACAAAATCCAGAAGCGCATGACATCAGTCAAAAACAGCGAGACACATTTCCAAATTGGTTCAAGCAACGTGTAAGATATATGATGCCCTATTGACACAGTAAACATTATCTAACTTGGACACAATTGACATCAACTTAATAAACTTACCGCATGTTACTCATGTAGATGAATGATTTGCGAAACCAAGGATCGCCAGAAGCAATCGATGAAATGTGGTCATTAGCAAATGGTCCCGGTTCGATACTGTATCTGTATTCAGGGTGCATATTCAATGGTGTCCGATTCCACACAAGAGATCGAGAGAACCGGTGTAAGTGCCGGAATAGTGGTTTGGTCGTGCAAGGGGAGCATATTGGGAAGACAATTGACTTCTAAGGGTACCTGTGCAAAGTTTGGGAATTGACATACATGCATGGGGGTAGGGTGGTTCTGTTCCAATGTGAATGGTACAACACCGGTACCAGAAACAAAATACATACCGATCAACACATAACAAGCATTGATGTTACAAGTCGGTGGTATAAAGATGATCCATTTGTCCTACCAAGTCAAGCGAAGCAAGTTTTCTATGTTAGTGATACATTCAAAGGCAACAACTGGAGAATCGTAGAACGAGTTAAGCATTGGGGAGTGTGGGATGTACCAGAATCGGATGATGTGCCTAACGAGGCCTTCTAGTAACATGAAATGACCGATGTTGTCCCAATTTGTGTCGAAGATAGGGATGTTCATTACTGTAGGAATGATATTCCGCCAGAGATAGTTAATGGTGATGAGCCAATGTCGGAGCATAGCAATGACGAGGATGAAACTATGGCAGAGTATATAGATGATGATGATGAAGATGATCAGGATATAGATCCTGATATAGAGTATGATGTGTAGTGTTTGCTTTCTGATTGTGTATGGACAAGTGTGCTAAATTAATAAAGTTGTTGGTTTACATTTTATGGCTCATTATATATATCTCATTTTATTTCATTTTATATGCCTTCATTCTCTTGTATGTCATATATAGTTGTCAGACATGCCCAAGGGAAGTAAAACATATGTCAAGCCTGGGTGGGTGGCCAAACAGGCAAAGTTGACAGAATACGGAAAGGTGAGAAGTAAGAACATCATGGAAATAGACGAGAGATATCGTGCTTTGGGGGTAAAGCACATAGCCAACACCTTTTTTGGATTGGGTCAAACGAGCAAAAGCCCAAATGGAGAGGGAAAAAGAAAACCGGGTGAAGATGATGACAACGAAGAGTATCGACCGCCCCAGGGTGATTTTGGGTTGGTTTCTTCAGATGAAAATACCGGTGATGATGGGGATGATGAGACTTCTGGGTCTCCGACGCATATGGTAATTTGTGTCTATTGATTTATGACAAGCCATTCTAGTTTTAAATTTTATTTCATTCACTTTATTTATGTATTTATGTACTAATAATTCATTGTTGTGTTGTGACAGGTTACTCATATGAATCAAGGGAAGCGAAGTAGACATGCTTGCACTGTAGCAACTGCAATGGCCCAGGCTACACCGGCACATCCTCCAGTCACACGGTCTTCTCGTTCAGAGAACATGCCCGATGGGGCAGGCCAAGCTACACCGGCACAGCCTCGAGTCACACAATTTTCTCATGTGGATAGCACGCCAGAGGTGGCGACCATTGCTAGAGCGCGTAGTCCTACACGGATTACTAGTTCTTCTGGCCAGCGTGACCAGGTTTTGACTCCACGTACGGATGGCAGCAGTGTTGGTGAGATATATAGAATTATTTATGTTTAAAATGTACCTTTTTTTAATTGTTGTATGCTTAGTAACACAATTAATATTGTGGTCGTGACAGCATCAGCCTCAAGCGAGGGCTCCCGCCGTGTACGGGGCAAGACACAGGGGTTGAAGGTGGAAAAGCTGAGGAGGCAACTTGGCCATGCCATCCCAATTTCGATCCCAGCATTGAGCCTTGCGCTAGAGGGTGAATTTGCCACTAGTTTTGCAAACCTTCTTGGGGAAGCGATTCGACATGAGGCACCTGTTCGGAAAAAAGGCTGGAAGTCTATTCCTGATGGGATCAAGAAGTTGGTGGTAAAGCGAAATTCAGGTAATTTCATTTGAGATAACTTAATGCAGATTTAATTAGACTTAGTAATGTTTAACTAGCGAAAAGCCCCCGTCCTTAGCATTCTTGCAAACTTCATGGATAATTTCTTCCATGTTCATCCTACACAAATGAGTTTTCTACCATACTTGTATGCCTCCATATCAATATTTTTGTAAATTTATGCAAAAGATTAGTTCTGACATTACTATGGCCAATTGTACGTCTGATTTTTCCAATTGAAGCCTGTTCGCTTCATATAGTATAATTGTTGTCTTACATTACATGTTTATGTTTTGCAATTGCAGCAATTTTTTGAGTTTGGGAACTACGTGAACGATCCGATCATCAAGGCTGTCGTTGATGCGAAGCGCCAGAAGTTGTATAGGGACTGGAAGTGTGAATTACTGTAAGACCCCGACCCGAGTGACCTCAATTGGTGTTGATTAAGTTGCATGCTAGTTCTAAGTGTGTTTAGTGTATTTTGGTTTAGATTGGGTTTAGAATAACTTCGATATAGTTTTGGAAAATTTTGAGTGCTTTTGTGATTAGTGGGGGTGGCCCTTTGGGGGGTTCCTTGTTATGACCTTGCATATACTTGGGGGATTAATTGAGATTCTTTGGATTTGTGTTTTATCCCATTTTATTAATCTCGTCAATCTCTACAACTTTCATGTTGATCCCGTTCCCGTCCCGAATCCCGAAATCCAACTTCCATTGCATCGAGGGCAAAAACAATCTTTTTACACTAAATCTGGACCAAATATTTGATATCCCCGAAACCCGCGAAACATATACTTTTTGAAAACTAAAACTTTCGACGATCATTTCTTCCTTCTTCGTTGATTTCATCCGAGGTCTCGAAAACTACTATTTCAGCCTTTCAAGTTTCCTAAGGGGTGGAGCCCACTTGCAAATGCTATATAAGCACTCATCTCCTTCCTTTCTCTTTTTCTAGCAACTCTCTCTCTTGTCTAGGGTTTTCTTTGTTCTTCCTCTTCTTCTTCTTGCTTTTTTCATCTCTAATCACCACCCACCTTGCATCATTTGAGAAATGGATGTGATCTTCTTCTTCCTCTCCTTCAAGGCTCTCCATTGATACCATTATTGAAGAAAATCTCCATCTCTAAGATCCCCTTTGTCACGCCCCAGAACCCGGATCCCTACAGCGGTCCGACCTCAGGGACAGGAATTGAGAGGTAAGTAATGATTATATTTCTCCCAAGATCCGCGTGTGTGAGGATCACAAATCACAACACTGTCTGAATATTTTTGCGGAAGCCTTCGTGGCAATGCAACCCGGAGTCCGTGGACATCATCGGATTCCGCGTCGCATACAACCACTAGCATAAAGCTATCATTTTAGGAACCATATCAGACTGGAATAAATCAACATAATAAAGTACAGAGCTGACAGTAACAGGATATTACATTCTCATATATGTTCAAGTTACAAGTATTAGGGCTTGTTTGGATGCACAAGAAAGCACAAGAAAATAATATTTTATAGAATATAATCTTTTATTTTTAAAGAATAAAATCTTGTGCGCGTTTGGTAACTCAAGAAAAACTTGAAGAAAAGATTCTTTTTTTTCAAAAAACTCAATATTCCCTCCTACAGCTCCCCTCTTTAGAAAATTTTCTACAAGATAAGAATCTTTTAAAATGACTATTACAAAGTGGGAGAGTAAAGTAAATACTTTAGTTCACCAAATGCATCATAATGTTTATGTTTACATATATGGTAAAGTAAAGTAAAAGTAAATTTCACAGGACGGTAAAGGTCTGGTAAAGTAAAGGTGAGATAAAGTGCATGGTGAAGAAAAGTGGGAAGGAATGGTAAAGTGGTTTCTTTTTCTTTACTTTACTTTATCACATTTTATCTTAGTTTTATATGGTAAAGAAAAAATGACTTGTTTACGGGTGTGGTAAAGTAAAATAAAGATTAATTGATGTCATATCATGGTAAAAGGTGAGGTAAAGTAAGGTCAGATGAAGTATGTGGTAAATCAAATTGGGAGAGAGAGAGAGAGAGAGAGAGAGAGAGAGTTTATAAAGTAGTTATTTTTTTTATTGACTTTACTTTACTATACTTTACCATGGTTTTCTGTGATAAAAAAAAGTAACTTATAGTAAAAATATGAAAGTTAAACTTTACTTTACTACATTACTTTTTTATCGAGACGCTGTAAATTACATATAAATTAAAATTTTTAATAAATTTTTTTCCTTATAATGTAATTTACTTTAATCATAACACCTTCCATACTGCTCAATTTGAAATTTGCAATATTCTTAAAAAATTGTCAAACATTAAAAATATTATACTATTATAATATTTCATTATTGTATTCTATACTATTTTATTCTTACAATATTTAAATCTCCAAATATTTTATTCTGTAGACATCCAGACGGGCCCTTAATGTGTATTAATTACAATCCCAAGAAAGGGCTAATAAAAGCCGTACAAAAACAAACTAATATCCACTACCCAAATGTGACGTAACTCTGATGTCAAGCATAATGTCTACATGACATAGTCGACAAGACAACCTGCAAACTCATGGCTCCACAGCCAACAAAAGCTCTCAGCTCGGGCGGGGAAACTGAACCTGAGTACCAAAATAGTGGGTCAAACACGACGGTTTGGCAAACAGGTGAAAAGACATATCAATAAAGAAATTACCTTGGAAAACATTTAAACCTGTCAAAACAATAGTTTCATAAAACGAGAGAATCATTTATTCAAATACATATGCAATATAAAACATGTAAGGTATCCAAGGAGAACGGGAAACAAGCAAGATGGCAACCACACAAAGCTAAGTCCTCTATCACCGAAATGACATGAGCGTATCGGGATGTTATCCCAGTCACTGTAGTGAGGAGATGCAACATAAATAACATATACATATACATAATATAATACGGGACATTACCACGGTAGCGAACCGGGCATCGGGAACCACAGTAGCAATCTGCGGCATCGGGACAAGACCACGGTAATAACTAGGTAGCGGGATCCAAACTGCAGCTGGCGGGACGGGAAGGGGTCTCCAAGTCGGTGGATCAGACCGGCAAGGAAAGCCAAGCTTAGTGGTGCCGACTCATAGGTCAAATGACAAATCAAAACATGTGTAAAACATATCAAGTGCATGTATGTAAACGGGCGGGACGGGATGCTCAAAGGCACAAGTATCATTTTATTCGGGCATGTATAAGCAGGCTAGCAAAATGCTAAAATATACTTTCAATACTTTCAGGAATGATAAACCATAATTCGAGAAATTCGGGACAAGTGTCGAGATTCAAGATAAATCAGGTGAGTAAGGACCCCGTATGTCCATTGTAATAATGACTTGGTACTCCTTGAATTTGGAGACATTCCGGGCTCTTTATACACCTTTGGGATTTTCAAACTTTTAAATGAACTTCAAAACAAACGGAACCTCAAAAGAGATCCTAAGTACAATGTCAACCCTGAAGCATCGTACAACCTACTAAGTCACCGAAGGGGATAGGATTCGTGATACCCAAACGTACAAACCTCGTGCATAGTTATAAAGGGGGTATCCTGTTGTCTCGTACCGTTCAAGATTGAATTAAGTTAAGTTCCGATACAACCGGATTAATCTCAAAGAAATGTCAGGTCAAACGATCTCACGATAAGTCAAGTGAGTCCAATAAAAAGGTTAACCAAGTTCCGCCTAAGTCCATTTAAGAAAAGAGTAAAAATCACTTCCCAGGAGAGATTCGCCCTTGGCCGGTCGACTGTGTACACTGCAGTCCCGGTCGACCTGAGGAGGTCAGGTCGACCCCTCTCATGAATGCCCGATCGACTGAGCTCTTGGCCGGTCGACCGGCAGTTGTAAATAAAAAGGAGTGAACAGTGTTTTGGTCAGGTTCCAGAGAACCTGACCCCCGTGTGGCCGGTCGACCGTGTGAACTGTGTAACAGAACCCAGGTTCTGTTTTCTACAGTGTAATGGGTCGTTCATCAGAGGTCCTGACCCCGTGTGGCCGGTCGACCACGTGAACTGCGTAATAGAACCCAGGTTCTGTTTTCTGCAGTGAAATGGGTCATTCCTTTTTCCTTTCTTTTTCTACATTCTTAAAACCTGATTAGCAATTTAAATCATGGGTAAAACAAGCTAACAAGATTCACTATTGTGCATTTATTTCAAACCTAAACAAGCCATTAATATCACAAAATATTTGGTGAAATCATAAATGCATTTCATAAAACTCATTCAAAGCTAAACATATCAAATCATCCACTTGCCTTGGGTCTCTAATCAATGGAAACAAGCTCCTAGCCACACTTGCAAGCCAATATCACAATCTCTACAAAAACCCCCAAGACAAACCCTAAAATGGGTCAAACCAAGCAATAAGAAGAGAAAGCTTTCAATAATGGAAAAGTAGCTTCTCTAAGGCTAGAAGAACACATATCTAAGAGATTAGGAAAAGAGCTTACTTGGAAGATCCTTTAATGGCAAGAACTAGCTCAATGAAGATCTTGGAGATGGTGGTTTCTTACACAAATGTTATCAATGGCAAGCTCTCCATGAGAGGAAGAGAGTGATGGTCCTCATTTCTCAAGAGACTAAAGTTTGGTGGAGATTGATGAAGGAGAAGCAAGAAGAAGAAGAGAGGAAATGAAGAAAGAACCGTAGGGTGGCTGTTGTGCTGGAAAATGAAGAAGGGGAAGCAGATGGGTTCTCTTATATAAGCAATGGGAGTGGGCTCCACCACTGGAAAACTTGGTGGGGTCAAAATCATGGTTTTTGGGACCTCAGATGAAATCGACGAAGAAGGAAGAAATGATCGTCGAAATATCTAGTTTCCAAAAAGTATATGTTTCGTGGGTTTCGGGAATATTAAATATTGGGTACAGATTTAGTGTAAAAAGACTGTTTTGCCCAAGGAGCTAGAAAAGTCGAGTTTCGGGATTCGGGACGGAAACGGGATCAACATGAAAGTTGAAGGGATTAACAAAATAAGCAAATCGGGATAAAACACCAAATCAAAAGAATCTCGAGTAAACCCCTAAGTACACGCAAGTCACAAAAAGGAACCCTCAAAGGGCCCCACTAGTCACATAGGCACTCAAAATTTTCCAAAACTGTAACAAAGCTATTCTAATCCCAACTAAGCCAAAATCCACTAAACAAGTTCAAGATTAACACGCGACTTAATTAGTACTAGTCGGGGTCACTCGGGTCGGGGTCTCACACCCTTTGAGCTAACTCTCTCCATTTGAAGATTCTATAAGTAAGTTTTCATCCTAATCTCTTAGATTTGAGTTCTTATGATCTTAGAGGAGCTCCATTTTTCAATATTGGAAGCTCCCTCTTTCTATTTTTTTGTTTAACCCATTTTAGGGTTTGTTTTGGGGGTTTTGTAGAGATTGTGGATTTTGTGCTTGAGAGGGTGTTTAGAGGATCTTTGTTGCTTAACTTGGACTTGAGGCAAGTGGATGAATGGTTATTTTGAGCTTTCAATGATTTTAGTGAAATGCATTGATGATTCTATACTATTGTTGATTTACATTGATTTGAAATAAATGTGCATTAATGACTCTTATTAGTTCATTTAATGGTTTTGGAAATGTGGTTGGTATATTTCATTTATTGCTTGATTATGGTTTAAATGACTCCTTGTGATTGGGATTTTCTTTCCCTTTTTTGTGGTTGAATGAGATGGAGGAGAATGAAGTATTTTGATTGGTGATTATAGAAGTGTTTATGTGGAGTTTGAAGGATGTTAGAAAGGAATATTGGGCCTCCTTTGTGGAGTGGAATTGTGGCTAAGGGAGTTGTGAGGAGTGGAAATGAAATGGGAGTAGAACTGTCCCGGAACTCATTTCTGGGCAATTCGCTCGAGCGAACCTAGTGGTCGCTCGAGCGAAGTGTCCAGAACAGGTTCCTAACCATTCCAGTAGACAGTTCGCTGGAGCGAACCCTCCTAGAACTGTATCAGCCTCGTCACAGAACCCCGTTAGTTCGAGCGAACTAATTGTTCGCTTGAGCCAACAGAGCGAACCCCTTCATCACTCGAGCGAACTCCCCCAGAAGGTTTATCAGAGCGTCACAGAACCTTGTTAGTTTGAGCGAACCATTTATTCGCTCGAGCCAACATGCTCGCTCGAGCGAACCCGTTATCCGCTCCAACGAACCTCCCAGAAAGTCATTCCAGAGAGCTCATCGCTCAAGCGAACTCCATGTACGCTCGAGCGATCAGCATTGTTCACCTGGGACTAATCTGTGAGCAAAAATGAAGTATTTATTCGATTAAGGGGCGTTTGTTGGGAACCCCATTGTGATGGGAAAACTAGTAACCATTTCAAAAGAGAAATCAAATCACAAGTTTTCATTTAAGTTTTGAAAATGCTAAGTGTATAAAGAGCCCGAGATGTCTCCAAACTCATGGAGTACCAATTTTTATTGTATATGACATACGAGACCTTTATTCACTTTGACTGAATTTCTAATCCCGATAGTTGTCCTGAACCTCTTGAATTATGATTTACTAACCCCGAAAATACTGAATTTCGAATTGTAGCATTTTTACTAATCCCGATATGCACTTCCCGTTTTGAATGATATTTATGCCTTTCAGCTTCCCGTCTTGCCTGTTTATATAAGTGCATCACATGAATTTTGTACATGTCTTGATTTATGATATTTGACCTATGAGTCGGCACCACTAAGCTTGGATAACCTTGCCGGTCTGATCCACCGACTTGGAAATCCCCCTCCCGTCCCGCCAGCTGCAGTTTGGATCCCGCTACCCAGTTATTACCGTGGTATTGTCCCGATGCCGCAGATTGCTACTGTGGTTCTCGATGCCCGGTTCGCTACCGTGGTCATGTCCCGTATTTATTATATATATGTATATGTTACTTATGTTGCATCTCCTCACTTCGGTGATTGAGGTCAACATCCCGATATGCTCATGTCACTTCGGTGATAGAGGACTTAGCTCATCCTGATATGCTCATGTCACTTTGGTGATAGTGGACTTAGTTCCGTGTGGTTGTCATTTTGCTGTTTCCCGTATTCCTTGGATACCTTACATGTTTTCTATTGCATTTATGTTCAAATAAATGATCATCCTGTTTCATGAGATTTATTGTTTTAGCAGGTTTAAATGTTTTCCAAGGTAATTTAAATTGTTGTCATATTTTTCACCCATTTGCCAAACCGTCGTGCTTGACCCTTGTTTTGGTACTCAGGTCCCGTTGTCGGCTTTCCCGAGGAAGAGCTTGAGGAGGCGGTCGGAGAACCGCAACGTTTAGTCGAGTGGCACGCCGATGATGTCATTTAGACATTCGGGTGCTCGAGCTACGTAACATTTTGGGATATAAATTAACCATTCTTTTGGGGTATAGATACTTTGTTAAATTGGCCTTTGTTGGCCTCTAATTTTGGGGAAATGTAACTAAATGATTTTGTTATAAACCTTAACTTACTTTTTGAAATTAGCCATTGATCATTGCTCATTTTGATACTGGTATTAAATACGTGTTAATCTTGTTATCTTGGACATGAATGTATGAATTAGATTTGCTATACGCTTCCGCACATTAAAAGAAATATTCATGTTGATGTGATATCCTCACCGTGGACACCTGTGGGAAATCGTGTGTACGAGTGGCATCTCCGATGGACTCGTATACGTTTTGATTAAATTAATTCATAATGTTGACATGAATTGAATTTATCCCTTCATAATGTCACCATCTCACAGTCCCGATCCCGGATTTGGACCGTGGGTTGTGGACCCGGTCCGGGGTCGCGACAGATTGGTATCAAATTGGTATCAACCGTATCCCACAGCTAGTAACAGTGAGTTCACAGGGCCAGTCCAAGAGGACATTCCGGAGAGCACCATGCAGAATCAATTCCAACAGATGATGCAAGCTATGCTATATCAACATCGTCAGGCTAATGAGAATCAAGTTAGATTGCAAGAACAAATGTTGAAAAAGGATGAAGACCATGCCAGGGAATTGGCAGACATGCAGAGACAGTTGTTAGAGGTCTTACAGAGGAGGCCTGAGCCAGTACAAGCCCAACCAACCATTGTTATCAATCAGAGAGAGCATGACCCTAATGCACTGTTTGAGAAGTTTTGGAAGAGAGGTCCAAAAGAATTTCTTGGATCAGAGGACCCACTAGCTGCAAATAATTGGCTAGAGCACACGGAGAACATCTTCGAGATCTTTCAATGTACCAGAGGAGAGCGGGTCAAGCTAGCAACATCTCTCTTCACCGGTTAGGCAGACATTTGGTGGAAGACAGTTAGAGAGGAGTACAGACACATGGCAGATGCAATGGCATGGGCTAGTTTCAAGAGGCAATTTGGAGACAAGTATGTGCCCACCCATATTAAGAGACAGAAGGCAGTGGAGTTTCAGCAGCTTGTCCAAGGCAATATGTCAGTCCTCGAATACCTCACCAAATTCGAGAGATTGTCAAGATATGATCCTGAGCTAGTGGATACGGTTGAGAAGAAGATAGCTAGGTTCCTTGAATGACTGAATCCCATCATTGAGAGGGATGCTACCGGGGTTGTACCACTTACAACCTTCAAAGATGCAGTCAAGAGGGCTTACAAGTTTGAGAGTTTCCACCACAAGATCCTTAAACTTCAAGTCAAAGGACAACAACAGCAACAGAACAGCCAACAGAGGAACCACCAGCACAAGAGGCAGAGGCAAGAGTAGAATGTGTAGAAATCCTTAGTGTATACACATTGTGGGAAGAACCATGAGAGTGCCCAATGCCGTACCATCACCGGGGCATGTTTCAGATGTGGTTCCATGACACATCAGATGAGGGAGTGCCCAAGGCAAAACAGGCAGAATCAGCAGTAGCAAGGGGCACAGCGTCCAGCACCACCTCAGAATGCAATGGTTGTGCAGAACCAAGCTAGACCGCTTCAGCAACAAGCACCGCAGCAACAGTACAGACCACAGCAGCAGCAGTAAGCCCGTCAGAAGGGCAGAACCCAGTGTGCTCCACAATAGAATAGGAATGCACAGCAAGGTAGGCCACAACAGGCTCAGAACAAGCCACAACAAAGAGGGCAAGTCTATGCTGTCAACAGAGCTGATGCAGAGGCAGCAGGAGATGTTGTGAAAGGTACACTCTCTGTTTGTGGATTTCAAGCTAGGGTTTTGTTTGACCCTGGCTCTACTCACTCCTTTATATCTCCAAAATATGCAAAGATGATTGATATGCATGCTAGACAGTTGGATTTTATATTGACTGTGACTACCCCCATAGGTAAAGAAGTTATATGTAGGACTCTTTACCCTAGTTGTTCAGTCATGATAGAAGAGTTAGAGTTACAAGCAGATCTCATTTTATTGGAGATGTACGACTTCGATGTCATCCTAGGGATGGATTGGTTAGCAGGGTATCATGCTACGATGGATTGTTTCCATAAGACCCTAACCTTCAAATTAGAGGAAACATCAGCAGGGGTGTTATTTCGAGGAGACAGGAGTAATTCTAGTGCAGGGTTTATCTCAGCATTGAAGGCTGATAGACTCCTAAAGAGTGGATGTGAGGCCTATTTGGCATTTATCACGGAGGATAAACGGTCCCAAGGGGTGAAGGATATCCCAATTTTTTGGGAATTGCCGGATGTTTTTCTAGAGGAGATTCCAGGTTTACCACCTATTAGAGAGATATATTTCACTATCGAGCTATTACCGGGGACCGCTCCGATCTCTATTGCACCTTATAGAATGGCTCAGGCGGAATTGAGAGAATTAAAGACACAATTGCAAGAATTGTTGGACAAAGGTTTTGTAAGACCTAGTGTTTCGCCATGGGGGCAGTATTGTTCGTCAAGAAGAAAAATGGTTCAATGAGAATGTGCATTGATTATCGGAGATTGAACCAAGTGACTATCAAGAACAAGTATCCCTTGCCAAGGATAGATGAACTGTTTGATCAGTTACATGGTGCTTCTTACTTTTCGAAGATTGATTTGAGATACGGTTACCATCAGCTGAGAGTCAGATGTGTTGAAGACAACTTTCCGGACTAGATATGGACATTATGAGTTTCTAGTGATGCTATTTGGATTGACTAATGCACCAGCAGTGTTCATGGCATTGATGAACAAGATATTCGCAGAGTACCTAGATCAATTTATAGTAGTGTTCATTGATGATATATTGGTGTACTCTAAGACCAAAGGAAAGCATGAATACCACTTGAGAATAGCATTGCAGCTTCTGAGAGAGAACCAGCTGTATGCCAAACTCAATAAGTGTGAATTTTGGCTAGAGCAAGTGGCGTTTTTGGGGCACATTATCTCCAAGGAAGGATTGTCAGTGGACCCATCCAAGATTGAGGCAGTAGTGCAGTGGGAAAGACCGAAGAATGTGTCAGAAATCAAGAGTTTCCTACGGTTGGCAGACTATTACCGGAGGTTTGTTCAAGGATTTTCGTCAATTGCGTCACCTTTGACGAAGTTGACAAGGAAGAATGTGCCTTATGTGTAGTCAGATAAGTGTGAAGATAGCTTCCAGGAGTTGAAGAAGAGATTAACCACAGCACCAGTCCTTACTTTGCCATCCGGAAGTAGCGGTTTTACTATCTTTACCGACGCTTTGAACATTGGACATGGATGTGTGTTGATGCAGGAAGGGAAAGTGATAGCCTATGGATCCCGGCAGTTGAAAGATCATGAGAAGAACTATGCAACACATGATCTTGAGTTAGCAACGGTTGTTTTCGCATTAAAGATGTGGAGACATTATTTCTATGGAGAGAAATTCGAGGTTCATTTAGACCACCGCAGCTTACAATACTTGTTTTCAAAGAACGAATTGAAAATGAGGCAGAGAAGATGGATGGAATATATCAAGGACTATGATTTTCCAATCAAGTAGCACCCGGGGAAGGAAAATGTAATTGTTGACGTTTGAGCAGAAAGTCAGTAGGCTTGGCAAATCTCAGTGGCACTTGTATTTTTGAACAATTTGAAGAGTTGAGTATAGACCTTCAGCCACTGAAGAAGGGTGTAGTATTAGCCAACATGTCAGTGTCAGAGCCTTCTTTCATTCAGAAGATCAAAGACAGTCAGTTGCAAGATCCAGAGTTGGCCAAGATTTCAGAGCATATAGCAGATCGCCCTGATTTTCGCATTGTTGATGGAGTTTTGTACTATCGTGACCGTTTGTGCGTGCCAAACATCGACAAACTGAGAAATGACATCATGTCAGAGGCTTACAGTACAAGTATTCTATGCATCCCGGCAGCACGAAGATGTATCAGAATTTGAAGGGCAGATTTTGGTGGAACAACATGAAGAGAGAGATAGCAGCGTTTGTCTCCCATTGTATGACATGTCAGTTGATCAAAGCAGAGCACCAGAAGCCTCCAGGGTTATTGTAACCGTTAGAGATTCCAGAATGGAAATGGGAGCACATTACCATGGATTTCATTTTGGGATTACCGAGGACCAACAAAGGTAATGATGCTATCTGGGTCATTATAGACCGTCTCACCAAGTCAGCTCACTTCATCCCGATGAAGACGGGAAAGAAGATGCACATGCTACCTTTAACAGAGTTGTTTGTCAGTGAAATTGTCAGCAGACATTGTCAGCCAGTTTCCATCACGTCTGATAGAGACAGCAGATTCATCTCAAGATTTTGGAAGACACTACATGAGTCTATGGGTACGAGGCTACAGTTCAGCACAGCTTACCATCCTCCTACAGATGGCCAATCAGAAGGAACGATTCAGACTCTAAAGGATATGCTCCGTGCTTGTGTGTTAGACTTAAAGACTCAATGGGACGAGACTCTACCTTTGTGTGAGTTCGCGTACAACAACAGCTACCACTCGAGCATTGGGATGGCGCCTTTTAAGGCATTGTATGTAGAAGGTGTAGGACACCTGTTTGTTGGGAAGAAGTTGGTACCCGCAGTTTACATGGACCAGCCATGGTGAGTGAAACCAGTGACAAGGTCAGGCAGATTCAAGAACGTCTAAAAGTAGCTCGGAGTAGACAGAAGAGTTACGCAGATTCTCACTAAAGAGATTTACAATTCAAAGAAGGAGATAAGGTTTTCTCGAAGGTGTCACCTACTAGGGGAACATTGAGATTCGGTTAGAAAGGCAAGTTATCCAGGAGATACATTGGACCATACGACATTGTGAGCAAGATTGGTGACGTGGCTTATAGATTAGCCTTACCACCCGAGCTATCTAGCGTACACAATGTTTTTCACGTGTCTATGTTGAAGAAGTATGTTCCCGATCCTTCACATGTACTTCGGCATGAACCATTGGAAATCAGAGAGGATGCTACCTATGTCGAGAAGCCTATTCAGATCATTGATACAAAGGAGCAAGAATTGAGAACGCGTACTATTCAATGGGTGAAAGTGCTTTGGGAGAATCATGGACCGGAAGAGGCGACATGAGAATTGCGAGACCAAGTGCAGAAGAAGTATCTACATCTTCTCCCCGAGGTGAGTTTTTTTTTTTTTTTTATTTGGTGGACCAAATATCCCAAGCGGTGGAGGATGTAAGACCCTGACCCGAGTGACCTCGATTAGTGTTGATTAAGTTGCATGTTAGTTCTAAGTGTGTTTAGTGTGTTTTGGTTTAGATTGGATTTAGAATAACTTTGATATAGCTTTGGGGAATTTTGAGTGCCTTTGTGATTAGTGGGGCCCTTTGGGGATTCCTTTTTATGACCTCGCGTATACTTAGGGGACTAATTGAGATTCTTTGGATTTGTGTTTTATCCCGTTTTATTAATCTCGTCAATCTCTACAACTTTCATGTTGATCCCGTTCCCGTCCCGAATCCCGAAACCCGACTTCCATTGCATCGAGGGCAAAACAGTCTTTTACACTAAATCAGGACCAAATACTTGATATTCCCGAAACCCGCGAAACATATACTTTTTGGAAATTAGAAATTTCGACGATCATTTCTTCCTTCTTCATCGATTTCATCCGAGGTCCCGAAAACTACTATTTCAGACTTTCAAGTTTCCTAAGGGGTGGAGCCCACTTGCAAATGCTATATAAGCACTCATCTCTTTCCTTTCTCTTTTTCCAACAACTCTCTCTCTTGTCTAGGGTTTTCTTTGTTCTTCCTCTTCTTCTTCTTGCTTTTTCCATCTCCAATCACCACCCACCTTGCATCATTTGAGAAATGGATGTGATCTTCTTCTTCCTTTCCTTTAGGGCTCTCCATTGATACCATTATTAAAGAAAATCTCCATCTCCAAGATCCCCTTTAAGCTAACTCTCTCCATTTGGAGATTCTACAAGTAAGTTTCCTTCCTAATCTCTTAGATTTGAGTTCTTATGATCTTAGAGGAGCTCCATTTTTCAATATTGGAAGCTCCCTCTTTATATTTCTTTGTTTAACCCATTTTAGGGTTTGTTTTGGGGGTTTTGTAGAGATTGTGGATTTTGTGCTTGAGAGGGTCTTTAGAGGATCTTTGTTGCTTAGCTTGGACTTGAGGAAAGTGGATGAATGGTTATTTTGAGCTTTCAATGATTTTAGTGAAATGCATTGATGATTCTATACTATTGTTGATTTACATTAATTTGAAATAAATGTGCATTAATGACTCTTATTAGTTCATTTAATGGTTTTGGAAATGTGGTTGGTATATTTCATTTGTTGCTTGATTATGGTTTAAATGACTCCTTGTGATTGGGATTTTCTTTCCCCTTTTTGTGGTTGAAAGAGATGGAGGAGAATGAAGTATTTTGATTGGTGATTATAGAAGTGTTTATGTGGAGTTTGAAGAATGTTAGAAAGGAATATTGGGCCTCCCTTGTGGAGTAGAATTGTGGCTAAAGGAGTTGTGAGGAGTGGAAATGAAATGGGAGTAGAACTGTCCCGGAACTCATTTTTGGGTAGTTCGCTCGAGCGAACCTGGTGGTCGCTCGAGCGAAGTGTCTAGAACAGGTTCCGAACCATTCCAATAGACAATTCGCTCGAGCGAACTGATTATTCGCTTGAGCGAACCCTCCCAGAACTGTATCAGGCTCGTCACAGAACCTCGTTAGTTCGAGCGAACTAATTGTTCGCTTGAGCCAACAGGTTCGCTCTAGCGAACCCCTTCATCGCTCGAGCGAACTCCCCTAGAAGGTTTATCAAAGCGTCACATAACCTTGTTAGTTCGAACGAACCATTTATTTGTTTCAGCCAACATGTTCGCTCGAGCGAGCCTGTTATCCGCTCGAACGAACCTCCCAGAAAGTCATTCCAGAGAGCTCATCGCTCGAGCGAACTCCATCTCCGCTTGAGCGATCAGCACTGTTCACCTGGGACTAATCTGTGAGCAAAAATGAAGTATTTATTCGATTAAGGGGCGTTTGTTGGGAACCCCATTGTGATGGAAAAACTAGTAACCATTTGAAAAGAAAAATCAAATCGCAAGTTTTCATTTAAGTTTTGAAAATCCTAAGGTGTATAAAGAGCCCGAGATGTCTCCAAATTCAAGGAGTACCAATTTTTATTGTATATGACATACGAGACCTTTATTCACTTTGACTGAATTTCTAATCCCGATATTTGTCCCAAAGCTCTTGAATTATGATTTACTATCTCCGAAAATACTGAATTTGCAATTGTAGCATTTTTGCTAATCTCGATATGCAGTTCCCGTTTTGAATGATATTTATGCCTTTCAGCATCCCGTCTCGCCCATTTATATAAGTGCATCACATGACTTTTGTACATGTCTTGATTTATGATATTTGACATATGAGTCGGTACCACTAAGCTTGGATAACCTTGCCGGTCTGATCCACCGACTTGGAAATCCCCCTCCCGTCCCACCAGTTGCAGTTTGGATCCAGCTACCCGGTTATTACCGTGGTATTGTCCCGATGTCGCAGATTGCTACTGTGGTTCCCGATGCCCGGTTCGCTACCGTGGTCATGTCCCCTTTTTATTATATATATATATATGTATATGTTACTTATGTTGCATCTCCTCACTTCGGTGACTAAGATCAACATCCCAATATGCTCATGTCACTTCGGTGATAGAGGACTTAGATCCGTGTGGTTGTCATTTGCTGTTTCCCGTATTCCTTGGATACCTTACATGTTTTCTATTAAGTTTATGTTCAAATAAATGATCATCCTGTTTTATGAGATTTATTGTTTTAACAGGTTTAAATGTTTTCCAAAGTAATTTAAATTGTTGTCATATCTTTTCACCCATTTGCCAAACAGTCGAGTTTGACCCTTGTTTTAGTACTCAGGTCCCGTTGTCAGCTTTCCCGAGGAGGAGCTTGAGGAGGCGGTCGGAGAACCGCAACGTTTAGTCGAGTGGCACGCCGATGATGTCGTTTAAACATTCGGGTGCTCGAGCTACGTAACATTTTGGAATAGAAATTAACCATTCTTTTGGGGTATAGATACTTTGTTATATTGGCCTTTGTTGGCCTCTAATTTTGGGGAAATGTAACTAAATGATTTTGTTATAAACCTTAACTTACTTTTTGGAATTAGCCATTGATCATTGCTCATTTTGATACTTGTATTAAATATGTGTTAATCTTGTTATCTTGACATGAATGTATGAATTAGATTTGCTATACGCTTCCGCACATTGAAAGAAATATTCATGTTAATGTGATATCCTCCTCGCAGACACCTGTGGGAAATCACATGTATGAGTGGCATCTCCGATGGACTCGTATACGTTTTGATTAAATTAATTCATAATGTTGACATGAATTGAATTTATCCCATCATAATGTCGCCATCTCACAGTCCCGATCCCGGATTAGGACCCTGGGTTGTGAACCCGGTCCGGGGTCGCGACAATTACATACCCATTATTTGTCTCTTTTGGAGGAGGGGTGCTTGATCCAAAGAGCCACCCACTAAAGCCTTGTAAGGCAGATGATTGGGCTTGGATGATTGACAATTTTTGGGAGACTATGGAGTGGAAGGTAACTTTTAATGGTTTTGTATAGATGTCTGCCTCAATTATTGATCAAGATCATTGTATTTGTTAATAAATTTATTTGGACTAATATATTGTTTTTTATTTTTTTTCTGTAGGAGAAGTCAAAGAAAGCGAGAGTTAGCCGATCGAAGATGCCGTGGAATCATACGAGCTGCTCTAGATTGTTCCTAGCATGTAGTTCAATGATCGTAAGTGCGGATTTAAAATTTTTCGCCACTTGACTAAGTTATGAAAATTAAATTCTTCTATTAACGAAATATCTAATGTCATAACAGATAGCACAGAATGGTGGACATGTGCAGCCATTTCTCGAGTTCTACCACGACACCCACTATATGCACTGGGCCAAAAAGTGGATAAATGAGGAGGCTCAGAAGACACATGTAAATATGCCTAAGTCGTGTTTTATATATCAATACAAATATGCTTTTATTCACATGTTAAAGTCACCTTATTTGATTTTTACATGTTTAAAAATGGCAAGAGGAATTAGTGCGATTGACGGCCGAACAATCCCAACCCTCCATCACATCTCAGATGACTGAGGAAAAGATATCCGTCAAGGTGCTTGGACAGAGATCGGGATACCTTAAGGGTTTTGGCATTCGCAAGAAGTCCACGTCAGGTTCAACCCAGAATCGGACGGGCCCAGATTCTGAGGTACTTCAATTGTGGCAGCAAGTGTCTCTCTCCAAGGGCTTAGTCCTGCAGTTAGCTGAGCGCGTGGGCATAGATGTAAGTTCCCTTGTTGGTGGGGATGGCATCTCTGCTGGAGCTAAGGATGCGAATTCTCTAGGTTTGCATATGACTACTCTTTTCAAAATGGTATTTATTTGCATGTTGAATTAATGGAGAAAGAAGTTGGATTGTTGTCCTTTAAGAAGGGTTATTTTCAAAATGCTTATTCCTTTTTATATCCAAATTATGTGAAATGCTGAAAGGTTTTTGAACTAGAGGAGATTTGGGTCCCACATCAATAATAAATAATAAATAAATAAAACATATGTAACTCTCCATGTCAGTCTATAAATTAAACATGTCTTCTCCAAAACAGAGCAAACCAGCTTTAGGAGTAGATTAGATTACATTGAATGTTGTTAAAATTGGATTAAATATTAATGAAAAGCTTTCCATGGAATGAATGGTTAAAAGTTAGGTCATTGGTTTTAACTTATTGTATCTTATTACTTATCTAATTTTTGTTTCTTTTACCGAACTCAACTTCAATGTTCGCATGTATGATTAACATGGGTCAAATTCAAAATTCTCCCCACCCCAAATCCTCACTCAAACTCTTTATTTTTTTATCAGATTCTTTATCAGCCCATCCTTAACTCGCAATGATTCAAAGACTTCTCAGGTACGAATTGCATAGGATGTCCATGAAAAATTCAACTTCCAACTTTCATAAATATATATTAATGTTATTATAGAATTACATTTCATAAAGTGCTCTTATATATTATGCCTTTAAAAGTTTCTTTAGCTATTATCAGTCGTCCCCATGGAGCTAACAAATGGAACTACTAACTAGTCTATATCTGTGCAATGAGCTGAGTTTTTTCCTTTTTGTGAATTATGATACAAGAATTCCTTGTCTTATATTGGAACTTGGAAACCCAAAATGAACCCACAATTAGAAATGAAACATATCACAGAGTTATGACTGCTAATCTGCTATATATTGAGTATTGTGGTTTCTTGTGGTTTTGTTATAGTTTTGCTATATAGTGAGATGGAAGGTGGCTATGGTGGATGTTTTATGTTGGGATTGGTGAAGTGGGTTTTATTATGTAAAGTGGTGATGATGTATTGTGTATGTTTGGCTGGAATCAGATTAATACAGAGAGGTGGGTTGTCTAGTTGATACATGTTGCAAAGATGATGGTTGTCAAGTGGGTTTTAAGTAAAGTGGTGAGGATGTATTGTGGTTGTTTGGCTGAAATCATATTAGTACAGAGAGGTGGGTTGTCTAGTTGATATATGTTACAAAGATGATGGTTGTGAAGTGGGTTTTATGTAAAGTGGTGAGGGAGTAGCTACCTCTGTCCATCCCCATATGTTTGATGAAATCCTAGATAAAGAATAGTTTGGGGTGTTGTGTATTTTGCCAACAATCTGTAGTTGCTATTGGTTATGCAATGCAACCACACAAATATCCTCTCGCTTTTTGGAATTTAATGAATATATGACAAATGGCGGATTTGAAGCTCTTTGTTGTGTAGAGCCTTTTTTTGTCTTTTGTTGGCGCTCTCTTAGTGTCGCTGGTTTTGACAGATTTCAAAAGTTCCTCAAGTTTCAGCAGCCCTTCTCTTAAGTTTTCTCTTGTTTTGAGTTGTGGTTGGCTTGCTTGCTTGATTTGGTTTGTTGGTTCTCTCTTGTCTTTTTGTCTTTTGTTGGTGCTCTTTGCTAGCTAGCTTGATTGTGGTTTTGAGTTTTCTCTTAAGTTTTCTCTTAAGCCTTTTTTTGTCTTTTGTTGGTGCTCCCTTAGTGTCGCTGGTTTTGGCAGATTTCAAAAGTTCCTCAAGTTTCAGCAGTCATTCTCTTAAGTTTTCTCTTGTTTTGAGTTGTGGTTTGCTTGCTAGCTTGATTTGGTTTGTTGGTGCTCTCTTGTTTTTTTGTCTTTTGTTGGTGCTCTTTGCTTGCTAGCTTGATTGTGGTTTTGAGTTTTCTCTTAAGGCTTTTTTGGTCTTTTGTTGGTCCTCTCTTAGTGTTTATTCTCTTTTTTTTTTAAACCATGCTTAGATCAAACTTCCATGCCCTTCCCAATAATGTGGCATGCATCATTATTACAACACACCATACACTATCCCATTATTACCTACTCTGAAAAACTGATACAAGGCACTGTATAGAGACCCTTACCTCATTGCTCTTTGTAAATTGCAATAGATGGATGATAAATAGGATATCACTCTATCAATAGCTGAAGTTATTAATAATTTCTTGTGAGATGTCACTCTAATAACTTCCATCGTGGATGATCATTTGACACACGCTTTCACCATTAACATCTGTGGAATGTGCTTGATGTTAACCAATCTCCTTTGTTCATCTTCAGTTTTAGCAAACACTTGCTATTTACTCATTATAATCCTGCATTGGCATAGGCACCGTCATTATTCATCTCATCATTAGCCACAATATCATATATTGGGCATCATTTTCTTTACAGGTGCTGCCTCATCATCCTCTTCATCAACCCATCAACTTCCCGCCACATTTATGTCCCTCTTTTGGAACTTGAATGAAATGCCCCACGTTGTTGCACATGAAACATTTGAGTGGAACTTTACATTCCTCAATCATCCAATTCAAGTGCCTTGTGACCACTTTGTGTCAATGGAACACCATGGTTGATGTGCCCACAGCACCACTGAACCTAATTGAGGCGCCATGATCCATGATCCAAGGTCTGATCATCTAGATCTTTGTTACTGACTCCCCGGTTTGGGTCGAGTTGTGATTTCAATACTATGTAATGAGGTGGGGTCTGGGTAGCCTGACAGACCAGCGCCTGCCTGACTTGAAATCCACCATGCTCTCAATCTTTCAATGTTTATCTTGGATCTTTAGCGTAGGCTTTACATTTCTCAAATTTTCATCCATCCAAAAGTCACATTTTCATGTTGTTAAATTTAAAAGAAAAGAAAAGGGATTAGTCGTTGTGCCTTTCACTTCTTAATCACAAGTTAATTTTGCTCTTTTTTTTTTTATGCGAGATCGAATGAAAATTGAAGAAAGTTTTTTGTTGAAAGATTCATGCAACTAAGATGTAGCGAACATAAAAGAAAAATGGATGCAGAGTAGCAGATTGCTATATATATGTTAAAATAGGATGTATGAAGTTTTTTTAAACAATGTTGCAGGTGTTGGATTGGTGCAACAATGAGATGATTGTATATGAAGATGTAAATTTTCGTTGGCATTTGAATGTTGGCAAAGAGTATAATGTTAGCATGGATTTTTATTCTGTAATGGTAATGGTAAAGTGCTTTTAATATTGTAAGGATTTTTGAATATTAACATGAAGTGGAATGAATATTTGGAATTGAAATAGATGTTGGGTGTGTAGTTGATTTGGTCTTAGATAATGGAATAGTAGTTTCATACGATACAGGTTAGAAGTTGTAATGATGCAATGATGTATATAAAGGGAAACAATTAAAAGATCAGATAAATACAATAAATGAATATTGATTGCTGGTGCAACCTTTACCTACACAATATTTTTGCCGGCAAAACAGCTTCAATATAATTACTTAAAAAAAAAATTTGTTTTCCCGGCGAAAAAAAACGCTGGAAAAAAATTTTGAAAAAATAATTTTGGTAAAATATTAATGTTTTGCCGGCACAAAAAAAAGCGCCGGCAACAAATTTTGAAAATAATATTTTGAGTAAAATATAAATGTTTTCTCGGCGCAAAAAAAAAAAAAAAAAACGCCGGCAAATGTTTTTAAATCAATTTATTATTGAAAAATAAATGCCTTTTCCCGACGTTCTATACCCTTTTCCCGGCGAAAAAAAACGCCATTAATTTTTAAATTTTTACTGGCGCTAACTTATTTTCGCCGGCACAGGGTATTGCTGGCGTACGTTTCCCAGCGCCTTGCCGGCACAACGAAAATCACCGGGAAAGGTTTTCACCGGTGTTTTATAGACTTTTGTCGGTGCTTATTTAGCGCCGGCAAAAGTGCAATTTCTTGTAGTGTGCTGCTGCTGAACCAAAGGAGGAAGATGGATGTTGATGGTAAACGGCGATTTGGTCCTTTCACATGAGGCCATTTTAGTAATTAATTTTGTTTTTTTTTTTATTGTGGGTATGCTCAACACTTCCGGTGGGTGCATATAGAATTTCTCTTCTACATATTAGTAGTATACCCAAAAAAAACCCACACATTGACAATCTTACTCCCAGTCCCATATTTCAGATCTTCAAAGCTCTCTCTTAGTGTGTGTGTGTGTGTGTGTGAGAGAGAGAGAGAGAGAGAGAGAGAGAGAGAGAGAGAAAATGTACGAAAGATTGAAATTTTCACTCTCATTTTTACATATTACTTGTATACCCAAAAGAAATCCACACATTTGACAATCTTACTCCCATTCACATCTTCAAAGCTGAGTAATCCTTCTAACCACATTCAATGGAAGAAGAAACGAGCCCCACAAGCAAATCAACAAAAGCCTCAACAATATACAGATGAGCCTTCTTCCCATTCGCCCTCAAATACCATTGCAACATCTCCTCCAAACACTCCCAATCCTTGAGCCCATGAGCCTCCACCATCTCCTCCATCGACACCCGAAAATCGACATATGGGTCCTTCGACTCCATCACCAGTGCCACGCTCTCTTCGAATGGAAGCTTGTTCCCTTTCACCACTTCCATTATGGACTTGGTTTCATTAGGCTCAACAAAGAATCTCCTAGAGGACAAACCGTTTATTACGTACTCTAATGACTCTTCATCAGACTCTTCAGACAAAGTTGATGAGCTTTCACATTCAGACGAGTTAGTAAACCATGATTCTGATGTGGTGAGAAACTCGTCGACATGGTCGATATAAATGGAGCTTACGGTCTTGTAAACTTCATTGCAAGCTCTAAAAGAGTCAGTTTGCAAGTTATTACATGAAGGCCATGGCCATGCAGGGCTTGTGTCCTGCTGCTTGAAGAGGGAGCTGAAGCTCATTTTCCTGCCCATTTGATTTTGCAGGAGGATGGGAGAAATGGGTTCAAACGGTCCTTTTTTGGGGGGGGTTATGAAGGCTTTTTTTTTTTTTTTTTGTGAGTTGGATGGAGTTCAGAGGAGGGTGTGAGGTGTTTTCATAAGGAGAGAGGCGACAAGGAAGAGGGTGGAAAGAAGGTGCTTGGGAGTGGTTGTGATGGGCCTCTCATGTGGGTATTAAAAATCAAGGATTTGGGATTAAAGAAAAAGATTTTTCAGGAATTCAACATCATTCAATAGGTGGAATTGTATTCATGCACCTTATTTAAAGGGTGTCCTTGAAATGATTCATGTGCCTCGTTTCTTATCTTGCTGAGTAGAGAGGGGACAAAATCACTATTATATTTAGTTCTTTGCATTATGTACCTCAACAAAGGCCCTCCTTTGATAATAGAGACCCCGTGTAGATTGGATGTTGATAAACTGAAGGGGCCCATTAACCTAATCATCTTCCCCAACCGACCGTTTAGATCTTAATTAATATGATTGAAAACATTCCATTCATTTATTTATTGTTATCGAGATACCTATTCTACAAATCGATGCCCAGCTCAAAATGATTATCAAAATAGGCCCCATGGACCGAACCGGCAAACCCAATCCAACATTTAGGGACCAGAGCCCCATCAGGCCAAGGCAAAATCTCGGCATCCAGGCCATTGGACAAGAAGGCCTTTCTCAGGCTTGCAACTCTATTGAACAGACTTCAGGACTCCGGCAACCTTTAGCTGGCCATACTGATCTACGTGCAAGGAATGCCGACCCAGACCCAGGGTTAAACTTGGGCCCAACCCAAATCCCCTCCTTGCCGCTCTATCCTGTCTCATATTGAGAGACAACCTTCCCATCTGTCCCCATCAAAGTGCGTTCTTCAAAGAGTCGAGTGATTGGGGGTATATAAAAATAACAACTCTTCCTCACCTAATAGTCGGATCTACAAGTCAAAAAGGCAAAAAATCGCACCATGCACTTGCATTAATAAAGTTATGGGGGCTACATCTCTCTCCATATAGAGAACGAAAATGAAGATCTTCAGTAATACATGTTGCTCTTGTTAATATGATCAGAGTCGTTCATTCATTTGATCAAAACCATCAATTCCCAATATAACAAAGATGGTGGTAAGTGGTAACTAAACAATTATTGACATCAAATCATTGGACTAAGCATATTGATTACGTGAGTGGAAGGAGAACTAACCTTCGCTCTTGTTTGCCCTTGTCCGGATCTCTGGTGGTGGCTATTACATGCCTTTCCTGTATCAGGTCTCAATAGCCCCACATGGGGCCCATATAATGATAATCCAGACCTTCAAGATGAATGGCATATGCTCAATTTGGGACCCACTCCTATTGAATTAACTCTCATTGAATTGAAATTTGAAGATATCTTACTAGAGGAGTCCGGATCCCCTTTTTCGTTGAAACAAGGGCATATTGTTGAAAGTCCAGGATCCTAACCCTAGAGGGGGGATGAATAGGGTGATCTACACTTAATGACTAATTATGGCCAATTTTAATTTCTTTAAAAACAACTAGTCACATATGATGATTTACCAAACAAGATGCAGAAGCTAACAAGAGTAATCACCACAAGCATACTTCATCACACAAAGATTTATAGTGGTTCGGCCTCAATGCCTACATCCACTACCGGCTTGTGATCCAACACCCCACCGGATTTCCACTATTTATACTTTTCAAAAGGCTAAGCAATAACCTTTACAACGATGTTTTTCTAGGCCAAACAACAACCTATCAATGTGCTTTTTTAGGCTAAGCAATAACATTTACAAGATGCTTTTCAAAGGCTAAGCAATAACCTCTACAATGTACTTTTCTTAGGCTAAGCAATAACCTTAACAAGAGAAAGATTTCTTCTCAAAGAAGTGTCTACACAAACACTCAAGAGATACAATTTAAGCTCAATACATATGCCTTTTAAATAGGCTGATCTAAAAGTTTAAATCAAGATACAAACATACACAAATAATTAGCAAAGGTGTGTGCTCAAAGTATGTGAATGTTTACTTCAATCAATTTCTAAAAGGAAGCTCACAAATGAATGCTTGATGCATTTGAAAATCTAAGCACATAAAAAGATGATTGAAGTTGAAAGCTAATCACATGAAGAATTCAAACAACTTGGAAAGACATGCTACACAAGTTGTATGAAGTTTTAAAGATTAAAAACACATGTGATTGAGATAAGGATGTTTGCAAAACAATCTAGTATTCCAAGGTGATATTATGTTTGCAAAACATCTCAACTAAAGCTAGAAATCATGCAAATATGAGATTACAAAGAATTAAACATGCATGATTTTAAATGGAATGAAAATCAAAGTTAACTTGAAAGATATACCTATTAAATCTCAAACATTTTGATTTCCAACAGCCTCTACCTTTCCTAGCTTATTCCTCTTCTTTAGGCTTCAAAATAGTTCCAAGGTTTCACTCCAACAGCCTTGTGAAATAAGGGAATAAAATGGACTTTTATACAAAAAAACAGTCCAACGGCTAGTTGGCTTGGTCGACCCCATGACCATGCGATCGACCGGGTCCAACGGTCATATTGGCCAATGGCTCTTTGCGCGGTCGACCTGCCCCTGTGCGCGGTTGACCGAGTACACTGACCTCTGAGAAGTTTCTGCAGGTTTTTTGAGAAACTGTTTTAGTTTACACGGTCGACCTGGAGCTTGGTGCGGTCGACCGGGTACACAGACTTCAGAGAAATTTCATCATAATTTTTTAGAACCTGTTTTAGTGTACTCAGGTTGACCTGGAGCTTGACGCGGTCGACCTGGTACACAGGCCAGAGAAGAGTTCCATCTGATTTTTGAGAAAGTGTTTTATGAAAACATGAATTGCAGGCCAATATGTTTTATGCATACTGAAATGATTCTAAAAATGAGATATGTATGCAAAACATGAACCTCGATGACAAACTTGATTTTTCAAAACCATGCACGAAGAACTAGGCTATCGAAAATACATTTTAAGTTCTAAAACATGCAGGATGAAGTCTTTGAAAATCAAAAGCATTTTCAAGTCTAAGGTCCAGATTTCAAGGTCCAAACTATGATAAATGGGTGTGTGATCAGTTGACTGATAGTGATAGTGCTTCCATCAAATTAGCAACATATAAAAATCCTAACAATTGTTTCTTCCAATCTTGGAGCGCCACCTATATAAAATGTGATGTTACTAATTGTAACCTTTTTATACAAGTGCATTGATCTAGACTCGTTACTAAAGCGGATGACTTTCATCTTGAATGGTATGAATTATCATTATATAGGCTCCATATAGAGTTCTGGAGACCAGTTATAAGGAAAGCATGTAATAGCTGCAACAGGAGATCCTGACTCCTGTCTTTACAAGTAGAGGGGTCAAAATGGGTGAAAGGTAGAAGATAAAGTGCTACTGAGTGAAGATCAACAGTGAATACCATCAAATTCTCTCACATTTGGTTCGATTTTTACATTCACCGATGGTTGGAAGATACTTTACCATTTATAACCAACCAATTTGCTTTAAATGCCACTAACCCATCCATGTAAGAGGACCCACATGTTCTTAAATTTTTTTATGAAATCCCAATAGATCAAAGGGTCCAAGAAGGCGGGTTTGGATGCAAAGATTCACGAAGAACCATGATACTGATCTTTGACTGGAAATGGTTACTCACCCTTCTCCCTGGAACTTTTATCTTCAACAGAAGCCCCCCTTGCCAAGAATTTACTACTATAAGTGCCTAAATATTATGGACTTGATTAAATGATATAAGACTTCTTGTAAAACTTCTTAGGAAGGATTGGAAAGGATTGAATGCCTGGAAATCTTAAAGGGATAGAAAAAAGAAGAGGTCAGAGCTCTTGGCTACTATCAGCCAAAGACACTCCGACGCCTAAGTTAATGCAGTCACTGAACAAAGGGAGAGTAATGAAGAGGAAGAGAGTAGGAGTGTGAGTATGAATGAGTGCATACCTCTTATGGATTTACCTCTTGTATATATATAGGCGGAAGTCCCATTAAGCCTTTCCTTAGTGGAGATAGGTGGAGGTACTGTCCCATCGGACCATACCTTCTGTCAACGGTTGAGTCTCATCTGACATTACCCTGACATCCTGGAAAGGAAGCAGCCACCGTATAATGATAACTGTTTATCCGGCGCATGTCCTTATCTCCTGACACGTTCTGTAACGTGGGACAGCTGTCACTGGTTGAGGGTCGGTACTCGACTCAGTTAACCGAACTGGGGATAACACCGATGCCGAGCACGACCGTAAGATGGACGCCATCTGGCACTGTTGCCCAGATACGCTGTGCCGAGTTGGCACTGTTACCGAACTGGAACAATCTCATTGAGACTGGGTCATACCAAGCTGGTACCTTTACTGAAACTATGACAATCTCGACATTGTGAGAATATCTTCAATAGCACTATTGCCAAGATGTATAAAGCCGAGACCTAGCTGGTATTCTTACCGAAACTAGAGTAATCTTTGTATTATGAAACATCCCATACAACTACCAATTAGGCAAAGTGGCCCTTGAGAGTTTCGGAAGTTAAACATTACTACTAGCTACCAAAATCAACATTTATTTCTTTAAAAGGAAGACCAAGATTTCATTTACTAGGAACATGTGCACGTCTTTCCTTTTCGTCCGACTCCAAACAGCTTGACTAACACATTATTTTACTAAAAGCCTAACTATTGCATCACCTCAAGTACATAATGTAGAATTGAGATATTTTAGGCTCTCTTGTAACTTGTCAGGGAATCTCCTATCGTTTGTTTGGGTGTCAAGAACAGTAAGTTTGAGCTAGTTTCTCCTTAGTGAGGCTTGGATCAGAGAGACCTTTGTCAGCAGATTTTCTTCCACTGCAAGTGCCCGAGGAGAATTCATGCATATCTTCGACACCCCCCTCTACATCATGTACTGTGTTTATTGATGGATTTATCCATGCAGGGGTCACCTCTCAAAAGATCTAAATCGTTAACTTGATACTCATCCCATCTCCACGCTGGCAACATTGATCATCTGTTGAGAAAAACATACAATCATTTTTAGGAACTCACAATATTCATATAATAGGGCTGACTTTCAAGGGATCTAAACCTTCATGTGATGCACAGTTGATCTATCCATGAGGGGAGATTTTTTTTTTTTTTTTTTTGTAGCACAGATCAAATTTTTAATTTTCGGACACCAGTTTTGCATTGTGGGATTCATCACTTATTTTTAAGAACCTACCCAATCCAATTGTATTAATTAAGTTGAAATTTGAAAATGGTCCAAGGGCTCCAATGCACACATTACTTGCCCTAGGATTAAAGGGGGAAAAGGTGATGCCTTTTAAAAACATTAAACTTGAGAGCCATAGATTAAAAAGATAGGATGATCTAATGGGATTGATATTATGTATACCCATGAATCTCATTTACATCTTGGAGTCACCCTCACCTGAGCACCATCCTTGAGCACCTCACATGAGCACGGCCTCTGGGGGGCCAACCTGGGGCCACACCAAGCATGTTGAGGTGGGGGATCAAAAGCTGAAGAGCAAGCTACTGTCTGTCTTAATCTAAAAAAAAAAAAAGCAGTATATATTTTCCAATCTGAATATGCATGCAGCTTCCCATTCCAGAAATAGGGTTTCAAAACGCAAAACAGTGGTAACCATGAAGCCTGGCCCTGACAGTCTAGGGAATAGTTTACCAGGAATCCGTAGAGTACACTATATATCACTAATACAATGTAAATTGTTATTCCTTAGTCAATAAAACACAATGTAGATCTTATAATCCTGATTTGCTTGCTGTTGGTAGAGGAGTGTCTTCTTGGAATTGTCTGCTGTTAAGGTCAGATTCTTTGTACTTAGGTGATCAGCTACACTTAAGTTATGCCATAAGCATCTGACAAACTAAAAACAGCAGATTAAAGAAAGGCATGTTTGTCTGAAGTCTCCCATACACCTTATCATCTATCATTGAGTTGAAGGCTTCCATCGTGCTTCTTCGTAGGCTTATACATTGTATTTAGGCTACTCATGATTGATCCAAATACCTTCCCTGCAGTTTCTTTTCCCTGCTTCAACAATTCCATTTATCAAATTTTAAGTCGTCGTCCAAGTAGGCCCCAACCACTCCAAAGTCTTGGATAGTAAAAAAAAAAAAAAAGAAGAAGCAGAAAAAACGCGCGCATTGGGAATTAAGAGCAACAGCAAACTAAACATTTCTGCAGAGACAGTATAATTCCTCTGATTTAAATGAAAAGTATATTTGAAATGGCAACTGTCAAATGATCATCTAACAATAATAATCAGATAATGGGTCCCGCCTTAAGATCGAATGTGCCACGCCATCCAGGTCCATGAATGTCGCAACCCCGGACCGAGAACCGGGCCCGCGACGCTGTTTAATGAGATAATTTGAAGTTATATTTGATAATTTCTCACACGATTAAATAAGCGGAAGCATGTAGCAAATCACATCACAACAAGACATAAATAAATACAGAATCAAGATTGATATATTAGAAAAGGAATTATAACATAATATCTCCAACATGATTCGAGTTTGAAAGTTAAACAAAAGTATAAAGTTTTTTACCTCCCAAAATAAGAGGCCAACAAAGGCCAATACAATACCAAAAGTATACAAGAATCCAAAACATGATGAATCGAAAGTCAAGATCCCGCAAGACGTCTAGATGACGTCGTCGGGCTGCCACTCACGAGTTGAGGTGGCTCAAAAGCCTCCTCATGACACTCCTCCTCAAAGGCAACGTCTCTTGCACCTGGGCACCAAAATAATAAACATCAAACACAACGGTTTGGCAAGTAATCAATTTAAGCATGAGCATGGAATCAAATATGTTTTATAAAAAATCATAATGAATAAATCTTGTTGAATTTGAAACAATTACTTGACTGAGTGTAAATCCAAAATACGAAACAAAAACTAGCATGAATACATATTATATCATGAATAGTAAATCCACAAAGAGCTCATCCTTTCTCTATCATATATAATGAAAAGAGCAAGCACGCACGACGAGCACGATATAAATAATATAAACAAGACACGATTCCCACGAATACGGGGATTCCGGCCATGGAATCGGACAAGCACGATGTGTAACAAAATAGACGACTATTCTGCAGATAGTCCACAAGTTTAAAGACTCTCAAACAGTGGATCAGACTAAAAAGGCAGTCTAAGCTCAGTGGTGTTCACTTAAATTCATGGATGCATAAAACACATAAAATACGATCTAAACACGTCGAAATAAAGGGGGAAATCACTTATCAAAACAAGACAATGCACGGCTAGCAAAAGGCATTATATATATATATATATATATGTACACAACTTAAGAAGTGATCCCCACTTAATACTTGAAAAAGGTCTTCGAACAATCTTAAACTTGAAATTCAAAACGAGTACACGATGTTACTTATTGTATCAAACCGAAGTTCAGACACGAAATTTCATCAAGTATATGTTGAGGTCATTCATTGACATTTGTGTAATTGAGACCCAAATGTCGAAAACAATGAATTGGCGTGTCCGAAGTTGAATTACATTTCAGTGTTCCATTTACAAAATGTCAAGATAGAGTCCTTAACATAGTCTAGTTTTCAAACTTCAAAATTATATAAATAAAATAAAAGTTCAAAACTGGAAATTGACAGGTCGCTCAAGCGGTCCGGACAGTTCGCTCAAGCGAACCACAAGGTCGCTAGGGCGAACAATTCTCTGTCTTGCTTCTGGCCAGATGGTAGACAGTTTGCTCGAGCAGATCAATAGTCGCCCGAGTGGACAGTTCTCTGTCTGCGCCCGGATCAGGCAGTGGCTTGGTCACTCGAGCGAACCCAGAGGTCGCTCGAGCGAACAGGCTTCTGCTTGAATTCGTTGAGTGCAGAAACTGCACTTCTCTTCAGTGCTTCCTAGGTCATTCCATCTCTTCTCCTCATACTTAAACCACCTGAAATCTCCTGCGCCTCTATGCTGTCACGCCCCCGGACCGAGGCCCTGATAATCAAGTCCTTAATCCGGGGGTCGCGGCGCGGCGGACTAGAAAATTTCGCCCGCACGCGCTAATTATTTTCCCACAGGATTCCGCGGTGAGAATCCCGGACCATCCATCACAACCAAAGAATTAATTTCACATCAAGATCATGTTATGCGGAAGCATGTAGCAAAATAAAACTTCATATAACACAAGATGAATGCACAAGTTCGATATCAAAAGAGAAGTATATACATAGCATAACCAAGGTTAATTACAGTTGTGATAGCAAAAGTAGTTTAATTTATACAGTCCTGACAAAGCCAACAAAGGCTATAACCAAAATTCCCAAAAATAACTGTCATTTCCCAAAAAATGTTATCGATGCTCCAAACCAAACGTGACGTCTACATGACATCATTTGGTTGCCACTCGGGCTCCATCTGAGGCCCTACTACCTCCTGCGTGTACTCCGCCTCAAAGGCTGCGGGTCCGACATCTGACACCAAACAAGAGAAATATCAGACACGACGGTCTGGCAGGTGAATAAAACAGATCTGATATACAAGTTCTGAACATCATGTTTAAAATCATGAGGATACTGGTAAAAACAAATCATTTATAAGGAATAAATCAAATGAAGTATTTCAGTGCAAATAGATTTAAATATCTAAAGCTAACTGACAAATATTCAAAATATTGGCAAACCACATTTAGCTAAATTCTCCTATTACCGAAGTAACAAGAGCAAACAGAAACCGTAGCCACTACCCGTGGGACCGGAACAAACAGAGCCGTTGCCACATAAAGTGAGACGGAAATCAGAACCGTTACCACTACTCGTGGGACCGGAAACAGAACCGTTGCCATGGCCGGACAAACAGACAGAATCCAAACTGCAGTTGGCAAATAGTTTAAAGATCCCAAGTCGGGTGATCAGCCCAACAAGGTAACCTAAGCTTAGTGGTGCCTTTACATTTCAAAACCTGAACCGATACAAGTCAAGTTCTCCTTGGCTCATGGGCTCGCACTACAAAGCTCTGGCCCCATCTTGCCTTGAGATTCAAATCCAAAACGATACAATTCAAACCATTGAACACAATTCAAACCGGATAAAAGGACTACTCTTTATCAAAATAAACAGACAAATTCAGAACAAATCAGATGAGTTTCCTTTTTATTGTTTTTCAAACATGACAAATTAACCAACTTTGTTTCAAACGAATTTATGAGAAAACATAAACTTTCTCTAACTTGGAATGAGATGATTTGGATGATTGATATTGTTTGATGGGCTTACCGAGGCCGTCTCAATACACACTTATTGTCTCCATGTCGGTTTATGAGTGAAGAAGTTAGTGTCTCTGAAGGTCACCGACAATTGAGGACATAAAGTATACATTAAGACTAGTAGAAAATTCCCGGGTAAGTTAATTCTTTTCCAAACTTTCTCTATAGTTTGAATCAAATAAAAATGATTCAGGCTCAAATTCTTAATTCCCGATACTTAAGAAGTCGTTAGGGAATTTTCATACTCGAACCGGGCTCAAAACTAGGCTCAAAACTGGCCTAAACAGGCCAATAAACAATGCAGAAATTGACCCAGGCCCTGACCCAGGCCCAGCTCGAGCGGGCCCAGTTCGCTCGAGCGGGCTGTGGCAGAAGCCAGGCCCGCTCGAGCGGGCTGGGCCTCTGTCCAGCCCGTGGACAGTCAGCTTTGCTGACTGTCTCTCTCCTGCAGAATTTTCCTTCTTCTCACATTCAACACTCTTCCTTCTTTCTTGTATTCAAAACTCACTCAAAAACTGAATTCCAAATTCCTCCAAACACCCTCTTTCAACCACCATCATCATCACATCATCCCAATTCATATATCATATATCAAAGACAAGCAAGAAAACAGAATTTCAGAATTCAATTAGGTAAATACAGAATTTATCATTTCTAAACAAAACTGAAATCTCAAGCAACAAAAATGCAACATAAGATGAGCCACCATTAAACCATTTTCCTGCACAAAATTCATACACAACCACCCACTTCAAAGCTTCATAGTTCAAATCAAAAGAGCTCTTAGAAAAGATAAATTTCTCCACACCATGTATACACAATCCAATTATTCAATTGCCTGAGACAAATTGGTCACCAAAACACTCTAAGAAACTCTCAACTCAGCAACTCCAATCTACACAAAAGAATCCAAAGAAGAGCACTAAAAATCCACAAAATTTTGGAAAACAAAGGAGCTCTTCATGAAGGCTCTTGCATGTATGATAAAACCATCCTAAAGGGTCTAGAAAATCCAAAATTTTAAGAAGGAAGCCATTGCTAACCTTTGAAGAACTTTAGACAAGAAGAAGAGCTTGGAGAAGATGATGAACTCAGCCAAAATCCCTTAAAATTTGTATCAATGGCAAGCTAGAGGTGAGGAGAAGAGAATGGTGAAATTTGTTTACCAATTTGGGTTCATTTGCAAGACATGCAAAGGAGGGGAGATGAGAGAAAAGAGAGAAAAACTCTCTCAGGTAAGTTGCAGGAAAACTGAATGAATAAGGAGGAAGAAGAAATAAAAACGTGGGTTTGTATTGGTTGAATGGGTTGTGGGCCCTAATGGTCCTGAAAACTTCACATAGCTGGGTCTATCATTTAGAGGTTCCGAATGAAGTTGACGAGGAAGGGAAAAATGATCGTTGAAAAATCTAGTTTTCAAAAAGTATATTTTCCTCATGGTTTTCAAATTTCAAAATTTATGCACAGATTTGAGTGTGAAAAGACTGTTTTGCCATTTTTCTCGAAAAACGCGACTTCTGAGGTTCGAATGCAAACGGAACAAATAGGAAAGTTGTTGGAATCAAAATAACAAATTCACAAATGTCGAAATTCATATTTTTCCAAAATCAAATAAATCAAATAACTCGAATTCCCATACTAATACGCGTCTTACGGGTCACCCCGGGCCCGTTCAAACCGAACACTACGCTCTCCAAATTCCCCAAAGCTATTCAAAATTCTAATCCAACTAAAAACTCAAGCTAATCATCCTCTAATCCCGCTTAGTGACTAATCAAAATTAAAATAATAATAAATTATACTAAACCTGGGTCGGGGTCTGACACATGCTCTCCAAGGGGTAAATTTTACATTTCCATATCATTGAATCCACAAATCTAAAACATCACATTTCCAACCTTCGTTCTAAACAAAATTCCAGATTTTCTAAATGAAAACATGAATTCACAGTTAAATAAAAATCTAGGAGTTTGGAAGAGCTCTTGACATTAATACATGTACTTTGAATGAAAATCACACGAGGAAATCTAGGGAAAAACATATAATGAAGCTTAGTGACAAAACTATGAAATTTCAAAGTAGCATTTGCAAATCTACAACACACATGCAACATTAAACCCATAGAGATTACTTGCCTTTGTCTAAATGCCAACAATATCTTCTTCTTCAAGCACATATATCCAAGAGTTAAGCCAAACACTACAACATCCCCATGAAACCCATTCGAAACACACCCAAATTTGCAAACAAGAAACCCATTTCAAAATGGGTGTTGAAAGTTAGAAAAATCAGTTTTTTAGGAGCTACAAAGACTCCATTAAAGAGATAAGTTGGAGCTCTTATCTAAAGATGCCCAAACAAGAAGAGATGAAGAAAACGGAGAGCTTGCCCAACTATATATTTCAAGAAAATGACATCAATAGAAAGCTTGGGATGAGAGGAAGAGAATGGTAGTCTTGGAATTTCATTTGGAACATCTAGCTAGGGTATACAAGATGGGGAAGGGTAGAAGAAAAAAGGTTTTCTCCTTGAGCCTTGGTCTTCTAGGGTTGCAGGAATTTGGTAATGGATAAGAGGGAGAAGAGGAAAATGATTTAAGTACCTTGCAAATGGGACCCAATTGGTCTAATTCTTGCATTGATGAAAACATGATCTTGCGGGCCTCGGATGAAGTTGACAAAGAAAGATAAAATGATCCTAAAAAAATCTAGTTTCCGAAAAGTATAATTTTGACTTGAGTTCTGAGATTTCGAAATTTGTGTCCAGATTTGAGTGTGAAATGACAATTTTACCCCTTTTGGGCAAAAACTTTGGTTTCTGGACTTCAAACACAAATATGTTGATAACGAAAGTTGTAGGGATTAATAAAACCACTCAAATGAAATCAAAATTATGATTAAAACGAAAATCAACACGATCCTCCCATGCTTGCACGTACACCTAGGCCTTCCTAGGTGTGTCTGACTAACATAAAATGTTCTCAAAATCCTCAAAGTTATGTCCAGGACTAAAACTAATTATTTTCTAACCCAACGGTAACTAAACCTACTTAGGACTAAGCACACACTAAGAATAAACTAATCGGGTTAATCTTGGGTTGGGCTCTAACATCCTCCACCCCTTAGGATATTTGGTCCACCAAATAAAATAAACTTTTACCTCTGGTAGCAAGTGTGGATACTTCTTCTGAACTTGATCTCTCAATTCTTATGTGGCTTCTTCTAGTTTGTGATTTTCCCAAAGTACCTTGACCCAATGTATAGTCTGATTTCTCAATTCTTGCTCCTTGGTATCAATGATTTTAAGCAGCTTTTCCACATACGAAGCATCTTTTCGAATCTCCAAAGGCTCGTGCTATAATATATGAGAAGGACTATGAACATATTGTTTGAGCATGGAAACATGAAATACGTTGTGTACCCTGGAGAATTCCGGTGTTAACGCAAGTCTATAAGCAACGTCCCCAATCTTGCTCAAAATCTCATACGGACCAATAAATCTTTTTGACAATTGGCCCTTATATCCGAACCTCAGAGTTCCTCTAGCTTGTGAGACCTTTAAGAATACTTTGTCACCCACTTGAAACTGCAATTCTCTTCAGCAAGTGTCAGCATAACTCTTCTGTCTACTTCGGGCAATCTTCAAATGTTCCTGAATCAATTTGACATTGTCACTTGTCTCTCCAACTATCATCGGTCCATGAAAACTGTGTACACCAACTTCTTCCCAACATACTAGGGTTCTGCATCTTCTGCCATAGAGTGTTTCGAAAGGTGCCATACTGATGCTAGAGTGGTAGCTATTGTTATAAGCAAACTCACAAAGTGGTAAGTTCTCATCCCATTGAACATTGAAATCTAACACACAAGCACGCAACATGTCTTCAAGAGTTTGTATCGTCCGTTCTGACTGACCATCTATCTGAAGATGATACGCTGTGCTAAATTGGAGTTTGGTACCCATGGACTCAAGAAGAGTTTTTCAAAACTTCTAAACAAATCTGCTATCTCTGTCTGAATTGATGGAGACGGGCTGACCGTGCTTACTAACAATCTCATCAACAAATAATTTTACAAGTGGTGTCATATGCATCATATTCCCTGTCTTCATTGGAATGAAGTGAGCAGACTTGATTAGACGATCCATAATAATCCATATTGCATTATTCTTCTTCTTAGTATTTGGTAAACCGGAGACGAAATCCATGGTGATGTGTTCCCATTTCCACTTTGGAATCTCCTACGGTTGTAGCAAACATGGGGGTTTCTGATATTCTGCTTTAATCAACTGGCAAGTTAAACAACGAGATACAAAATCTACTATCTCTCTCTTCATGTTGTTCCACCAAAATTTATTCTTCAAATTTTGATACATCTTCGTGCTACCTAGATGCATGGAGTATCTTGTGCTGTGGGCTTCAGTCATTATCTCATTCTTCAAGCCATCCACATTTGGCACACACAACTAATCACAAAAATACAATATACCATTCACCATCTTGAAATCTGGACGATCTGTGATGTGTTCTATAATCCTTGCCAAATCTGGGTCTTGCAACTAACTGTCTTTGATCTTTTGGATAAAAGTAGGTTCAGACACTGTCATATTTGCTAACATTACACCCAACTTTAGGGTATGCACTTCCACACCTAATTCTTCAAACTGTTGAAAAACACTGACTCCTCTCAAGCTAGCCCTGGTCACTGATTTTCTGGTCAATGTATCAGCTACTACGTTCACTTTGCCTGGATGATACTTGATTGGAAAATCATAGTATTTGATATATTCCATCCACCGTCTCTGTCTCATATTCGAATCCTTTTGTGAGAACAAATATTGCAAACTCCAATGGTTGGAATGGACTTTGAATTTCTCACCATAAAGATAGTGTTTCCACATCTTCAAAGCAAATACCACTGCTGCTAATTCCAAGTCTTGAGTTGCATAGTTCTTCTCATGATCCTTCAACTATCTTGAGCCATTAGCAATTACCTTGCCATCTTGCATCAATACACAACCCAGTCCCACATTTGAAGCATCCGTGTAAACAATAAATCCACCGCTGCCTGATAGTAATGTGAGGATTGGTGTTGTGGTTAACCTTCTGTTCAGCTCTTGAAAACTTGTTTCACACTGCCTGGTCCAAACAAATGGAACATTCTTCCGGGTTAGTTTTTTCAATGGTGTTGCAATTGATGAGAAACCTTGAACAAATATTCGATAATAGCTGCTTACCCCAAGAAGCTTCTGATTTCAGTCACACTACTCGGTCTCTTCCAATCAACAACTGCTTCTATCTTGGCTGGATCAACTGTTAAACCTTCTCTTGCGATGATGTGGCCTAGAAAAGTGACTTGTTCTTATCAAAATTCACATTTACTGAGCTTTGCATATAACTAGTTGTCCCTCAAGAGCTGTAATGATGTCCTCAAGTGTTCTTCATGATCCTCTTTACTCTTGGAATACACGAGGACGTCATCAATAAACACTACTGTAGAGTGATCCAAGTACTATGCAAATACTTTGTTCATGAGAGCCATAAAGACTGCGGGTGCATTTGTCAATCCAAAGGGCATCACTAAGAATTCATAATGCCCATATCTTGTTTGAAAAGTTGTTTTCTGCACATCTGAATCTCTAACCATCAACTGGTGATACTCGGATCTCAAGTCTATCTTGGAAAAGTACGCTGCTCCTTGCAATTGGTCAAACAATTTATCTATTCTTGGCAACGGGTATTTGTTCTTGACAGTCACTTGATTCAATTTTCTATAGTCAATGCACATTCTCGAGCTTCCATCCTTCTTTTTCACAAATAAAATTGGTGCTCCCCAAGGTAAAACACTTGGCCTAATAAAGCCTTTGCTCAACAGTTTTTGCAACTGAAGTTTCAATTCACCCAATTCTGCTGGAGACATCCTATAAGGTGCAATGGAGATCGGAGTTGTGCCTGGAAGAAGCTCAATTGTGAACTCAACTTCCTTGATTGGTGGCAATCCCGGGATTTCTTATGAAAAAACATCCGGAAATTCACACACAACGGGGATTTCCTCCACCCCTTGGGACTATTTATCCTCCGTGATAAATGCAATAAATGCTTCACCTTCACTCTGAACCAATCTGCTTGCTTTGAGCACTGAAATAAATCCTGCTCTAGTTTGTTTTTTGTTTCCCTGAAACATCAGTTCTGCATGTTCTCCTTGCAATCTGAATGTTATGGTTTTGCTAAAACAATCAATGATAACATGATATGCTTCTAACCAATCCATACCTAAGATGATGTGAAAATCATGCATGTTTAGCACAATAAGGTTGGCTAGTAAATTAACATCTCCTAACAAAGCTGGACATTTAGGGTAATAAGTTCTACACTCAACTTGTTTACCTATTGATGTTGTAACAATCAAAATATAATCCAGTTATTTATGTGATGCATCAATCATCTTGGCAAAAATAGGAGATAAAAATGAATGTGTGGATCCAGGATTAAATAAAATCTGTGCTTCTACTCCACAAACAAGAAGTTTACCTTCCACCACGTCTCCTGCAGTTTCAGCATCCGCACGATTTAGGTTAAACAAATGTCCATGTTGTTGTGGCCTGCTTTGTGCTTGGTTTTGCCTGCCTTGGACATTCCTATTTTGCTGAGGAGGACGAACATTTTGATTTTATGCTGGTGGTCTTCCTTGCTGCTATTGCTGCTGAGGTGGTCTAGCTTGATTCTGGATTGGTGCCTGGTTTTGAGGAGCTGCTTGCCTCTGTTGCTAGTTCCTGTTGGCTTGAGTCTGAAGTTGTGGGCAATTCTTGATTGCATGGTTCATTGCTCCACACTTAAAGCAAGCACCTGTCGCCTTGCGACATTCATGTGTTTCATGGTTCTTGCCACAGTGAACACAACCTTGCTTCGGTTGATTTTGCACCTGCTTTGGTTTCTTATTATGGTGCTGCCTCTGATTTTGTTGCTGATAGTGTTGTTTCCTGTCTTGAATGATCATGTTAATAATATCTTCAAATTTGTATGCTCGCTTGACGGCTTCATCATAAGTAGCTGGTGGGACTACCCCTATGGTATCTCTCATGATGATTGGATTCAATCCCTCCAGGAATTTGTTTATCTTCTTCTATTCACTATCAATAAGTTTGGTGGCATATCCGACTAGTCTCTCAAACTTGGTGACATACTCTAGAACGGCCATGTTACCCTGCATGAGCTGCTGGAACTCAATAGCTTTCTATCTCTTGATATGGGAAGGAATGTACTTGTCTTGAAATTGAGTCTTGAATGCTACCCATGCTGCTTCGTTAGCCATTGTCATGTACGGGTCCTTGATTGTCTGCCATTACTGGTCTGTAAGTCCATAGAATAAAGAAGTTGTGAGGTTGACTTTTTGTCTTCCTGTGCATGTGAAGACACCAAAGATCTTCTCAGTATTTGCCAACTAGTCATCTGCCACTAACGGGTTCTCGTGACCTAAAAATTCCTTTGGTGCTCTCTTCCTAAACCTCTCAAATAACAGATTATGGTCATGTTCCCTATTGTTGATAACAATATTCGGGGTTATAGGTGGAACTTGAGGCCTATTCTGGAGAACATCCAAGAGTTGCCTCTGAGCTTGAGTCATTTCCTCATCCTTTTTAGCCATTTGTTCTTGGAATCTAGCTTGTGTTTCATTGACTTGCCTCTACTGTTCTAACATGGCTTGCATGAGTTCTTGAAACTAAGTAGCTGTGAGTGTATTAGCCGGATCTGTTCCATTCTGATTACTACCTGAAGCATTGTGATTAGGACCTTTTCTTGGAGGCATGATACTGTAAAACAAAGTGTTAGTACTCAATAAATATGGTTTGATGGTTTCCTAGATGTCATACTAAAAGAATCTAACGAACTCACGAATCCTCGCCACGATTCTAAGACATTTCTAGCTTCTTTTAAGTGTCTGAAACAAGTCCTGCTCTAATACCAATCCTGTCGCAACCCCGGGCCGAGAACCTGGCTCGCGACACTATTACATGAGATAATTTGAAGTTATAGTTGATAATTTTCCAGAGGTTCCCGTGGTGTGGATCCCTAGACACGGGAGATCTAACTCACACAATTAAATATGCAGAAGCATGTAGCAAATCACATCACAACAAGACATAAATAAATACAGCATCAAGATCGATATATCAGAAAAGGAATTATAACATAACTGTTGGAAATAGGTGGGCCTCGTGGACAGATTTTCAAAACTTTTGACCCACTTGACTCAGGGATCAAGTGCCCATAAGGCCAAAATCATATTCAGGATGCAATCCCTCTGTCTCATCAATCATGTACAGCAATATATTCTATCCAGAAGATAGAAGAACAACAAGAATTCAACAACCAAAATAACCCACAATAAAGGTAGAAGCAGATTATTCCTTTGGAGCTTAGTTGTGCTCTAATAGAGAAGAAGACTTGCTAGTTGAAGAAACTCTTTCTTTGTAAGCAACTTAGGATCTCCAAGACCTCTTAGTCTTCCACGCTATGACCCGTATCAGATCTCTTTTCTCAAGAAGACTGGTGGAAACTTCAAGAGAAAACCCTTCAAGAAACTCAAGGAACTAGAAGAGAACTAGAAGAGCAAGAGAGATGTGCAACTCTTGCACAAAAGGGGGGCTGGACGTGAAATCCAAGATTATTACGTCCTAGCCCCTTGCTCTCCTTGCTTTTAAGCAACCTCTTTCCCTCCTCTTTTACTAATTAAAATAGAAGTCTTACTTCCACACAAATTAGTAACCCTACTATTACCACTATTAGAAGTCTCACTTCAAATAGAAATAGTAGCTTTCTAATTCCTTCATCTTAGAGTTCAAGTAGGATTAGTATTTTTCTAATAACTTGGTCTAGCGTGGGGGCCACTAGGGATTCCATAGAAAGCTGGCTCCAACTGGGACACCGCGACCCCACATCTCATGTGCAATCGGGGCCCACAGTTAATTGCAAATAACACCACTATATAAATGCAAGTGCACTCCAGTCTTAGGAATAAATTACAATGAAGAACCTAAACTTCCTGATTACCACAAGTAGGCCCCTCTATCAGTATCCAAGGATTAATTGGACTAAAACTGTCCCACCAATTTAAATCCACATCTTATTATTCTTGAGCCTCAATTAATCACAGTGATCATCAGTACCATCCAATTAACTCTTAATCGAGATGGGTGCGCACTTACTAATGACAAATTCATTAATTGGCACAAGGGGATAATGTAGATAGATTCCATCTTGACCATTGAATGTTCTCACATACCTACTACCACGTACCCAAGACACCGAGGGTTGACCTACAGTTGACCTCACTCATTGGTGACTCAAAGCAAATGAATAGATAGAAACTTGAGTTCATCAATGTCTCAGGATTGAGAGCCTATTGCTAGGGAATTATGAGAGCAAAACTTAAACTCGAGACAGTATTCCATAAGGTGCTTCTCATGGTCCTTCAATGCATCCAATGTACCAGCACCGTGATCCAGAATCTTACATTCCGATGATTGAGACAAATCACACTATCTCATAGTGATCAAAGTGCTACAACCTTATCAGATGAGATGCCTAGTCTCATCACCAGTTGTGAAGATATTTAAGTATAAGATTTGTGACATATGTCTCCCGTGTGTGGATCTCATCGATATACATATATCACATCTAATATACTAATGGGACCCGGTTCAACTGATGAACTATTATGTCATATGTATTGGTCATGTGCATTAAGTAATAAAACACCATTCATCTCATGAAAGGAAAGCATGATATTATTGATAAATAAAGAAATTAATCAATTTATTACATCATCTGATGGATTGAGTCCATACAATCTAACAATAACATCTCCAACATGATTCGAGTTTGAAAGTTAAACAAAAGTATCCTAAGTTTGTTACATCCTAAAATAAGAGACCAACAAAGGCCAATACAATACAAAAAATATACAAGAATCCAAGACATGATGAATCGAAACTCAAGATCCCGCCCGACGTCTGGATGATGTCATCGGGCTGCCACTCACGAGTTAGAGGTGGCTCAAAAGCCCCCTCCTGACACTCCTCCTCAAAAGCAATGTCTCCTACACCTGGGCACCAAAATAATAAACATCAAACACAATGGTTTGGCAGGTAATCAATTTAGGCATGAGCATGGAATCAAATATGTTTTATAAAAAATCGTAATGAATAAATCTTATGTAATTTGAAACAATTACTTGACTTAGTATAAATTCAAAATACGAAACGAAACTAGCATGAATACATATTATATCATGAATAGTAAATCCACAAAGAGCTCATCCTTTCTTTATCATATATAATGAAAAGAGCAAGCACGTATGATAAGCACGATATACATAATATAAACAAGACACAATTCCCACGAATACGGGGATTCCAACTCCGAAACTGGACACGCACGATGTGTAACAAAATACACGACTAATCTGCAGATAGTCCACATGTTTAAAGACCCCTGTAAGACCCAGACCCGAGTGGCCTTGATTAGTGTGATTAAGTCGTGTGTTAGCTCTAAGTGTGTTTAGTGGATTTTGATTTAATTGGGTTTAGAATAACTTTGTTATAGCTTTGAAAAATTTTAAGTGCCTTTGTGATTAGTGAGGCCCTTTGGGGGTTCCCTTTATGACTTTGCGTTTACTTGGGGCATTACTTGAGATTCTTTGAATTTGTATTTCGATCCCGTTTTACTAATCTCGTTGATCTCTACAACTTTCATGTTGATCCCGTCCCCATCCTGAATCCCGAAACGCGACTTTCATTGCATTGAAGGCAAAACAGTCTTTTTACACTAAATCTGTACCCGGTATTTGATATTTCCGGAACCTGCGAAACATATACTTTTTGGAAACTACATATTTCGATGATCATTTCTTCTTTCTTTGTTGAATTCATTTGAAGCCCCGAGAGCCATGATTTTGACCCCACAAAGTATCCTAGTGGTGGAGCCCACTTGCATTTGCTTATATAAGGTGAACCCATCTCCTTCCCTTCTCTTTTCCAGCCCAAAAGCAGCCCTTGTCTAGGGTTTTCCTTGCTTCTCTTGTTCTTCTTGCTTCCCATCACTAAATCTCCACCAAACTTTACTCTCTTGAGAAATGAAGACCATCACTCTCTTCCTCTCATTGCGAGCTTTTCATTGATAGCATTTGTGAAAGAAACCTCCATCTCCAAGATCTTCTTTGAGCTAGCGCTTGCCATTAGAGGACCTTCCAAGTAAGCTCTCTCTCTAATCTCTAAGATATGTGTTCTTCTAGTCCTTGAGAAGCTCAATTTCGATTATTGTGAGCTCTCTCTTCCTATTTCATTGTTTGACCCATTTTAGGGTTTGTTTGGGGATTTTTGTAGAGATTGTGATCTTGAGCTTGGAGAGGTGATTAGGAGCTTGATTTTGTTGATTAGAGACCTTGAGGCAAGTGGATGATTAGATGTTTTAAGCATTGAATGGTTTTTATGAGCAATGTTGATGGTTTCATTATCCCTTTTATGCTTCCATTTACTTGCATTGATTCTTGATAGTTCATTTAATGTCTTGGAAAAGTTTATCTATAGCCCTCATTTATTTCTTGATTGTAGCGCAAATGAATCTTCGTGAATGGTGGTTTCCTTTCTCTTTCTCTTTTGGTTGAATGAGGTGAAGAAGAAGGAGATTGGATTGAATGATTTGGAGATTTGATGGTATTTTCAAGCGGGTTTAAAGGAGGTTTTGAGCCCCTCAATTTGATGAAGAAATGGGTCTCAAAGGAGCTTGTAAGAAGTGGAAATGAAAGGGAGCAAAACTGTCCTGGAACCCATTTCTGGACAGTTCGCTCGAGCGAACCTAGTGGTCGCTCGAGCGAAGTATCCAGAACAGGCTCCGAACCATTCTAGTAGACAGTTCGCTCGAGCGAACCCTTCTTGGCTCGAGCGAACACTATCAGAATCACATCAGAGCTCTCACAGAACCTTGTTAGTTCGAGCGAACTATTTGTTCGCTTGAGCCAACAGGTTTGCTCGAGCAAACTCTCCCCAGATCCTCATAAAACCTCGTTAGTTCGAGCGAACTTGTGGTTCGCTCGAGCGAACCTCCCAGAAAGTCATTCCAGAGAGCTCGTTGCTCGAGCGAACTTCTTGTCCGCTCGAGCGGCCAGTACTGTTCACCTGGGACAATTCTGTGAGCAAAAATGAAATGTTTATATGATTGAGAGGTATTTGTTGGGAACTCTATTGTGATGGAAAACTTATAACCATTGTTTAACACCCATTTGAGAACGAAACCAAATCACAAGCTTTCATTTAAAGTTTTACAAATCCTAAGATGTATAAAGAGCCCGGAATGTCTCCAAACTCTAGGAGTACCAATCTTTATTGAATTTGACATACGGGACCTTTATTCACTTTGATTGAATTTCGAATTCCGATACTCGTCCTGAATTTCTTGAATTATGATTTATCATTTTCGAAAATACTGAATTTGCAACTATAACATTTTGTTAGTCCCGATATGCACTTCTCGTTTGAAATGATATTTGTACCTTCGAGCACCCCATCCCGCCCGTTTATATAAGTGCATCATATGAATTTTGTACATGCCTTGTTTTATGTGATTTGACCCATAAGTCAGCACCACTAAGCTTGGATGACCTTGTAGGTCTGATCCACCTACTTGGAGATCTCATTCCCGTCCCGCCAGCTGCAGTATGGATCCCGCTACCCGGTTATTACCATGGTCTTATCCCGATGCCGCAGATTGCTATTGTGGCTCCCGATGCCCGGTTCGCTACCGTGGTCATGTCCCGTATTTATTATGTATATGTATATGTTACTTATGTTGCATCTTCTCACTTCGGTGACTGAGGTCAACATCCCGATATGCTTATGTCACTTTGGTGATAGAGGACTTAGCTTCGTGTAATCGCCATATTGCTTGTTTCCCCATACAAGAAAATTCACTTTTAGCGGGGACCGTTGGCCGCCGCAAAAACTAACTTAAGCGCCGGTAAAACTTAGAGTGGCGGTCATGTCAACTGCCACTGGTTGACGGTATACAAACCGTGGGTGATACTTTTAGCGGCGACAGAATGGCCGCCGCTAATTTTTTATTGCAGCGCTTTCGACTGCCGGTAAAACATTCCCACATGCATGTTAAATGACGAGTTAATATTTTTTGTGGGGGTCTTCGACCGCCGGTAAAGGTTGGTGAAACGCCGCTAAAAGACTATAAGAAAAAGTTAAGAGTTGTAGTGGCGGTCAATTAGCCGCCGCTGTAAAGTCCATTAAACAATATGTAAGAGTTTTACCAGCGGTCATTTGGCCGCCGCTAATAGTCTTTTTTTTTTTATAAAAAAATTATTTTTGCATTTTTTGTTCAGAAACCTGTACTTACATAAACCTGTTCAAGACAATACAATTGAAGTCTCCAAAAACTTAATGAAGAATACTATTATTAATAATTTAATTTATACATTCCATTCCTTACATAACCAAATGAAACAAGACTCATTAATTTCTCATTGTCTACTTAAATGACAAATGAGATTCAAACACAAGATATCATTTTTAATAGCCGACACACTACACGGGACCTTTTTGCCCACTTTCATGATAGTTGTAGATTTGCCTTTAACAGCTACACCCAGACAAAGATCCATTTTTTGTCTATATCTTTATCGAAGAGACTTCAAGTTCGTATTCCTTGTCCTCTCATATCAATCATCATGACAACATCTAACACCTGCAATTAATATTTTTAGACCTGAGTTAGCCAACAAAGTTTTGATTTATGCCTGAGTGCATGAAGCATACAACAAGAGTTAAAGCATTACATTATCAAAAGAAACAGAATTTGGAACATATATCTAGATCTTGCAAAATATTGAATTGAAAATTGAGGGAATGTCACCATAATCAATGTTGTAGCATCATCCCATCAATCTGAAATTGACTTAAAAAAGAAAAATAAACATTCAAAAAAGAATATTTTAAAAGAATGCATATAAAAGTAATTCAATGTACCTGGTAGATCCCATAATCCTATATTAAATGTTTTCCCATCCAATCCACATTTGTACTGAAATTGTCAGAAACTTAGAGTTGCAAAATAATACATACTTACGAAAAGCTTTCTAGCTAAAGGAAAGTAAAAATTACGTACCTCAGTGATAAACTCAGTTGTCTGAAATCTGATGCAAAATGAACGGTTATTTGATCAACTATAAATTATAGCGGTCCCAAATGAGGAACAATGATAGTGAGGATTGCCACCAATATGTTGTTTTACCCAACCACCGATATAATTTAATAAAGAAGCCAACATCTCAATTCCAAGCAACAATAATTCATAAACCATTTTATATCCACATCCATAATTATCCAAAAGAACAAGAACTCCATCAAAAGTTATTCTTTAAACTAACATAGTATTAGTAGTTACTCTATCATGAAATAAAAGTACTAATCAAAGAAATTAACTAAAACGCCCATATGCTCCTCGATCATCCATCTGCTCCCTGTAAAAAAAAAAGAAAAAAAAAAGAAAAGAAAAGTGGACAATTGAGTTACCCTATTAAAAAAACATACACATACAATTAGTAATAATACAAAATAAATAAGTAAACTTACCCCTTCTGAAGAATTTTGTTGCTGGCTAGGTATCTGCAGCATCATCTCCGCCATTGTAGCTCGCATCCACTCTTGTTGCTTTTCCATTTGTTCAAGATATGCACGCCTATCTTCTTCATGCTTTTTCTGCATTTCCTCCATTCGAGCGTGCATGTTGTTCAGTTCAACACGCATTTCCTCAAGGTTAGTCCTATATTGGGTTGATGTGGAGCCAAAGACTGAGGTTGGTGTTGGACCAAGCCCATATCCACGTACCCGACCATGCCGCTCTGGTCCGATAACCTCACTTTAGATGTCATCACTTATATAATTAGAAGGTCCTCCCTCTTGTGATTCATGAATCTCCCTAAACTTTGACTACATTAAAAAGAATAAAATTAGTGGAATTATCTACAAATTAAAATTTATTAAAGAAAAAGACATTTTACATACAATAATCTCTGCTGATTTTTCATCAACGGGTGTCCCATCCTTCCGTGTATGGGTTCGAATGAAGAGGTCAGCTCGAGAAGGATTACCCCCATCAGTCCTACTTCGAGTCTATCCTTGTACAAAGTAAAGTACATAGCAAAGAGATATGTCAATGTAAATCTTAAAATACTATGTAATATAACAAACTAGTATACCTCTTCGTCTCTATAACAAGCAAAACTCTTCGTTCCCCCAGTATGTTTAATAATTTGGCAATTGCGATTGGCTTTATTTTTCTTAGATACAGCCTACATGTATACAACAACAATACAACTATCAATAAACATAAGCAAAAGGGCCCATTGGATGATTCTCTGAATTTTTGATTTCATACCTGCACCTCTGAAGAGCCCCAATATCGCACTAGCCATGCCCAATCTTCGGCCGAGATGTCGGGGGGTGTATGTCGAAGTCGCTCCTCATCTATGGGAAGTGGATAGTAATACTTATCCTTCAAGTCTTTTTTATAATCTCTATATTTCTTGGCTAAGCTCTGTAAAACCCATTTCTTTCGCTCCTCATCAACAATTGCAAACTCCTAAAAAGGTTAAAAGTAAGGGGCATGTCACGTTCAACTAAAATAATAGAATAAATAGTTTGCCAAGATATATACTACTAGTTACCTGAACATGCCTCTACATTTTCTCTTTAGCTTGCTGTGGGATTTCGGCCCATTTCTTCACCTGTATTGGTGCAATTCCAGGAGTCCTTATAACTATTCTGCATAACGTTGCAAGAGACCTAGCATGCTCTCCAATTGGTTGACCCTCTGCATTGAACTCCACAATAAACTTGTCATTAGGGCGTTTGTTAAATAACTTAATGCCTCGCGTGGGCCCTCAGGTCCTCTTCCTCCCAGTACAAGAACCTGCTTTTGAAGTTTGAAATAAAAAACAAAAAATAAATAAATTTTATCAAATATATAAGATATTGGCAAAAAACTAATAATCATGTATACATTAAATTAACAATTTAAGTCATCTTACTAGAGCTACCCCCCCCCCCCCCCCAACAACATCTCTAGGAGAAGGCTGACGCTGGGTTTCAAATGTCTCCTCTCGTGGCTGTACAGACAAACTCTGCTCAGATCTGCGATTGCCTCGACAAAGCATGGTTATCTATTTAAATTTCTTAATCACATAAATAGTTATACATCATTAACAATATATCTAAAAAATTTAACAATATTCATCAAATCCTATAAGAAAATAATAAAAAATGCCAAAAGAGTAAGAAGTGAAAAAAGTATAATATTTTATTCACAATTTAATTAAGAGGATATCTAAAATGCAATCTCAACTGTTGTACCTAGGTCTAGTATCTCAATCACAATCATCAATAAAGGCATCATCTATATCACCATCCTCACTAGCGGTATCATCTCCTTCATGTTCTTGGCTTTGATGTGGAAGTACCATATTTGCATCAAGAACAACACCTTCGATATCAGGCCTATTCCAAGTGATAACATCATCATTGGTGTCTATTGTGTCTGTCGACTCACTGTGCAACCGAAGCTCAATTTGCTGGCATGGATCCACTTCTGGTTCCATATCGTATAAGTCTCGAGGTTGTATCTTTATCACGACACGCCAATTGGCGTCGATGGAATCTTGGACATAGAAAACTTGTTGTGCCTGACTTGCAAGAATAAAAGGTTCGTTGGTATTTACGGTCCTTGTGATATTCACGCAGGTGAACCCATATTCATCTTGCTTGATTCCCCTACCACCATGGTTATTTACATCCCACCAGTCACATTTAAATAACATTATTCGATTCCCACCGAGATACTTTAGCTCTATAATGTCATTTAAGACGCCATAATAGCCGACATTGCCGGTCATCGGGTTCGGGTCTCTCGCGCTTGCAAAGCTCGATGTCTCTGCAGTTACAAAAACTCCACTATTTTGAGTTTTCCTTTGTCTCTCACGATCTTTTGTGTGAAATCTAAATCCATTTACAATGCAGCCCTTAAAACACCTCACAACTCGAATGGGGCCCGTAGCTATTGACTGGAGTTGTTCGTTCACCTGCTCACCATCTATTTGCATCTGCGAAACCTATTCAGATTGGAGAAAGAAATTAATACTTCCCCTTTAGTAGCGCACAAAAATAATTATATTTAATACAAAAATGCATATGATATCTAACACTTACATGTCTTTCAAACCAATTTCCAAATTCTTTAATATGAGTGCGATCAACATCCCTAGCACTTATTCGCCCACGAGAAGCGTCCTTAATCATTTGCTTATGTGTCCTACATAATAAAAATATGTTATAATCCAAATGAGGAAAGAAGTGTTAATTTACTATTGATATATCATTTTAGCAAGTTTGGAACTAAAAATCTTACTGAACAAATGGGACGACTTCTTCACAATTATTCAACACATATAGACGAGCTTGTTCCCACTCATCTGTACTTAGAGTGCGCGACAATGCCTTCCCTAAAGTACGACCATTTCTTGTGAAAACAGAAAACTTTCCTTGTGGTTCAACATCACCACAGTCGTAATTCCTCACAGGTCGATTGTACCTCGACTCAATCTCATGCAAGTACCTCGAACAAAAGGTCGAACATTCTTCTGAAAGATACCCTTCTGCTATAAAACCCTCTGGATGACTTTTATTACGTACATGACTTCAATGTATGTAGGTACCTATAAGAATAAAAGTGTAGCATTATTATAATTATAAATGTAAATGATATATTGATATAATATATATACATACATGCCTTTCGATTGGATACATCCACCGATACTGTACTGGTCCAGCAAACCTGGCCTCATCAGCCAAGTGAATGGGCAAGTGCACCATAACATCAAAGAATGCTGGTGGAAAGATCATTTCCATTTTGCATAATGTTAGAGCAATCTGGGATTGAAGTTGCTCCAGCTCTGAGACTCGTAACACTTTTGAACACAAGTTCCTAAAGAAAGTGGATAGTTGAATCAAAACCAAGCAGACATCCTTGGGTAAGAGTCCACGAATTGCAAGTGGAAGTAGTTGCTGCATAAGAATATGGCAATCGTGACTCTTTAACCCCGAGATCTTGCACTATTTGACTTGAACACATCGTGCAATATTTGATGAATAATTATCTGGAACCTTCACCTCCTTCAAGCATTGACAGAACTTCCTTTTTTCATCCAAAGACATTGTGTAGCATGCGGGGGGCAATAACAACTTACTTCCTTCCTGTCTTGGGTGAAGTCGTTCCCTTATGCCCATTAACTTCAAATCGAGACGAGCTTTCAAGGTGTCTTTTGTTTTCTCCTCCATATCCAATAATGTCACAAACATTCTTCTCAATGTGCATAACATCCAGACTGTGCTGCAATATGAGATCTTTCCAATAAGGCAATTGGAAGAAAATACTCTTCTTCTTCCAGTTCTTTGGCAATTTGGAATCATCCCTTTTTCTCTTCCTCCCATCCTTATCCTTATCTGCCTTACCAAATGTTATTTGCTCGTAGTCACGTAATTGGTTGAGTACATCATCGCCGGTTAATGCATTTGGAGCACATCTCAAATCTTTAAACCCGTCAAAGGATCTCTTATTGTGTCGGAATTTATGGTCTATTGATAGAAATCGACGATGTCCCATGTAACACCACTTGCGTCCATGCTTTAATCTAACTGAGCAAGTATCCTTATTGCAAGAGGGACAAGCCTTTTCCCCTTTAGTGCTCCAACCTGACAGGTTAGCATACGCAAGAAAGTCACTAATAGTCCACAACACAACTGCATGCATTTGAAAATTCTTTTTTGAAAAAGCATCATATGTCATTACTCCATCTATCCACAACTCTGTCAACTCTTCTATCAGCGGCTTTAGGTACACATCAATGTCGTTTCCGGGAGACTTAGGGCCAGGAATAAGCATTGACAACTGGAAAAATGTTTGCTTCATACACATCCATGGTGGCAAGTTATATGGAATTAGAACAACAGGCCATGTGCTATGAACAATACTCATGGAGTTAAAAGGGTTAAAGCCATCACTCGCTAACACAAGTCTAACATTACGTGGCTCCGAACCAAACAACGGGTATTCCTCGTCTAAAGCTCCCCATGCCTCAGAATCTGCTGGATGCCTTAAGACCCCATCCTTTGTGCGGCCCTGGGCATGCCATCTCATGTGGTCGGCTGTTTTTGAAGACATAAATAATCTTTGAAGCCTAGGTTTCAAAGGAAAGTAACGCAAAATCTTAGCGGGTATCTTCTTATCCTTTGTAGATGAAGTTAAAGCCTGTTCAGTGGAGCTTCTTGTCACCAATTTCCACCTAGACTCACCACATATGGTACATTCATTCGTATTCTCATACTCCTTCCAATAAAGCATACAGTCATTCGAGCAAGCATCTATCTTTTTGTAGTGCAGACCAAGATCCCGAAGCATCTTTTTTGATTCATAGTGATTCTTGGGCAACATTTCACCAACAGGAAGTGCCTCTTTTAATAGCTCAAGCAACATGTCAAATGATTTGTTACTCCATCCGTTAAGACACTTCAAGTGAAATAATCTTACAATGAAAGATAGTTTCGAAAATTTAATGCATCCAGGGTATAATTCAATTTTGGCTTCCTTCAACAGTTCATAAAATTTATGTGCTTTCCTATTTGGCTCATCCGGAGTGCTTTCTTCTGGTATTTCATTAACATCACCACCACCTAAGTTTGACATTCCGAATGCATCTTCTAACATTCCATGTATATCATCACCCTCATCGGACTCATCACTAATATATTCATCTCCATAAATGTCCTCACCATGACTCGTCTAGTGGATGTATCTCTTTATTATCCCATTCCATAACAAGTCACCGTGCACTTCTTCTCTATTCTTATAAAACTTGTTGCAACATTTGATACATGGACATGGGATCTTATCCTCATTTGTTGTATGGTCAAATGCAAAATCTAGGAATTCCTTAACCCCATTTAGATACTCAGGGCTCACTCTTGACTTCTGCATCCAACTTTTATCCATCGAAATATCCCGCTCGTGCCAACGTCACCTATTGGCGAAAAGCACAAGGTCACACAAACCTTAGAAATTATAATCCAATATTATTAACACATATTATTTATTGAATATTAACATTCAACTATAATGTCATGTCATTTTTCATTTAAATAATACAATCTCCCATCCATGGACTATATGTAAATCATGGTTCGAAAAAGGGATGGAAATAATCACTAACGGTGCATTTTAAGGATTCCTTACTTCCTACTTTGAAGTAGTTGTTAACAATGGCGGACCAAGGATTTTCATTTGAGTGCTCATGATGGTCGATTGAAAAACTCAATTATTATTTTATTGTATTTTCTTCACATTAATAATGACACAAGAAAAAATGTATTCGGAAAATAAGGAGAAGAATATGAACTCCTATACTTGAGAATAGTGGAAAAGAATATGAATGCATCAATACACTACTCAAGCCCAATAATCATAGAAATGCTCACTCCAATATACACTCAATGGTCTAAACAAGAATAGTTAGAACGGAATTTTAGCCTAGAACGTTTTGGTTTAAACAGATATATATATATATTCATTTAGTCAAAACCATTTAATTCTCAAATAATCAATTTCCACTAAATAAAATAAATTTTCAAAACAAACAAGTAGACCACTCCAGTTGAATCATTATGCATGGACATAACCATAAAAATACACACATCAATAAAAATTTAAGACAACCTTTAGTAATAGTAAAAAAAAAATGAGGGTGTTCAGCTTTTCATTTTTCCACCCCTTTTACTTTTATTTTAAGTTAATATTCTGATTATTTTTTTTATTTAAAAATCCTAGATTAAAAAAAAAAAAAACAACTTGCATCTTTCTATGTTTAGTAGAAACTTATTATTTTTGTTACTTGCATAATATATGGTTGGAAAGTGTCTTTGTACATACTTCATATTTAGAAATTGCATTAGAATGAAGTTTTTGTTGCTGAAATCACAAGATTATTGACTGATTAGAAAGATTAAACTCGGACCTGGTATATGAATCGTGAAAAATTCTACACAGTTTCAGCAGAATTGACCCGACTATGTTACAAAAGTGCGTGATTTGAAAACCAAGTAAACGTCAATGTTTTGATCTGAAAAATAGCAGATTTAAAGTATGGTAATAGGACTTTGAAACCCCAGAATTTTAGCCTAAAATAACCTCGGGAACCATGTCAATCAGAGGCACAAATAGGGATACCCAGCAAAGCCTGTATCAGATTTCTGCAGCAAACTGGTTCAAGAAGGCATCTTTAGGTGATCATATGTTTTTCGTTTTAAGTCCTTTTTCCATTCTTCTTTTTTTGTTGTGTTCATGAATCATCATAGTACTGATTCCAGCCACTAGATTTAAGTTTATATCATCTTAGTCCTGTCGTATAGTCCAGCGAAATTGGGCATGTACAAGAGTTTCCATACTTGGAATTTTTTTTACAGCATGCAAAGATTTTTAGAAACTTGCATAAAATTGCATTGTTAGCATTATAGATCATTCATATTTGCATAAAAAGTGATTTTGGTAATTAGGATTTAATTTAAAAATTTTCTTTTTCATTTTCTTATATTAAATTGGTTGTTTAATTTGTGTATTCTTTTGCAGTTTTTAATTTAATTAGATTAGTTTTCTTTATTTAGATTAGTGTTTTTATTTTTTATTTTTGGAAAGTTGGTGTAATTTAATTAGTTTCCATTCATCTTCTTTATATGGCTAAAATGGCTAAGAAGAAAGTTTTATTGGCTTAATTCTTTATAAATTTTGAGAAATTTATGAAAAATATCTAGAAAGATCCATATGCAATTAGAACAATTAGAGGTACTTATTTACTCAAAACGAGAACTTTGCAATAAAGTAGTCAGTGCCACAGATTGACTTAGATTGATCTGGATTGCCTCAAGCTTATCCAAAATGAATATTCCTAAATATGAAATTATACCCTTCAATGTGATTTTCATGCATTCACATCAAGAATTCAGCAATTATTTATTGGCTTGCATAAGAGACGTCTGTCACAATTTGAGATCATTGTAATAAATACATATAGCAATCACAACAAATTAAAATTGCTGAACCGGGTAGACATATAGCAATCACAACAAATTAAATTTGTTGAATAAGGCAGCAATAGTAATAAGAGAGAACCTGAATATCAGTAATGGCAATATTGCATAAAGAATAAATAAGAAATTGTCTTGCATAAGAGAGGTAGCAATCACAAGTTGCTGAACTAGGCAGCATCAGCAATAAGACAAAATATGATGAAAAGCAGCCATGTAAATATTGCATAAAAAATAAATAAGAATGGGATACGTGATTGGGTCCCAAGATTGGTACGTGTGGGCCATGATCTGTTCCCACTCTTTGTACATGTGGGCACTAATCTGATCCCATCAAAAGGGAGGGGCTGGCGGTGGAAACATGGCACTGATGTGGGCACTGATATGATCCCATCAAAAGGGAGGAGCTAGCGGTGGGCAGCATCAGCAATAAGACAGAATATGATGAAAAGCAGCCATGTAAATATTGCATAAAAAATAAATAAGAATGGGATACGTAATTTGGTCCCAAGATTGGTACGTGTGGGCCATGATCTGCTCCCACTCTTTGCACGTGTGGGCACTGATTTGATCCCATCAAAAGGGAGGGGCTGGCGGTGGAATCATGGCACTGATGTGGGCACTGATCTGATCCCATCAAAAGGGAGGGGCTGGCAGTGGAATCATGGCACTGATCTGATCCCACTCTTTCTACGTGGAGGTCTAAGTAGAATCAAAAGGGATGGGCGGTGGAGGTATGGGCGGTGAAGGTCTGGGTGGGAGGGGCTGGCGGCAAGGGTTTCCTTTTTTGTCTGGGCTGTAATATCTGGGCTGGGCAGAGGGTTTGGGTGGGAGGGGCTGGGCAGGGAGAGGGTTTCAACAGGGGGTTGCTGGGCGAGTAGAGGGTTTCTACAAGAGGGTTGTGGGTGGACTGAGGGCTGGGCTATTGGGCAGGAGGAGGGCAGTTGTGGGTGGTGGGAGAATGTGAGGGCTAGGAGGAGGAGAGAGGGAAGAAGAGGACATACCTATTGCAGTTGAAGAAGGAGAACCCAAGAGTCTGAGGGAGAGAACTGAAACGACGTGCACATATTGTAGAAACTAAACAGGGATCGATTGCTAATAAGGGTTTTTTAATTAACCATCTTAATTATATTTAGTGGGGGCTATTGTGACCCCCACTAAATATGAGTTTTACCGGCGCCCCAACTAATGGCCGCCGCTATAAATACATTTTTACCCTCCATCGGATTAGCCGCCGCTAAGATTTAGACGCTAAAGAGAAAAAAATTTCCCGCTAAACAATGGTGCCATTGGAGTGGGGTTTATACCGGCAGTCAATGGAACGGACGCCGCTAAAAGTGAATTAAAATTGACTTGCAGCGGGGGCCAACTTTGGCCCCCGCTATATGTGATCTATAGCAGCACCTAAGGCTGGCCCCCGCTAAAAGTTCGCCGCTAAAAGTGTTTTTTCTTGTAGTGGAAATTTATTGTTTTAACAGGTTTAAATGTTTTCCAAGGTAATTTCAATTATTGTATTATCTTTTCACCCACCTGCCAAACTGTCGTGTTTGACCATTGTTTTGGTACTCAGGTCCTGTTGTCGGTTTCCCTAAGAAGAGCGTGAGGAGGCCGTCAGTGAACCGCTTAGTTGAGAGACACGCTGATGATGTCGTTTAAACATTCAGGTGTCTGAGTTACGTAACATTTTGGGTTAGAATTAACCATTCTTTTTGGGAACTTGATACTTTGTTTATATTGGCCTTTGCTGGCCTCTATTTTTGGGAATTGTAATTAAATGACATTGCTATAAACTTTAACTTTTTTTTGGGAAATAGCTAATGATCATTACTCATTTTGATACTGGTGTTAAATATGTTTTAATCTTGTTATCTTGGACATGAATGTATGAATTAGATTTGCTACACGCTTCCACACTTAAAAGAAATATTCATGTTGATGTGATATCCTCACTGCAAACACCTGTGGGAAATCGCATGTACGAATGACATCTTTGATGAACTCGTATACGTTTTGACTTGAATTAATTCATAGTTTTGGTATGGATTTTCATCATTCAATCATCCCATAATTTTTAGTCCCCATCCCGGATTAGGCCCGCTGACCCGGTCTGGGGTCGCGACAGGTTGGTCTCAGAGCGAGACGTGTTTCAGGTAATTAAAAGAAACTAGAAATCCTAAGGACGTGGCGAGGATTCATTAGAATTTTCGTTAGTTAGTATCGTATGAGCAATGTGTGACCCTTTATTTGATTATTATGTGCTATCAATTTGTTTTGCAGCATTATGCCACCTCGTAAGCGACCGATAAACGGCAATCTCACAGCTAGTAACAGTGAGCACATAGGGCCAGTCCAAGAAGATTTCCCCAACAATAACATGCAAAATCAATTCCAACAAATAATGCAGGCTATGTTAGATCAACAGCGTCAGGCTAATGAGAATCAGGCCAGATTGCAATAACAGATAATGAAGAAAGTTGAAGACCATGCTAGGGAATTGCAAGGCAAGCAGAGGCAATTGTTAGAGGTTTTACAGAGGCGGCCCGAACCAATGCAAGCTCAACCAACTATCGTCATTAACCAAAGGGAACATGATCCAAATGCCTTGTTTGAGGTCAGAGGACCCATTAGCTGCAGATGATTGGCTAGAGCACACAGAGAACATCTTTGAGATCTTCCAATGCACCGAAAGAGAGCGAGTTAAGCTTGCAACGTCTCTCTTCACCAGTTCAGCAGACATTTGGTGGAAGACAGTTAGAGAGGAGTACAGGCACATGGCAGATGCAGTGACATGGGCAAGTTTCAAGAGACAGTTTGGGGACAAGTACGTACCCACACATATCAAGAGATAGAAGGCGGTGGAATTCCAACAACTTGTCCAAGGCAAAATGTCAGTCCTCAAATATCTCACTAAGTTCGAGAGATTGTCAAGATATGCTCCTGAGCTAATGGATACAATGGAGAAGAAGATTGTTAAGTTCCTCGAAAGACTGAACCCCAGCATCGAGAGGGATGCTACGTGGGTTGTACCACCTACAACCTTCGAAGAGGCAGTCAAGAGGGCTTATAAGTTTGAGAATTTCCACTACAAGATCCTCAGACTTCAAGGCAAAGGACAACCCCAACAGCCGAATAACCAGCAGCGCAACCACCAACACAAGAGGCAGAGACAAGATCAAAATGTACAAAATCCATTAGTGTGTACACATTGTTGGAAAAACCATGAGAGTGCCCAATGTCGTACCATCACAAGGGCATGCTTCAGATGTGGCTCCATGAACCACCAGATGAGAGACTGCCCAAGGCAGAATAGGCATAATCAGCAGCAACAGGGGGCACAGCGTCCAGCACCACCTCAGAATGCAATGGTTTGCAGAGTCAAGCTAGACCCCTTCAGCAACAAGCACCACAGCAGCAGTATAGGCCACAGCAGCAACAGCAGCAGCAAGCCCGTCAGCAAAGGCAGAATCAGAATCAGCGTGCTCCACAGCAGAATAAAAATGCACAACAAGGCAGCCCACAACAGGCTCAGAACAAGCCACAATAGAGAGGGCAAATCTATGTTGTCAATAGAGCTGATGTAGAGGCAGCAGGAGATATAGTGGAAGGTACACTTCTTGTTTATGGATTTAAAGCTAGGGTTTTGTTTGACCCCGGCTCTACTCACTCTTTTATCTCTCCAAAATTTGCAAAGATGGTTGATATGCATGCTAGAGAGTTGGATTTTATTTTGACTGCGGCCACCCCTATAGGTAAAGAAGTTATATGTAGGACTTTTTACCCTAGTTGTTCAGTAATGATAAAAGAGATAGAGCTACCAACAAATCTCATTTTTTTGGAGATGTATGATTTCGATATCATCCTAGGGATAGACTGGTTAGCAGGGTATCATGCTAGAAAGGATTGTTTCCATAAGACCCTCACCTTCAAATTAGAAGAGACACCAGCTGGTGTGTTATTTCGAGGAGACGGGAGTAATCCTAGTATAGGGTTTATTTCAGCGTTGAAGGCTGATAGACTTCTGAAAGGTGGATGTAAGGCCTATTTGGCGTTTATCACGGAGGATAAACGATCCCAAGGGGTGGAGGAGATCCCAATTTTTGGGAATTCCCGAATGTTTTTCCGAAGGAGATTCCAGGTTTGTCACCTATTAGAGAGATGGATTTCACTATCGAGCTATTACCAGGGACCGCTCCGATCTCTATTGCACCTTATAAAATGGCTCCGGCGGAATTAGGAGAATTGAAGACACAATTGCAAGAATTGTTGGACAAAGGTTTTGTAAGACCTAGTGTTTCGCCATGGGGAGCTCCGATATTGTTTGTCAAGAAGAAAGATAGTTCCATGAGAATGTGCATAGATTACCGGACATTGAACCAAGTGACCATCAAGAACAAGTATCCTTTGCCAATGATAGATAAATTGCTTGACCAGTTACAAGGTGCTTCGCATTTCTCAAAGATTGATTTGAGATCCGGTTACCGTCAACTCAGAGAATCAGATGTATTGAAGACGGCTTTCTGGACAAGATATGGACACTATGAGTTTCTAGTGATGCCATTTGGATTGACTAATGCACCAGCAGTGTTCATGGCATTGATGAACAAGATATTCGCAAAATACCTGGACCAGTTTGTAGTGGTATTCATCGATGACATTTTGGTGTACTCAAAGACCAAAGAGGAGCATGAAGAACACTTGAGGATAACATTGCAGCTTCTAAGAGAGAACCAGCTGTATGCAAAACTCAATAAGTGTGAATCTTGGCTAGAGCAAGTAGCATTTTTGGGGCACATTATCTCCAGAGAAGGACTATCAGTAGACCCGTCCAAGATTGAAGAAGTTGTACAGTGGGAAAGACCGAAAAATGTGTCAGAAATCAGAAGTTTTCAAGGATTGGCAGGCTACTACCGGAGGTTTGTTCAAGGATTTTCGTCAATTGCGTCACCTTTGACGAAGTTGACAAGGAAGAATATGCCTTATGTGTGGTCAGACAAGTGTGAAGATAGTTTTCAAGAGCTGAAGAAGAGATTAACCACATCACCAGTCTTTACTTTGCCATCTGGAAGCGGCGGTTTTACCATTTTTACCGATGCTTTAAACATTGGACTTGGATGTGTGTTGATGTAGGAAGGAAAAGTAGTAGCCTATGGATCCCAACAGTTGAAGGATCATGAGAAGAACTATGCAACCCATGATCTTGAGTTAGCAGCGGTTGTTTTCGCATTGAAAACGTGGAGACATTATCTATATGCAGAGAAATTTAAGGTTCACTCCGATCACCGCAGCTTACAGTATTTGTTTTCACAGAAGGAACTGAACATGAGGTAGAGAAGATGGATGGAATACATCAAGGATTATGATTTTTCAATCAAGTACCACCCGGGGAAGCCTTGAGCAGAAAGTCAGTGAGCTTGGCAAATCTCAGTGACACCTGTATTTTTGAGTAATTTGAGGAGTTGAGAATAGATTTACAGCCACTGAAGAAAGGGTGTTTTATTAGCTAACATGTTAGTTTCAAAGCCTTCTTTCATTCAGAAGATCAAAGATAGTCAGTTGCAAGATCCAGAGTTGGCCAAGATTTCAAGCATATAGCGGATCGTCTTGATTTTCGCATTGTTGATGGAGTTTTGTACTACCGCGACCGTCTGTGTGTACCAAACATTGAAGATTTGAGGAATGACATCATGACAGAAACTCACAGCACAAGGTATTCCATGCATCCAGGCAGTACGAAGATGTATCAGAGCTTAAAGGGCAGATTTTGGTGGAACAACATGAAGAGAGAGATAGTGGCATTCGTCTCCCGGTGTATGACATGTCAGTTGATTAAAGCAAAGCACCAGAAGCCTCCAGGGTTATTGCAACCGTTAGAGATTCCGGAATAGAAATGGAAACACATTACCATGGATTTCATTTCGGGACTACCGAGTACCAGCAAAGGCAATAATGCTATATGGGTCATTGTAGACCGTCTCACCGGGTCAGCTCATTTCATCCCGATGAAGATAGGAAAGAAGATGCACATGCTACCTTTGACAGAGTTGTTTGTTAGTGAGATTGTCAGCAGACATGGTCAGCCAGTTTCCATCACGTCTAATAGAGACAGCAGATTCGTCTCGAGATTTTGAAAGACATTGTATGAGTCTATGGGTACGAGCTACAGTTCAGTACAGCTTACCATCCTCAAACAAATGGCCAATCAGAGAGGACCATTCAAACTCTTGAGGATATGCTCTGTGCTTGTGTATTGGACTTCAAGACCCAATGAGATGAGACTCTATCATTGTGTGAGTTCGCTTACAATAATACTTACCACTCGAGCATTGGGATGGCACCTTTTGAGACATTGTATGGCAGACGGTGTAGGACACCTGTTTGTTGGGAAGAAGTTGGTACCCGCAGTTTACATGAGCCAGCCATGGTGAGTGAAACCAGTGACAATGTCAAGCAGATTCAAAAACGCCTGAAAGTAGCCCGGAGTAGACAGAAGAGTTATGCAGATTCTCACAGAAGGGACTTACAGTTCAAGGAAGGAGACAAGGTTTTCTTGAAGGTATCACCGACTAGAGGAACATTGAGATTTGAGCAGAAAGGCAAGTTATCAATGAGATACATTGGACCTTATGACATTGTGAGCAAGATTGGTGACATGGCTTATAGATTAGCCTTACCACCTGAGCTTTCTAGCGTACACAATATTTTTCATGTGTCAATGTTGAATAAGTACATTCCCGATCCTTCACATGTACTCCAGCATGAACCATTAGAAATTAGAGAAGATGCTACCTATGTCTAGAAGCCTATTCAGATCGTTGACACAAAGGAACAAGAATTGAGGACACGGACTATTCAGTGGGTGAAACTACTTTGGGAGAATCATGGGCCGGAAGAAGCAACATGGGAATTACGAGACCAAGTGCAGAAGAAGTACCCACATCTTCTACCGGAGGTGAGTTTTGTATTTTAATTGGTGGACCAAATATCCCAAGGGGTGGAGATGTAAGACCCCAACCTGAGTGACCTCGATTAGTGTGATTAAGTCGTGTATTAGCTCTAAGTGTGTTTAGTCAATTCTGATTTAATTGGGTTTAGAATAGCTTTATTATAGCTTTGAGAAATTTTGAGTGCCTTTGTAATTAGTAGGGCCCTTTAGGAGTTCCTTTTATGACTTTGCATTTACTTAAGGGATTGCTCGAGATTCTTTGTATTTGTATTTCTACCCCGTTGTACTAATCTCGCTGATCTCTACAACTTTCATGTTGATCCCGTCCCTGTCCCCAATCCTGAAACCCGACTTTCATTGCATTGAGGGCAAAACAATCTTTTTACACTAAATCTGTACCCAATATTTGATATTCCCAAAAACCGCGAAACATATATTTTTTGGAAACTAGATATTTAGACGATTATTTCTTCCTTCTTCGTCGAATTCATTTGAAGCCCTGAGAGCCATGATTTTGACCCTACAAAGTTTCCTAGTGGTGGAGCCCACATGCATTTGCTTATATAAGGTGAACCCATCTCCTTCCCTTCTCTTTTCCAACCCAAAAGCAACCCTTGTTTAGGGTTTTCCTTGCTTCTCTTCTTCTTCTTGCTTCCCATCACTAAATCTCCACCGAACTTTACTCTCTTGAGAAATGAAGACCATCACTCTCTTCCTCTCGTTGAGAGCTTTTCATTGATAGCATTTGTGAAAGAAACCTCCATCTCCAAGATCTTCTTTGAGCTAGCTCTTGCCATTAGAGGACCTTCCAAGTAAGCTCTCTCCCTAATCTCTTAAATATGAGTTCTTCTAGTCCTTGAGAAGCTCCATTTCCATTATTGTGAGCTCTCTCTTCCTATTTCATTGTTTGGCCCATTTAGGGTTTGTTTGGGGATTTTTTTAGAGATTGTGATCTTGAGCTTGGAGAGGTGATTAGGAGCTTGATTTTGTTGAGTAGAGACCTTGACGCAAGTGGATGATTAGATGTTTTAAGCATTGAATGGTTTTTATGAGCAATGTTGATGGTTTCATTATCTCTTTTATGCTTCCATTTACTTGCATTGATTTGAAATAAATGAACATTAATGATTCTTGATAGTTCATTTAATGTCTTGGAAAAGTTGATCTATAGCCCTCATTTATTTCTTGATTGTAGCACAAATGAATCTTTGTTTCCGTTCTCTTTCTCTTTTGGTTGAATGAGGTGAAGAAGAAGGAGATTGGATTGAATGATTTGGAGATTTGATGGTATTTTCAAGGGGGGTTTAAAGGAGGTTTTGAGCCTCTCAATTTGATGAAGAAATAGGTCTCCAAGGAGCTTGTAAGAAGTGGAAATGAAAGGGAGCAAAACTTTCCCGGAACCCTTTCTGGACAGTTCGCTCGAGCGAACCTGGTGGTCGCTTGAGCGAACTGTCCAGAACAGGCTTCGAACCATTCCAGTAGACAGTTCGCTCGAGCGAACCCTTCTTCGCTCGAGCAAACACTCCCAGAATCACATCAGAGCTCTCACAGAACCTTGTTAGTTCGAGCGAACTATTTGTTCGCTTGAGCCAACAGGTTCGCTTGAGCGAAAGCGAAACCCTTATTCGCTCGAGCGAACTCTCCCCAGATCCTCACAGAACCTCGTTAGTTCGAACGAACTTATGGTTCGCTTGAGCGAACCCATTATCCGCTCGAGCAAACCTCCCAGAAAGTCATTCCAGAGAGCTTGTTGCTCGAGCGAACTTCTTGTCTGATCGAACGACCAGCACTGTTCACCTGGGACTATTCTGTGAGCAAAAATGAAATGTTTATATGATTGAGAGGTGTTTATTGGGAACCCTATTGTGATGGAAAACTTATAATCATTGTTTAACACCCATTTGAGAACGAAACCAAATCACAAGTTTTCATTTAAAGTTTTAAAAATCCTAAGGTGTATAAAGAGCCCGAAATGTCTCCAAACTCTAGGAGTACCAATCTTTATTGAATTTGACATACGGGACCTTTATTCACTTTGATTGAATTTCGAATTCCGATACTTGTCCCGAATTTCTTGAATTATGATTTATCATTCCCGAAAATACTGAATTTGCAGCTATAACATTTTGCTAGTCCCGATATGCACTTTTCGTTTGAAATGATATTTGTGCCTTCGAGCACCCCATCCCGCCCGTTTATATAATTGCATCATATGAATTTTGTACATTCCTTGTTTTCTGTGATTTGACCAATGAGTGGGCACCACTAAGTTTGGATAACCTTGTTGGTCTAATCCACCTACTTGGAGATCCATTTCTCGTCCCAACAACTGCAGTTTGGATCCCGCTACCATGTTATTACCGTGGTCTTGTCCCGATGCCGCAGATTGCTACTGTGGTTCCCGATGCCCGGTTCGCTATCTTGATCATGTCCCGTATTTATTATATATATATATATGTATATGTTACTTATGTTGCATCTCCTCACTTCGGTGACTGAGGTCAACATCCCGATATGCTTATGTCACTTCGGTGATAGAGGACTTAGCTTCGTGTGGTTGTCATATTGCTTGTTTCCCCGAATTCCTTGGATACCTTACTTGTTTTAAATTACATATATGTTTTGAATAGATGATCCTTTTGTTTTATGAAATTTATTGTTTTAACAGGTTTAAATATTTTTCAAGGTAATTTCAATTGTAGTATTATCTTTTCACCCAGTTGCCAAACCGTCGTGTTTGACCCTTATTTTGGTATTCAGGTCCTGTTGTCGGTTTCCCCGAGGAGGAGCTTGAGGAGGCGGTCAGTGAACCGCAGCGCTTAGTTGAGTGGCACGCCGATGACGTCGTTTAGACATTCAGGTGTCCGAGTTACATAACATTTTGGGTTATAATTAACCGTTCTTTTTGGGAACTTGATACTTTGTTTATATTGGCTTTTGTTGGCCTCTATTTTTGGAAATTGTAATTAAATGACATTGCTGTAAACTTTAACTTTCTTTTGGGAAATAACTAATGATCATTGCTCATTTTAATACTGGTGTTAAATATGTTTTAATCTTGTTATCTTAGACATGAATGTATGAATTAGATTTGTTACACGCTTCCGCACTTATAAGAAATATCCATGTTGATGTGATATCCTCACCGTGGACAACTGTGGGAAATCGCGTGTACGAATGGCATCTTTGATGGACTCGTAGACATTTTGACTTAAATTAATTCATAGTTTTTGTATAGATTTTCATCATTCATTCATCCCATAATTTTTGGTCCCAATCACGGATTAGGCCCACTGACCTGGTCCGGGGTCGCGACAACCCCCAAACAGTGGATCAGACTAAAAGGGCAGTCTAAGCCCTGTGTTGTTCACTTAAATTCATGAATGCATAAAACACATGAAATACGATCTAAACACGTCAAAATAAAAGGGTAAATCACTTATCAAAACAAGACAATGCACGGCTAGCAAAAGACATTATATATATGCACATATATATATGCACACAACTTAAGAAGTGATCCGCACTTAATAATTGAAAAAGGTCTTCGAACAATCTTAAACTTGAAATTCAAAATGAGTACACGATGTTACTTATTGTATCAAACCGAAGTTCAGACACGAAATTTCATCTAGCATATGTTGAGGCCATTCATTGACCTTTGTGTAATTGAGACCCAAATGTAGAAAATAATGAATTGGCGTCCCCGAAGTTGAATTACATTTCAGTGTTCCATTTAAACAAGTCAAGTTAAAGTCCTTAACATAGTCTAGTCTTCAATCTTCAAAATTATATAAATAAAATAAAAGTTCAAAACTGAAAATTGACAGGTCGCTCGAGTGGTCTGGACAGTTCGCTCAAGCGGATCACAATGTCACTCGGGCGAACAATTCTTTGTCTTGCTTCTGGCCAAACAGTAGACAGTTCTTTTTCTGCGCCCAGATCAGGCAGTCGCCTGGTCGCTCGAGTGAACCTAGAGGTCGCTCGAGCAAACAACCTTCTGCCTGAATTCGCTGAGTGCAGAAACTGCACTTCTCTTGGGTGCTTCCTGGGTCATTCCTTCTCTTCTGCTCATATTTAAACCGCCTGAAATCCCCTGAGCCACCATGCTCTCCAAGGGTTAAATTTTACATTTTTATATCATTCAATCCACAAATCTAAAACGTCACATTTCCAACCTTCATTCTAAACAAAATTCTAGATTTTCTAAATGAAAACATGAATTCACAGTCAAATAGAAATCTAGGAGTTTGGAAGAGCACTTGACATTAATACATGTACTTTGAATGAAAATCACATGAGGAAATCTAAGGAAAAACATATAATGAAGCTTAGTGACAAAACTATGAAATTTCAAAGTAGCATTTGCAAATCTACAACACACATGCAACATTAAACCCATAGAGATTACTTGCCTTTGCCCAAATGCCAACAATATCTTCTTCTTCAAGCACAGCTATCCAAGAGTTAAGCCAAACACTACAAAATCCCCATGAAACCCATGAAAACTCACCCAAATTTGCAAACAAGAAACTCATTTTGAAATGGGTGTTGTAAGTTAGAAAAATAAGTTCTTTAGGAGCTACAAAGACTCCATTGAAGATATGAGTTGGAGCTCTTACCTAAAGATGCCCAAACAAGAAGAGATGAAGAAAATGGAGAGCTTGCCCAACTATATATTTCAAGAAAATGGCATCAATAGAAAGCTTGGGATAAGAGGAAGAGAATAGTAGTCTTGGAATTTCATTTAAAACATCTAGCTAGGGTATACAAGACAGGGATGGGTAGAAGAAAAAGGGTTTTCTCCTTGAGCCTTGGTCTTCTAGGGTTGCAGGAATTTGGTAATGGATAAGAGGGAGAAGAGGAAAGTGATTTAAGCACCTTGCAAATGAGACCCAATAGGCCTACTTCTTGCATTGATGAAAACATGATCTTGCAGGCCTCGGATAAAGTTGACGAAGAAGGATAAAATGATCGTCGAAAAATCTAGTTTTTGAAAAGTATAATTTTGACACGGTTTTGAGATTTCAAAATTTGTATCCATATTTGGGTGTGAAAAGACAATTTTACCCCTTTTTAGGCCAAAACTTGGGTTTCTGGGCTTCAAACACAAATATGTTGAAAATGAAAGTTGTAGGGACTAATAAAACCATTCAAATGAAATCAAAATCAAGATTAAAATGAAAATCAACATGATCTTCCCACACTTGCACGTACACCCAGGCCTTCCTAGGTGTGTCTAACTAACATAAAACGTTCTCAAAATTCCCAAAAGCTATGTCCAGGACTAAAACTAATTATTTTCTAACCCAACGGTAACTAAACCCACTTACGACTAAGTACATACTAAGAATACACTAATCGAATTAATCTTGGGTTGGAGTCTAACAACGATGTTTATTCACCATGATATCATGATCCAAAGGTAATTTGACCCATTACACTTTGCTGATCATTCAACTCTTTTAAGTAAAATACATAATAATCATACCCTAAAACGTGTAAAGAATTCCCACATGTATAGAATTTAGAAGTCTCAGAATGCAAATAAACAATGAGAAATCACTCCACTAGACTTGCATTTGGATGAAGCTTTTAGAATTAAATAGTCTGGGAGATGGAACAGAATATAAATAGTTGTTATATGTCGTGAGAGAACATGTGGTGCAAGGATATGGAAAGCTACAAAACTAAAATTTATTAGACTATGCCTTCTGGTGTGGGGGCAGAGTCATGTGCCTAGAACAACAGTTCATTGGAAATGTACAGAAGATGAGCCTTTTAAAGGTTAAAACAATAATTTAGAACACCTTTGGATCCATGGAACATAAAGGGAGAATTTGCTAGTGACATTTTTACAGGCAAGGAGGGTTAGGACAAGGGTGAAGGGTGGAGAACAACATCAAGGTTCATATATCTGTAGATTCATTTTCACAGGGGGAGGGTAGGGAACCATTTTGCTGTGAAAGTTTCTAACATCTACTCTTTAGGTACAGCCTCGCCCAACCAACATCGTCACTCTTTCGCCAAGATTTATCACCCGCTTCCCCAAGGCCCTCTTCGGATCCTTGGAATTCAGTTGCACCAAGTTCAATTTTCAGTATACTTATAAATCTAATTACCAGTAACTGGCTTTAAAAAAAATAACAATAACAATACCATTTAAAAAAACAAAAAATAAGTGACTTACGGGTAAGATTACAGGTTATTCAAATGGCATTAACTTGGTTACTTTTGAAGATCCAAACAGGTCCATGGGAAAAAGAACCATTTGCAAGCAAACATCCTGAAAATAATCTCAAATAGAGACTTGAAGTGAAGTAATAGGAAGCATAGTTACCCAGGAAGTTGCAAAGTATGGGTACATTTATTACTCAGCAAATTCTGGAAAATAGGAATTGTACAACTGGCACAAACTCAAATAAAAATTAAATAGAACGCTCAAAACAAAATAAAAGCATTATGGATAATAACCAACACACTCATGGTTGAGTGGCGTTGGTACCTTAGCATCAAATGCATCCCTGTTCTTCCGGTTGAAAGTATCACTCCTAAGTAGTAGCCCAACTTGGCCAAAAAAAAAAAAGCAATTTGAACAATCACAGAAATGAAAAAAAAATGACTAAATCTGTAGATCATCATCCAAGCCTTGTCCCAATTATGTTGGGATCAGCTATCTGAATTCTACTTCTCGGTTCTACAGTTAGAATTCATGTTTGAGTTGTGACAAATTTTACACTGGCTGTCACCTACCTAATGCAAGCCTCCTCTTTTACCTGGGCTTGCGACCAGTAGTAAAAATTGGCGAAGTTTAAACTGGCAGAGTTGAATAAATCTTTACATCAGATGATCAAGTAATAAACAATTCAGTAAATAGATTTCAAAAGAAGAAAACATGTAAGAATATCTTTAGACTACAAAACAATGTCTAATCTAGTAATAGATCATCATCTGTGGAGAAATCCATTGGAGTATACCTGTAATGTTTGATGTCCAACGGGGGGACAGATTCTTTTAAAGAATCCATGCAACATATTGCACACAATGAGAAATGCGGGCAGGAAACAAACAATGTGTCAAAAGCCTCATTTGAGATTTTTTAATATTATTTATGGTGAAGCATGAAATGAACACGAGAAATAAGACATAAGAATCAAAGGTATTTTTAGGGAAATAAGCTTCGCAATTACTGTGGTCAGAACCTGCCATTAGATATTGCAGTGGCAGAGAAGCACTAAAAAAGATGAAAGTAGAAGAACTCAAACAACACCAAACAAATAAGGCAAGGCTTCTATCATAAGCCACTCGGCGAACAGCAGAATAAGGACCGTTTTTCTTTTTCTTTTAACAGGGGAATAGGTATTTAACGATGACAACATTGGCAACAACAATGATGATAATGATGATGATGATGTGGAAGCCAAATATATGTAACTTGAGGTCTAGACACATGATACAATCAAACACTACAGACTAAACATCTATTTTGTTTGGATGGACAATGCAACGAAAGTGCTTCCACATGAAATAATTCTAGCCACAAGATATTGACTTGCATCTAGATGGATAAAAAGATAATAAAGGCAACAGTCAATATTCAACTTAAGATTTGTTTGATTTGGAAAGAATCTTGATTCACAGCCTACTCCAATAGGCTCCAAATGTACATAAATTTTTCCTCAAAAAAGAACGAAGATTGCAATGGATGATAGAAAAATCAGAAAATCAGTTTTTTTTTTTTTTCAGTTGAAAAATTTGGAAATCAGTTTTTCTGATCAGTAACTGGATAATATATTAGAACAAAAGGAGGGGATACAAGATCAAACAATAAAGGAGAAAACAAAAGGGGGAAATCAGAAGGTACATGGGCACTACAACCCCCAACCCACAATCAGAAGTAAAACAAAAATGCAATGAAAAGAACTACACAAAAGGCTGCACCAAAGCCCCTTTAAGCCAACAGATCAGCCTCCTCATTCAAGTGGCAAAGAATGTGCCTAAACTCCAACAGATCAGACAGAAACTTGATCTCATTAATATAATAATAAAAAAAAAAAAAAAAAAGGAACATTCCCACAGCCCCTAGTTGAACTTGAAACCCAAGAAATAGTATTAAGAGAATCACTTTCCACAATAACAGGCTCATGGAGTCCTGGTATGAAGACTTGAATGACCTCATCACTTCGAGGATGGTTAAAATATGTGCTTCACTTGAATCTGTAATGCCAATGGAATTTGAAAAAGTAAAGGTAGCATATGACCTTCATGATTGCTACGAACTCCACCTATACCAGCTGGACCCGGCTTGCTTCTAGTTGCCCCATCACGTTAAACTTCAACAATCCAAAAAGAGGAGACCACCATTCCCACTTTTTATACTTATAAAGACCAAAAACCAAACACGCATAAAAATCCAATAAAGCCAAAGTTCTTAAAATCATTCATAAGCACCTCTTCATTACAAATTTCAACTAGGCCTCTAAAAGTTGCTTGGTGATGCAGTATGGAAGCCCAAGAAGGTCCATGGACCCACATGATGGACCCAACCATCCAAACCAATCCTTTGGGTTCAGCCCATAGGCCCAATTGGTTGAGAAGCCAACTGTGGCATGCAATTTTTATCTTAAGTTTATTTAATTAGGAATTATTTTTAAGGGAAAACAGGAGAATACCTATTTGGACTTTTGGTCATTTTCCAGAATACCCCCTACACTTTAGTATTTTGTACTAAACCTACCTGTAGTTCTAGGTAACATGCAAAACTCACGAATTCTATTAGTATTAACGGCGTAGGTCGAATAAATGGTGTCTGGTGTGTATTGGCGGCAAATTACTCTCCCAAATAGACTGATTTGCCCCTGAACCTAACCCATCAAGCACATAACATAAAAAATAATGAAAGACATTGAATTCTTTAAAGAAGAAAAGTAGAACATCAGCTACATTAACATCTATCTAACCTTTGGCTCCTTTCATTGCTTTGTGTACGGAGAAGGAACTTGAAATGACATGAAAACAACCATAACCCATTTTAGAAAAGAAGAAGAAGATAAAAAGATAAGAAGGCAAAGGAAACAAAACAGAAAAAAGAAAGAAAAGAAAAAGGAAGAAATGGTGCAGGTAGATATAAGTGGGGTTCCGGGTTTGACGACTTTTGCCCGAACAACCGACCGTCTACTCAGACTACAGTCCAGGCTTCCGGTTTCCACCGTGATTTCTTATTCTTATGCCCGCCATAGCTGCCCACCTAAAACCGAACACAAGTTTTAAGTTCACTCATGTTTACTGGTTTTGCAATTGCCCACCACAAATGTGGCTATGGCAAAGTATCAAATTGAATATAGCCTTAAATGCATCTTCACGATTTTAACAAATATACCTCCTAGAATCATTGTACAGCAAGCAGTTACCATGCGCCAACTCTATTGAAGATGATCATGACGTAGGCCGTGTCATAGTTGATAGACTGCGCCCAATTGATACCCCTTATATCCAAATGGGGTATTAGGCTATTAGCTAAAGAAAGACAACAAACAAACAAACAAACAAAAGCAAGAAGAGATTTCTAAGGGGGAAAAGTGAAAAAAAGAAGGAAAAAGGAAAGAAAAACAGGGAAAACAGCTAGCACAGAGTAGATGGGAGGGAACCGAGATAAGGAAATGGGGTTCTTGGTGATGATTGGTGCCGGTGCATGCCGATCTCCAAGACGTCAGTGCCGGTGCCGATCTCCAAGACGTGGTAGCGGAGAGCATTTGGGCTTTCCTTGGTGATGATGATGGGTGGCGAAGAACCCTAGCTGCAAGCGAAAGCAGGGAAAATGAAAAAAAAAAAAAAGCGCCAAGAGACATCTTATATATGGAGGGTCATTCCCTATTTTCCGTCACAGCCGTCTCTATCTACATTGTGATTTAAAATACAAGTAGGTTTAGTACAAAATACTAAAGTACAGGGGGTACTCTGCAAAATGACCAAAGTACACTGCTATTAACCCTATTTTTAGTTATTGATTAATCAGGATTGGTAGCTTTCTATTTTGGAATTCTTAGTGGTTCAGTACACTGCCTATATAAAATAGGGAGATGCTCCTATGAGAGATATCTCTCATCTTATATGAGAGATATGGTAGGGGGCCCTCACATCCACATCCAATGCCAATAACTTAAATGTGAGGGCCCCCACCTTATCTCTCATAGTAAGGAGAGAGATGCTCTCACAGGAGCATCTCCCATATATATATATATATATATATATATATAGAGCAGGGCTCTCCAAAGCTGAAGCTTACCTTATCCTAAACTGAAATAGTGCTGGTCCCACAAATTAAAGTCGATTATATATTTTTTTTGCATGATGGAACTGGAAAATCTAGTTCTGATAGGATTTATCTTGATTTTGGAGGCGATAATCATGCAAGAAACAATGATAATCGACTTTGATTTGTGGGACCGGCACTGTTACAGCTTAGGATAAGGTAAGCTTCAGCTTAGGAGAAGTGGGCCATATATATATATATATATATATATATGGGAGATGCTCTTATGGGAGAGATCTCTCACCTTATATGAGAGATAGGGTGGGGGCCCTCACGTCCATATCCAATGCCAACAACTTAAATGTGAGGGCCCCCACCCAATCTCTCATTTAAGGTGAGAGATGTCTCTCATAGGAGCATCTCCTTATATATATATATATATATATATATATAGAGAGAGAGAGAGAGAGGGAGAGAGAGCCTATCATTGTATTTGGGCATGCTTACTTTCAATCAATAAAAGATTTCTGAGTTCATCATGAGTTTTATGAGTTGTTTTATGATTTCGCTCTTGCCTTAGTAGTTGGAATCCATCTTGGATTCGATCAATCCCTCGGGAGATTGATCTATAGCATCCATCGCGGATCCGGGCCGCGGAAGACGATGAAAATCAACCTCCAATTTTCAGAACAAGATTCACTTGTAAAGGAAGAGCTTGCAACGTCATCATTGATGGTGAAAGTGCTATGAATGTCATATCCAAAGAAGCAGTTGACAAACTTTAGTTGCCAACATTGAAGCACCCGAGGCCTTATAGAGTTGCATGGGTAGATGATTATTCTATTCCCATCAACCGACAGTCCATTGTTCCTTTAAAGCTTGGCTCATATGAAGATAATGTTAAGTGTGATGGTATTCCAATGAATGTTGCCCACATCTTATCTAGTAGGCCTTGGCTAAAACGCTTGAAGGTCATCACCGATCATGCAGATAAAACCTACACTTTTAAATGGAATGAACGCCGAATTCAATTGAAGCCCATGGAGACTCCATTCTCAGCAAAGCAAGCTCCTCCTTCTACATCTGCTCACATCCTCACAATGCGAAAATTTGAAGTTGAAAGTAAAGAGCAAGGAGTGATGTATGCTTTGGTTACCAAATAGGTGACCGACTCAAAAGAAGACTCAAAGCCATCAATTCCCGAAGAGGTACAGTCATTACTTAATGATTTTTCTGATTTAATTCTTGAAGAATTGCCAAATGAATTGCTACCAATGCGAGACATTCAGCATGCAATAGATTTAAATCTTAGAGCATCTCTCCCTAATCTTCGTGTTTATCGAATGAGCCTGTCCAAACATGCCGAACATAAGAAACAAGTTGATGATCTTTTCCACTAGGGATATATTCGGGAAAGCCTTAGTCCATGTGGAGTTCCCGCTCTCCTCACACCAAAGAAGGATGAAAGCTGGCGTACGTGCGTGGATAGCCGTGCCGTCAATAACATTACTATAAAGTAACTCTTCCTTATTGCTAGACTTGATGATATGCTTGATCTTATGACAAGTGCTTCTGACTTTTCTAAGATTAACCTTCGCAGTGGATATCATCAAATCAGAATTAGACCAGGCAATGAATGGAAGACAACCTTTAAAAGTAAAGATGGTCTTTATAAATGGTTGGTTATGCCGTTTGGTCTTACTAATGCACCTAGCACGTTCATGCGTGTTATGAATCAATTGTTGAAAACTTTTATTGGAAAGTTCGATGTTGTCCATTTCGATAATATCTTGATTTACAATAAATCCAAAAAGGAGCATCTTAATCACTTGAAGAGCATATTTCAACTTCTTCGTCGAGAATGCTTCTATGTTAATCTGAAGAAGTGTATTTTAATAAGCAATTATGTGGTTTTCCTTGGCTTTGTTGTCTCTTCAAAAGGTGTTGAAATTGACCCAGCCATGGTTCAGTCTATCCTCGATTGGCCTATTCCGACAACTATCACCGAAGTTCGTAGTTTTCACGGACTTGCTACTTTCTATAAAAGGTTCATTCAAGATTTCAGCAGGTATTATGGCTCCCATCATTGATTGTATGAAAAAAGGTGGACAAGTGCAGCAACTAGGGCATTTACAAAAATCAAGCGCAAGATCATAGAAGCCCTTACAACTTCCAATTTTTGACAAATTTTTTGAAGTTGCTTGTGATGCTTCTCATGTCGGCATTAGAGGAGTTTTTAGACAAGCTCCTCGATACCAAGTGCAAATATTATACTCATATCAATGATCTTGAATTCTACGTCGTTGTGCAAGCATTGGGCCATTGGCGTCATTAGGAAAAGATTCCGACATATATTCTGATCACGAGGCATCGAAACATCTTCAATCTCTACAGCATATAAGTGATCGTTGAATTAAATGGAGCTCTTACCTCCAGGAATTCACATTAAGTCTCCGTCATAAAGACGACAAAGAAAATATGGTAGCTTATGCATTAAGCAGTCAAAAACTTCACCTCACTACTATGGCAGTCACTGTACCAAGTTTTGAGCAACTAAAGCAGGAGTATCTAGATGACAAAAATTTCGGTCCAATCTATTCAGATCTTCTTAATGGTGACCAAGACAAGCACCCTCATTTCAGCATACATGATGGCCTTCTTATTCAGAGGTTCCAAACTTGACCTCCCTGCAACATCTATTTGAGAACATGTTGTTCGTGAATTGCATTCAGAAGGTTGTAGTGGTCACTTGGGATGTGACGAGACATTTGCTCTCGTGGATGATCGCTTTTATTGGTCGCGCATGAGAGTTAATGTTATTAGCATATGTGAAAGATGTCGCACCTGTCAATCGACTAAAGGTAACAAAAGGAATACAGGGTTATATTTCCTAATGCACCGTGGGAAGATATCAGCATCGATTTTGTATTAGGACTTAGTTAATTCCATCTTTGTTGTTAATGATCTTTCTAAAATGGCACATTTTTTCCATGCAACAACACAACAAATGCTTACAAAGTAATTCAATTATTCTTCAAGGAAGTAATCCGTCTACATGGCCTCCCTAAGACAATCGTTTCAGATTGTGACACCAAGTTTATGAGTTACTTCTGGAAGACTTTGTAGATGACAACAAAAACAAAGCTTCACTTCTTTACTGCTTAACATTCGCAGACTAATGGACAAACCGAGGTTGTCGATAGAAGCCTTGGACAGCTGTTACAATGTCTTATACGTGATCATATCACCACATGGGATCAAGTTCTACCTATGGCTGAATTTGCTTACAACAATTCGGTCATTCATTTCGCAGGCATCTCCCTATTTGAAGCAGTCACAAGGGTTCCCATTGCCTCTTGAAGTGCACCCTAGTGCTAAAGCAGATACTTTCATCAAACACATGCAGCAGATACATTATGAAGTTCGACGACGTATTGTCGCTAGCAATGACAGTACAAGCCTCATGTAGACAAACGTCATCGTTTCCTAGAGTTTTTTTAAGGAGACATGGTTATAGTCTATATTCATCTAGAAAGGTTACCTCCATGAGCTAACAAGAAGTTGCATCCGAGAAATAAAGGTCTGTTCAAAGTGTTGAAAAAGCTGAGTTCCAATGCATATACTGTAGATGTTACCTTCAGATCTTGGTATTAGTCTCACATTCAATGTTGCAGATCTCATACTCTATCGTGGGCATGACAATGAGGATGATTATGAAGAACAAGCCATTACACTACCACATATTCCTCCACCGGCAGATAGAATCATCGAAGTTCTCGATGATCAAATTATTTCTAATCGTCAGGGAGGTTTTCAAAAATTCATTATCTGTTGGTAAAAACAGCTCATCTCTGATGCTACATGGATCACTAATACCGTCTACCAACTTCCAGCGCCTGAATCCAGATATTTATGAATGTTATCAAGCTATTAACTCACCAGAGTCGAGTTCTTTCATGACAGGGAGAGTTGATGCAGTACGGAAGCCTAAGAACGTCCTTGGGCCCACATGATGGACCCAACCATCCAAGCCAGTTCTTTGGGTTCAGCCCACGGGCCCAATTGGCTGAGAAGCCAACTGTTGAATGCAATTTTTATCTTAAGTTTATTTAATTAGGAATTATTTTTAATTATTGATTAATCAGGATTAGTAGCTTTCTATTTTGGAATTCTTAGTGGTTCAGAACATTGCCTATATATATATATATATATGAAAAATATTCAAGTGCATCTATCCCTCACCATGTGTGGTGAGGGACACCCCTTTTTGGGAAGTTTCAAGTATAAAAAGGCTTTTGTACTTTTTGGAAAGATCTCCTTTTGTACTTGAAACTTCCCAAAAAGGGATGTCTCTCACCACACATGGTGAGGGAAAGATGCACTTGAATACCCCATATATATATATATATATATATAGCTTAGGGGAGAAATAAGCTGAATCGTGCCAAAGCCCCGTGTGGGATTGATTTCTGTTTTAAGTGATGAAATTTCAAAGGGCCCGCTTTTTTTTTCATCTCCCCCTTCTTAGACTTAATCGAGCCTCTCTCCCCTTTCTCATCGACCTAATCGATTCCTCTCGCTCTCTCTATGCAGGTTCGTAGCTAAACTTGTCTCTCTCTCACGGACAGCTACCTATCCCGAACGGCTCCCTCTCTCTCTCGTCTCCCTCTCCCGGACGACTCCCTCTCTCGTCTCTCTCCGGACAGACGGAATTTCTGTGACACCTTCAGCCCATTTCTGCCAGATCTTCAGCATACGGGATTTCGAAGGACGCATTTGCTTTGGGCGGAATACAAGGAAAACGAAATAAAAACTGGCACCCTTCTCTGTTCTCCATTTCATTTCCCCTATTCATTTCCCCCATCCATCTTCGGCAAACCTAGGGATCTCTCTCTCAGCTCAATCTCTCTCTCTCACATACCGGTCTCTCTCTCAGCTCGATCTCTCTCTCTATATATATATATATATATATGCGCAGACCCTGTCTCGGCGATCTCTCTATTTCTCCCCCTCATCTCTCCCTCTCATCGATCTCTCTCTCTCTCTCTACGGTAGACCCTCTCTCCCTCTTCCGCCATCGCTGCTGCTCTCCCTCTCAGCTCAATCTCTCTGCAGCATCACTGTTTTCCCTCTCAGGAAGATATAAGTTCTCTGCAAGGAGCAAGTAAGAAAGGGAGAAGAAAACGGCCTGGGTTCTGATGACAACTTGGGTATCTTCCTTGAAACAAAATAACAAAAAAAACGACAACAACATTTGACTTTTTGGGCCTCCACCTGCCCCCCAACAAATAAAGATTACTGATTTTTTGATTGCCATCACCCACTGGGTAACTTGCTTTCTACAATGCAAGAAAAATTAGCACTACGGAAATTTTTCTTCGATCTAGAAAGATTTGGTTCTAGATCCAGTAGATTGAAAGCAAGGATGTGGAACCAGAATTGACCACTTATTTTCATTAAATAGACTCTTTTTAAGCCTCTGCACAGTTTGTTCATATATATTGCATTTGGAAATCAGAAAGCTCCACTTAAATAGACTATTTCTGACATCCTTCGATCCGCATTTTTTTTTCCAACCTTGTATTTGTTTCAATTCTGCTCCATTTCTTTTACTATTGCATTTTCATTTGTGTTGTATGTAGCATGGAAATTATGCTAGCTTTTTTTGTTAGTTCCTGGGAGTATGCACTCCATTCTCAGAGGCTCTGTTTTTGCAGTGCTCCCATCTCAGAGGTTCTTTTACATTTCTTACCATTGACAAATATTCCTATTATTTCTCACATATACATCTGCTGATAAGATTTTGCACTTTGTTCAAACTAAAATAGACATGTGAATGAATAATAACAAAGAAGGGTCTATTCCTTGATTTGGAAAATATGATCGAATTCGAGGAATTTAAATTTTTGTTGCTATAAAGTGTTTTGCAAAGTGTAGCTCCTGCTGTATCCATAGATGCCATGATACTTAGTCCTCTCAAGTTTCTAGTTGGCATTTTCTTTTATCTGATGTTAATCTGTTTGTTTTTTCTTTCCATAATGTGATTAGCCTTACAAATGTCGTCTGCATCGTCTTCGGTACGAAACTTAGAATGGGCTCCAAAGTGCCATCTCGTACGTCCCATAATCCGGGACGGAGATTTTGGAAATGTCCAGATTTACACGTAAGTGTCCATGGATTCCAACTCGTTAAATTAATATGTATTTTCACTCAAAAATTAATCTCTCTTCCTATGAATTTGCATGTAGGGAAAACAGGGTTGTGGGTTGTTCATTTGGATGGATGAGATCGCGACTGAAAATGCACCGGGATGAAGTATCGGACGTGTGCAAATGGAAAGTAGAGAAGATGAAACGCGAACGGCACTTGAAGAGATGAAGCAGGAGATTAAGCATGAAATTAGACTTTTGAGAGAAAGTGTTGAAGCTCATAATTTTCAACACCACCACCCAAATTATTGTAGCTATATATTGATGATGTTTCTACTATTTGTTGCATATGCATTCGGATCAAACTTTGCAGCATAAGGATAGCTATTTCTGTTAGGTTTTTTTTTTTAGAAAGGAAATGTCCAAATGCACTTGTGTATTATCTCAATTTTTGTTTCGAATGGAAATGTAAGTATGCACTTGTGTATTATCTCAATTTTTGTTTCGAATGGAAATGTCGAGATGCACATGTTTATTTATTGACTACTAGTGCGAGGTATGTGCGTTGCACGAAATTGTCAGTGAGAGCCTTTGTTTCCAGTGATATGTTTACTATCAATCCTTCTTAACAGATGAACCTGGCTATTTGCTTAAGATGGGAATGCATTTTGATGGGAAAAACTCTAATTTAATAATCCACCCTTTTTACAAGTTATAAAATGAAGGATTAGCACAGGAAAAGTGCGCGAGTTGAAAACGAGGCAAACGCGATTTTTTCCGACCGAAAAATTACAAATTTGAAGTTTATAATATGGACTTCGAAAAACCCAAATTTCGTCCAAAAAATCCCTCAGGAAGTGGGCTAACCAATGCCCTAAACAGGGGTACTTAGCAAGGTTTCAGCATATTTGGCCGATAGGGTATGAAAAGTGCGCGACTTAAAAACGAGGCAAACGCGATTTTTTCTGATAGAAAAATCACAGATTTAAAGTTCATAATATGGACTTCGAAAACCCCAAATTTCATCCAAAAAATCCCTTATGAAGTGGGCTAACCACTGCCCTAAACAGGGGTACTCAGCAAGGTTTCAGCAAATTTGACCAACAGGGTAGGAAAAGTGCGAGAGTTGAAAATGAGGCAAACGTGATTTTTTCAACCAAAAAATTGTAGATTTGAAGTTTATAATATAAACTTCGAAAAACTCAAATTTTGTCCAAAAACTCCCTCGGGAAGTGGGCTAACCAATGCCCTAAACAGGGGTACTCAGAAAGGTTTCAGCAGATTTTGCCGACAGGGTAGGAAAAATGCGCGAGTTGAAAACGAGACTGGAAGTGGGAATCATATGAGCATGCTTGGATCAATAGGCCTCAAAATGGATCTGTTAAGTATACCAGTGGATCTCTCAAAACATATATTTTTTAATACATGGTTGTAGCTGATTCCAGATCCAGATCATCATGTCAGAATACATAAATACCTGGCTTAAAAAAAATCCAGCTTACGAAAACTTTTGGATTCTATATGCATGGATCTAGACCGGATCTATATCTCTCCTGGATCCATGCCCAAGAGTAATTGGATAATCCAGCAGGTTCCATGCCCAATTTTCCCTTGATCATAGATTTTGAATATTTGGATAATCCAATCACTTTTTATAGTATTGGAATCATTTGTATAGCACTTTTTCTTCTTCTCAAGAGTAATGAACTAAAGAAAGACAGATCTTTTTTTTTTTTTTTTTTTTTTTTTTGAAATCTTGTGAAGTGAAGGAGTAGAATGGCAAAGACAGATCTTTTTTATTTATTTTTTTTTTTTTTTTTTCATTTCATTTGTTTTGCTAGGATACAAAATGACTTCATGAAAGAGAGGAGAGAACACAAGCTTTAGGATTGAAAAGGAACCAAAATACAAGGAAATAGCAAGAAGACCCATGAATAACCAACACAATCAGCTGTCAGGAAGTTGACCTTAGACAGGGCTTTGGCAGATTGAAAGCTTGGAACAGAGAATCAAATAACACAGAGAGGATTTTAATAGAAACTACTAGCAGAGAGTGTACAGCAACTGATTTCTCCTTCAGTAACTTGTACTATCATGAATATTTTAGGTTATTGTCCATTTGAAGTGACAAGGCAATCAATTTATAACATCAACTTCTGGTAAAAATTAGTTCCTGATTGAGTGAGCATTGTGCCTTGTGAATTGTGATTACTCATGCTGTAAAGTTAAATCTCAATTGAACTATTTGTTGCAACATGAAAAATATTTGAATAAGGAGCCTTCTCTCCCCTGTAATCTGTGAAACAAGTGCAACATATTCCATGAAACCACTCAAGAAATTCTTCCATCCATTCCATAATTTGCAACAAGGGAAACAATCAAGAAATAATTTACCCTTCCATAATAGACAACTTCCATCCATTCAAAAAGGCTAACCTCATAACAAAATAAATGTCCATCCATTCAAAGTCTAGAAACAAAGGGTTCATGCATCATAAATTGTCACACATCATTCCTATCTAAACCTCACTTGCATACTACAAGAACACATACTCAAACTGTCATTCACCATTCCTTGCAAACCTCACTTGCATACACTTGTTGATAGAACCTTCTTTGCACTTTCTCTGCATAAATTCAGTAACTGACTCATAAATTGAAGCATGCAACATAAGATAAGATATGGAGGGACTGTGTTTGGCAGAAAATAAAGCTAAGACATTTTGTGGCATAAGTCCAAACAAATAGAAGTATCAAGATTCATCATCAGAAATTCATATACACTTCTCTTCATCACATTTCAATAGAGGAACAACATAATTCTTAAAGTAATAAATACGTTACCATTGTAAGTCATAGCATTTCTTCATCAAAGCTTTCTCTACTTCCACAGTTAGAATCAAGTGATTGGCTTGGCTCAGCATCAACTAACCTAAAATATTTTGTTATAAGTAATAGTTTTATATGCAACATGGGGTATAAAAAGACAACTTACATTAAATTGTTTACCTGTTCAACAACACCGGACAGTTCCGTTTGTCATGTGATACACCGCGCTTGTTGCAGCCCCTACAAAAACGCTCTTTTGTTGCCTTTTCATTCGACGATTTAAGTCTCTTTGCGCGTCCTTTCGTCACAACATGCGACGGCTCATGATATTCAACCACATTACTGTCCACAAGTCCTTTCCCTTTACCAACGCTCGTATCTTCTGGGTTGTTTAACGTAACCTGACTTAACTTCATTTCCAATTTCGTATGACCACTGACTAAAATGTTCAAACCTTCTCTAGAATTACTAGCTCTGTCAATCAGCCCTGCAAACATACATGACAAGTGACTATGTCGAGACAAGCATTGGTTAACATCGGCAGATTCACACGATTCAACGTCGTCTACAAAAGCATCTTTTGTAACACCCTTCGTCCATCGCTTCAAAATGTAATGCTCGGGTAAAAACAGTATAGATAAATGCTTCAAGACAGACAATACATGACAACAAGGGATGCCTTCAAATTCAAACTTCTTGTGGGAACAATATGCATGCAACTCGTCTTTTTTCCATGAAACCTCTCTTTCAATTTCAAATTCATCAAAATAATTTTTCACAACAAACTTACAGCTCATATCATCCTCGTATACAAGCTTTTCGCCAAGTGACATGGTCATAAATAACTCATCTTGAAACTTATAAAATATTTTCCTTGTGTATGCTTCGACCATTTGCTTTTCCATTGGTGAACGTGTCTTCATTTTAGGCCTCCCATTGCTATTCTCAAAATCCTCATTCTTGTCAAGATATCTTAAACGTTCAACCCCGGCGTCAAAACGCAATATGAAATCAAGAAGAGAATTCTTGTACTCTACATACTACTTCACAAATGCATTCATGTGTTCACTTCTTTGAGTGGTTGACATGCCACCAAAGAAATTTTTCTTTAAATATACAGGAACTCACATATGACGAATCTTAAATATATCCGCCAACCAATCATTCTCCATAAGCTTATTGCCTGTTATGATCTGATTCCATTTACTCTCAAATTGACAAGAAGTGTCAGAGTTATGAACACATTTTTTGATCTTATCTATTAAATCCTCATTGTGACTATGAACCCCTCCTAAATTCGTAGGCAACTTATCCAAAATGTACCATAGGCAATACCGATGAACAGTATTTGGCCTGACATTCTTTATAGCCTTTGACATTGCCAGATCTTGATTTGTTATGATTCCTTTTGGTGGACTAAATGACATTGCTTCAAACCATACGTTAAACAACCACTCAAATGACTCTGTTTTTTCATTGGGTAGAAACCCACATCCAAATAAAGTCATTTGCCCATGGTAATTGCAACCTATAAATGCGGCAAAAATAAGTTCACAACAATTTGTCTTACAGGTTGTATCAAATATCACCACATCACCAAACACTTTGTAAGCCGAACGGAACGCTCTGTTTGCCCAAAAAATGTGTTATCTTTTTTTGTATATCCCGCATTCCATTCGCCCAAAAAATGTGTTATCTTTTTCTGTGTATCCCGCTCAATGGTATATGTGAAACCATTTCCCATCTCTTTGCGATTCTCAAAAAGCTAAAGTAACAACTACCCATCTAGCCCCCTTTTCTTTTCCTTTTCATCCCTACGGTGATTCTTGGCATCCGTATCTGTAAATCCAACTTTGCCAAGTCCCCCGGATTGCGATGCAAACACTTGCATTTGTTGTTTGCTTCGCACATTTGCTAAATCATATGTATTTATAATTTGTCGCTTTGATTCTAGCACTTCACGATGCAACCTCAACATAAATATCTTACTTGGAGTGGCGGGGGCATGAGAGTGTTGAGGAACAAACTTCGATACCACATAACCACCTAACTTATCTATTTTCGCTTGCAACTGAGCGTTACAATCGAATCTTGTTTCCATTCGACATCTTTGAACAAGTTCCTTATCAATCAAGTGTTTATCATCTGTTTTACCCCGCTTGGAACAGACAAATCGCTTCCATACAACCTCCCCATCTTTACCTCTATTAGTAGATTCTTTTCTTATACTAAATCTAGCGAGCTTTCCATAACCATTGTAAAAGTCACATGCCTCATCTAAATCATCAAAATGCCTGCCCAACTTTGGTGTCATGTTTTCATCAACAACCGGATAGTGGACAACTGCAACAGTTGAGGAGGTCATATCCATATCCAATCTGGACACAAATAATTAAAATTGGTCAAGAATAACAGACCAAAAGAAAGGCACCAATATGACTGATATAACATTAACAGAAGTATGACTGATCTTTCTACTCCCCAATTCCATGATGATTATCAATGCCAAATGCATCTGAGTAGGTTCATGGTGTTCGTTGCAGTCGATCACATCATGCATATGGATTTAATTGTACTTGTTGCTTGCCTGAGAAATCCAAATGTAAGCCCCTCATAGAACCTACTTAGAAGCATGCCAATATGAAAAGTATTAGTACAACAACAACATCTTACTGCAGCATGATTTTCGAGAGAAAAATCATCTCAATTGCAATTTATAGGCCCTAAAGTTTTAAGGGTTCCTAATTTGCATTTTATAAAAATTCAATAGTAGGCACAGTTTATAATGGACCCAATATGCATGGAACTTGGGATTAGAAGACATCCAGATCCTTGGTTTTCTTGGAACTCCCTTTTCATTTTTCATGGAAAGAAAGATACGTGTCTTGGCAAAAGGCTCATAAATTATGAACTACTTTCGTCAGTTTGAACTTGAGCTCCACAAATGTAGCTGTACAAATGTAGTTGTACCAAAGTTTTAAGGGTTCCTAAGTTGCATTTTATAAAAATTCAATCCAACCTTGAGTATCATTGAAAGCATTAACTTAGGGTGAGTGCTATTCAATGGAGATTAGTGAGTGTAAAGAAGTTGAATTAGTGACAATTGTAAGAGGCACTTTTAACAGAGGGAAACCAAATTACTACTTGGGTATAAACAAACAAATTAGTCTGTAGTTTGGGAAACATGTTCAAATTCAAGTCTTGAGCCTGCTCAATGATGAACCGAGCCAAAATTCCAGGCTTCGAACAAGATTAAACCCATATGTATGAGTGTACAAGCACATAAATTGGTGAGAGGCATGTTCAAACTCAAGTCTTGAAGCCCCAGACATCAACCTAGCTTGAATTTCAGGAATCCAATTCAAGCCCAGGCAAGTACAAACCCATACACAACTATATCTAAATTTCATATGGACTTTCTAATCTACATTGCCCTTTTTTTTTTTTTTTGAGAAAGGTAATTCATTAAAAGTAAAGATAACTGACATTGTTGGTCGAGGCAGTGTATCTAGTCGGTGCCTCGCTTACAGTGATCGATAACCGAAAGCAAAGAAATATGAGTGTCCCACCCAAATACAAAACGACAAAAACAAAAAAACATTGTTGATGCAAATGTTGCCTCTATAGCAAAAAAAACCTTGTGTGTGTGATGGTAGAACTTTTACCACAACTAAAAACAGAAGAAAAAAATTACAACTTGGAGAGTCACTTAGAATTCATGTTGACAAGCATTCAAATCCAATGGAACAAGATAAACAATACACGGGCCCAAGATCAGCAAGAAGATGGTGATTGCAGTAAATGGGATGGGGCAAGCCCAAGCTGGTTATCTTGTTCCTAGGTTAGGAACGGTCCAGAGAATGGCAGAATCAGAGGAGGACCATGTGTTACAAAAAAAAGAACATAAAACCCGCAATAATCTATTGGGGTTTTTCAGTAAAGAAAAAAAATTGTGGGAAGGGGCCATGCCTTTTTTGTGACGCCAGGGAGCGGCGAGACGGGAGAGGCAAAGTCGTTGGCAGAGAGTACAGAAATGGGCTAAAGGCGTCCTTCAAAATCTCGTCCGCTAAAGATCTGGCATAAATGGGCTGGTTTTTCTCTGGTCTGGTTTTGATGGAAAAAATTCTCTACCCGAGGTGATATTAGCAGATGAAAAGAATTAAATAAGCCTTATGAACCAAGGGAAGAAAGGGTTTTTCTCTGGTCTGGTTTTGATGAGGACAAAAGAAGGGTTGTGCACAGTCCAAAGGTGCAAAGGCGAGCTCAAGAGGCGATTTGCAGAGGTGACTAGGTTTGAAGAAAGAGAGAGAGAGAGAGAGAGAGAGAGAGAGAGAGAGAGAGAGAGAGAGAGAGGCGACCATCAGATCGCTACACTTCGCTAATTCAGGGGAGGCGAGAGTGAAGGCAAAGCTTCCGTCGTTCACTGCCCTTCCCTGATTCAAAGGAGGCGAGAGTGAATGGCGAGCTTCCGTCGCCGGTTCAGTGGAGAGAGAGAGAGAGAGAGAGAGAGAGAGAGAGAGAGAGAGAGAGAGAGAGGCAAGAGAGAGTGTTTCGCTGAGAGGGGCGAGACAGAGAGAGAGAGCTTCGCTAAGAGAGAGGCGAGAGAGAGAGCGCTTCACTGAGAGAGTGGCTCGAATTAGGTATCCAGAAGGGGGAAATCCAAAAAATGAGCGGGCCATCAAAATCCAGTCTTCACTTGACAGAAACTCGCCCACATGCTCCAGTCGCACGCCCCAGCTTATTGATTAAATCAACTGCAGCTCAAGAGAGCCTCTCCCATATATATATATATATATATATATATATGCATATATATATGGGAGATGCTCCTATGAGAGCATCTCTCACCTTATTATAAGAGATAAGGTGGGAGCCCTCACATTTAAGTTGTTGGCATTCGACATGGATGTGAGGGCCCCCACCTTATCTCTCATAGTAAGGTGAGAGATGCTCCTATGAGAGCATCTCCCTATATATATATATATATATATATATATATTGAGCCTTTCATTGTATTTGGGCATGCTTACTTTCAATCAATAAAAAATTTATGAGTTCATCGTGAGTTTTATGAGTTGTTTTATGATTTCGCTCTTGCCCTAGTGGCTGGAATCCATCTTGGATTCAATCAATCCCTCGGGAGATTGATCTATACCATCCATCGCGGATCCGGGCTGCGCAGCTGAGATTATCACTCTTCATTTTACTTGCTTGGAACACACACGAAGGTACGTGTACTATTTTAACATGTTCCTCATCTCATTCACCATAAGTGGGAAATTGAATCTTATTTATGAGTGGCTAGATACAAATTTTCACCAGTGGCTATATTTATGTACTTGGGGGACTCCAATTATTTTTTAGGACCTATATAGCTAGATTTTATGTAAGTGGGTACTCCAGGGTGCTGTGGCTTCCCTTCAGCCTATTTTAGAGTATTAACTGCATCAACCTCAATTATCAAAGAGCGCAAGGAAACGCTATCAAATAATTTAATGATTTCACTAATAGCCAAAATATCCTCTAAATTGGAGCGCCCCACTTACATAAAATCCAGCTATATAGGTCCTAAAAAATAATTGGAGTCCCCCAATTACAAAAATATAGCCACTGGTGAAAAATTGTATCTAGCCACTCATAAATAAGATTCAATCACTCAATAACAGAATATAAACTCATATATGCCCATGCAAAATACAAAAGAATCTAACAACAACTATAACAGGATTTTTTTTTTAGTCGGTAAAAGGTAAATTAAATTGTATTAACAAAATGACATGTAGGAACAATATACAAAGGGACACAAAAAAGAAAAATAAAGAAAGAAGTTATAAGAGCACTTACCCAGTCATCATCATCAAGGGGAGCTGCATGAATTCTGTTTTACCATTCCAGTCTATATAAGAGTATATACCCAACACAAGTAACAATTATATAATAGAAGCGACCAAACCCTCTATCCACTGCACTCCCTGTTCTGCTAAAGAATCCATCATGCTATTAGCTAATGGACCAAAATTACAGGGGAAAAAACACCTGAAAAATTAAGACAAAGCTTTGATCTCAGAGAAATAGAAAAGTCTCCAAGGGTTGGAATCATTGGAGGTTACCCACAAAATTGCATTAAACAAATCGCTCTCTGCAATTAACCTATCATAAAATCACATTAAGACAAATCACTCTCTGCAATTAACCTACCATAAAAAGGCTAAAGTGACCGAATAAATTCAAAGAGCTTCCACCTAGACTTCATTAGAATCTATATCTCCCACATACTTAGAGAGAACATGTAGAAGACTTCCTCACATTACTAGTTATTACAAAACAGCCTTCAAAACATGTTGGGCCTGCCTTGCATCTTACTACTACAACTATATTGAACTTCAAAACACCCAATGGTGGAGAGCACTACAAGATTCCGACTTCCTCTCCTCAACCGAACCACACTCCTTAAAAGCTCGCCAATTATGAAGAATACAATTTAGCTTGACATTGATAAACTCCTACTTACCAAAGCCCACCTAGGGTCACCATGTATAGAAGCAAATAGATCAGGGTGTGCCCCTAAAGACCTTATCATTCCTTCTATCCAAATTAACCTAACAGAAAACGAAATGGACTTGAGTGAAAGACGCACCATAAAAATTGAAAAGAGACCAGTCTCCCAGGATTTACCAAATCCTTTGCCTATAAAACACTATGATAGTCCACACCTCTCGATAAAGTTATTCCAAAGATGCAAAGCAAAGTCATGATGTAAGAAAAGATTATCAATTGATTCCCCCTCCTTCCCACATGGCAAGAACATGTCCAAAATGTTGTCAGACACAATAATAGGGTCAGTTTAGTTCAAGATTATACAAATTCCTGGAAAGGAAGTGTCCTATGCGGCAATCATCGGGGTTGTGTTGAAAAAGATTTTTTGCATCTCATAAATTCAATATTTGGTCAACAATGGAATTCTCATAATTTTGTAGATTCTAAAAAGTGCCTTTTTTTACTTCTGTTTTGCATCATTTCTGGAATCAGTTTGATGATAATATGATATCATTTTTTTTTACATGTAACAAAGAAATTTTATTAAAGAGACGATTACAAAAGCAAAAAAAAAAACTAAAACAACTAGAAGAACAACTTTCAAAGTATTACCGGTACAAGAGAAATGTACCAGCTACAAACTACAAAATATAGGCAGTCAAATTACACGATCTATCTACCCCTTGCTTAGCTAAACAATCAGCCATCCCATTTGCAGATCTACTAATGTGCTGAATTCCATGATAATATGATATCATTAATGACTGAATTCCATGAGAAAATTTCAATTTCATGTCAAATGGGATAACTTCATGCCACTAATTTCTCAACCAAACGGACTTCTCAACCAAACGGACCCATAGGAGAAATATCAAAATCATTCAACAAAAAACGAAGTCATAAGAGTGCATTAAAAGGAGTAAAACGCTTAGATTAGAAATCTGAGTGAGCATGTCAAACCACATTATAGTACTGATACAATAACAGGAAACAGATAATAAAAGTAAATAGATCAACCATCTAGAAAAATTAAAAAATTTAAAAAAATTTAAAAAAAAGGGAAATGAAAGAAAATAGATCCAACAAATCACAATGGTATAAGCTGAAGTATACTAAATGGGCTTTGAGAAATGCATACCTGTTTTGGAAAGAACCGAAAGGGGGGCTAATGCACACCTGCTGTATGTTCCAATAATATGAATAACTATAGAAGTTGGTGGGAGGAAACCAACAATCAAATTGCAATCAATGATCAGTGGGAGGAAAGCCGACAAACAGAAAAAATTAAATGCACCACTTACAAACGGATGCAAGAGCCAACAATTTGGAGAATGTGCTAGTTAGCAAATCAATCACAGCCACCAACAAATGGTCAGCAAAAGAACCTAAGATGCAGATGCTTAGAATATTGTTACTAGCCTCAGAAGGGACGCGGAGTGAAAGCTCCAAAATTGAGATGGAATGCAGGATTCCTGTCAAGCAAGTCAAAATTTACAGCTTGCTAACAATAGCTTCATTAATTTATCTACTATAGAATGATCATGGCCACCGGATTTTTTTCTTTTCATTATTGCTTTTTTATTGGTATCATGACTGGAACCCACTTGCAATAGAGAGCACCTTCAACAGCTGACACGGGCTCTTGTCCGTAGTCATGGAAATTGAGCCAACTAAATGATTTGCTATAGTTTCCGAAAGAAGTGTGCCGAGTGAAGATGTTGAAGCTTTTGCGCAGCATGTGCATGGCATCCTTAATGAAGTCTGACACAAGATTGCTACGAACAATGCAAAATACAATGGTAGTGTGGAAACACATCTTATTATGATAAAGGTGTAAAAATCCAAAATAAAAAGAGGAAAAATTCGGATATTTCAAGGGAACCCGACAACTCCAAGTGATTTATTGACGAAATTTTCTAGATGCCTTACACAAATCCATAGATCTGTTTGTGGGGTCTACAATTGCACAAGGAAAAGCGGGGGGTTGTAGAGAGATTCGAGGGATAGAGATGCGTTTAAAATGTAAATATAAATTTTGAATTTTGAAATACAGATGAGGGGATCATTAGTCATTACAATCCACCCCGCTTGAAAGCAATCTTGTCCTCAAGGTTGAAAGTCCACAAATTGCTCTTGAATTTTCAGCCATAGCCCCCATGTTCCCATCTTCTGTTAGATTCATCCATTTCATAAGCACCTAAGTTGATGCAACAGTGTGTCGCTTCCTGAACCGATTGATCTAGTGTAACCTCCAGAATTAAAAAAAGGAAATTTCATATCTAAGCGTGCAAGCAACATTGTGGAGGAGACCGTGAGTTCCCCCCCTTTTTCTTCAAATAGGAAACATGTAACACCATTCTGGATCAGAGAAAAGTCTGGTAACTCTTTCCAAAATGCATTAAGGTTTGTTGTACAAGGGCCAATATAGTGGAATGGCATGTAGCAACTGAAGACTGTCAATACGGGTACAATCATAGATAGACCCAGTCACCCACTTCAAATGACCTTTTTGTACTGTGTTTGTCCACTTGTGCAATGTGCCTTCATCCAAGCTTGGGCAACCAATAGATTTTCAAACAGCAACCTAGTATCCAATCTCTATTACACAACTCATGTTTAATGTGGTAGGCATTCTTCGTGCCCATAACACACTTTTCTAAGGATGACGTGTGGATAAACATGAACAACCTCAAATGGTGTCATCTTGATGGATTCATGAAAGGCAGTGTTGTATCTCCACTCGGCCCATGCTAACCAATGTCTACACTATTTTGGCCGCGTGCTTGAAAAACACCAAAGATATGTTTCTATGCAACAATTGATACACTTGATCTGGCTGCTAGGGGTCGTATGGTGAGCTCATCAGCATCTCACTCCTATAAAGTCAAAACAGACACTGCCGAGAAAAAGAACTTGTAAAGATAGCATCTCTATCACAGAAAATCAAAGAAGGCATTCCATGTAATTTAAAAACATTCTCGAGGATGGCATGAGCAACTTGAGCCACAGAATAAGGGTGAGATAAAGCTATAAAATGGATGTATTTGCAAAGTCCATTGCCAATGACAAGTATCACTGACTTACCGTATGAAAGAGGAAGCCCATCAATGAAGTCCGTAGATATCTGCCAATATCTTCTCCAAAATTGGATGGGGTTGCACGAGTTTCGGTGAAGCAACTGATTCTGATTTATTCAGTTGGCACACATCACAAGCTGCAAGGTGCTGTTTAATGTCTCATTTCATTCCCTTCTGCCAAAAGTTTTAATGGATGCACTGATTAGTTCTGAGTATCTGGTGTACCCTCCTTCATGTAAATCATAAAAACTGTTGTAAATTGTCACCTTCCCTTTAGACTTAAGAGTCTGGGGCTAGGAACAATCATCCTTTATAATCACTCATTGTTTATAGCAAACTTTGGATAGGCGGAGGATCCAGCCCTTAGTAACCGGAAACTCCCCTCCCCTTCCCCGATCCCGCTCCGAAAAAGCGGATCGGCATTTTCGGAGCAAATCCGTCCTTGGAGCTCAGTTCGACAATCTTCAGAGCGCGGTTCGAAAATGCTCGGAGCGCGGATCAACTTAACATAAAGCGAACTGTGCATAATCTTTAGTTTATGTGTATTTTCTTTTTCTATAAGTTTGACAATTATCTTTTAAATGAAGAAACTTCTTCTGACTTATTAATTAATGTCAATTTTATGTGATCAAATTGCAAAGTTAATTTTTTTTCCTCCATTTTTGATACTTGAACACATATGGATAAGATACGTTTGTGCTCATTAATTAATTGTTTATAAACCCATAAGTATTATGCTGTATAGGTGCTCCGGAGGCGCTCCCTACATATAATTATTTTAAAACTTAGCGTTTCGACACTTCCACTCCCGCTCCCGTTCCATGCTCTGGGCACTTAGATCCAGCCAATAGTTCATCCTTATTTTGAACTATATAACGACTGTCAACAACTTCATTGACTATGTCTTCTACCCATCTATTAACTAGAATTGACACTGCATGAAGCATAAGCAGGAGTAGCATATCGGGAGAAAGCATCAAAAACTCAATTTCCTCTACCCTCGTTGTACACAATTTCATAGTCATACCCCATTTTTTTATAACCAAGAAAGCATCAAAAACTCAATTTTCTCTACCCTTGTTGTTGTTGTACACAATTTCATAGTTATACCCCATTTTTTGACAACCACTTGTGTTGTGACAGAGTAGAGACTCACTGTTGATATATATACTTGATATTGAGTGATTTGTCCAAATTTGGAACCTCCTTCCCAATAGGGATGGCCGCCATTTCGCTAAAACATATAAGATGGCCATCATCTCCTTTTCATGAAGCACTCGACTAATGTAAGCAATTGGCATCGGGTCTTGCATTAAGACAGTTCCAATAGCAACTGCTAATGCATCACATTCGATGATGAACACCATTGAGAAATGTGGAAGAGCTAGAACTAGTGTTGTTGCTATCACTTTTTCCCTAAACAATTCAAATGCTGAGTCAGCCGCTTAACTACGTAAAGCCTTTATGGTAGTGGGATCAGCCAATCCCATCTTTGGTCAGAATGTAACCGAGGTACTCTACTTGGCAGAAGCAAAGCTGCACATAGACTGCTTAACAGACAAGTGATTTTTGCTTAAGATAAGAAAAACCTCTTTCAGGTTGCTAGTGATCGCTCCAAGTATCAAAAAAAAAAAAAAATTTCTAACATAAATTTTCTGAAGATGTCATTCATGAGACTTTGAAATGTAAAGGAGGCGTTTGTGAGTCCAAAAGGCATGACAAGGAACACACAATGTTTGTAATGTGTTTGGAAGGTTGTGTTTTCGATGTCGCATTCTCTAACACTAGTAGTACCCTGCTCAAAGATCTGACTTGGTGAAATAGGCAGCACCATTGAGTTCATCTAATAGCTCATCTATGATGGGTATAGGGAATCGATGCTTCACTGTAATCTCATTTAATGCTCAATAATCAACACATAATGGCCATGATCCATCTTTCTTCTTAACGAGTAAGGATTGTTGCTCAATCAAATAATTCCAAAACACTACATTTTTGAAACTTAGTCACTCAATTTCCAATTTCTGAGAGCGGGGATATGATATGGTCGAACATTCACGAGCTTGCTTCCAATTCCAGATTGATTTGATGATCATGTTGGTGGAATGGCGGTAACCCCATTGGTTTTAAAAGACAATCAAATTGTTCCAGTAGCTACCATAGTGCTCTATCATTCATCCCATACTGACTAGTTCTCACTTGCTAATACATGTACAGAAAGGCACATGTTGCACTGCTATGCAACGACTTAAATGCCTTGGATGGTAGGATGATTTGCATGGAGTACATCCCATTATTCATAAACTGCATCCACATGTTAGAAAAGTCTCACAAAATAGGTCCTAGGGTTTATAACCACTGAGCTCCAAGGACCATGTCATATCCTCGAAATTCCAATAGATAAAACTCAGCGAAGAACTCAAAGTGCTGAATATAAAAGTGAGATTGGGACATCTACAACAACTTAATGGGTCCTCACCATTTGCAACCATAACACAAAGTTTGCCATTCTTTTGGATTGAACAGCTCAATCGTGTAGCCAGTTGCACATTCAAAAAATTGTGAATGCTTTCGGAACCTACCATTTTGTCGTGAAGTGGTACTTCTTAGGGCATTAAACGAGATGACCAGCACGGTACTAGGAGTATCAATACATGGCTATGCCACTATCTGTTAATGTTCATCAGATTCAATTGACTTCCACATGCATATATCGCATTCAATATAAAAGACTGATTACTTGGTTTTGCAGCGATAACCTGGAGCGAATTTTTTCTCTCTTTTGGTTGTTCTGGATGTTGGGATCTGTTTGGGGCTATTTGAATTTTGAGATATATAACTGTTCAGGTTAAATTTCCAGCATAAAATCGATAGTTTTATGTTGGGCAGCAAGCTACCTACAGTTTTGTGGGAATGTTGCAGTGCTGAAACAGAAACAGATTTCAGCAAGTCGCTGTTGCCTACAGATTGTATCTGCAATTTGCAGTGCACTAGTTTCTATCAGAGTGAAAGTTCCTGCACTAAGAGCGTTGTTTTAAAGAGGAAGGTGCCCACCAGACGTGCTCATGGCAGAGGGGCTGGTGTTGGTGGTGGTAGACAACCAGATCCTCGTGATGAAGAAAGCCAGCAACCACAAAGGCAAGTAAAGATGCTCTCTGGGAGCTTAGAGCACATGGAACCTTCGATCCATGATGAAAATTTGAGTTGATGGATTGGAGGGATGATACTGCAACAAATTCAACAAACATTCACCGGTTCATAAGCCACGGGGAGAAATGTTCATGATGATAAAGGAAAAGAGCTCGATGTGAAGTTAGATATTCTGGAATATAGCACAGCATGAAAGGAGAGAAATTCCTTGTTTGGCTGAGTTCTACAGAGAAGATTTCCAACTACAAGGAGTTGGCCAATAGCAAAAGGATCAAGTTAGTCACCATCAAACTGAAGGAACATGCAGTTGCATAGTGGAAGCAACTTCAAAAGTTCAAAACTTCGAATGGGGATGGATCCAATTATATCATGGGACACAATGAAGCATCACATGAGGGGCAGCTTCCCTCCACCGAATTACATGCAGGCTTTGTATTAACGACTTCAATCCCTATGACCAGAAGATCGAAGTATTAAAGAGTATGCAAAGGAATTTTACAGTTTGGTTGCACATAATGAAGAGCAATTAGTGGCTCGTTATCTACATCGTTTAAATCCAGCCATGCATGAAGCCTAGGATGTCCATCCATTATGGACCATCATGGAAGCCTACCAATGGGCTATGGCTACTGACAATTCCGAAAGTGATCATTTAGAAGGGCCCATTCATCATATTCAAGGGTGGATAAGGGGCTAGTTGGTGAAGGTAGTGGCATGAAAGGGAGAAGGACAATGCACTGGGAGGACCGGGCTCAATCCGGGACCAACCGTGCAATGGGAGGACATCGGGATGCTGGTACAGACGCAAAAGTCAAGGGAAAGGCCGCTTTCCGCTGTTGCAAATGCTGGCAGATTGGGCCATATCTCTCCCAATGTGGGAACAGAGAGCACGCATGATTAGGACCTATGATGCACGGGTACTTCAAAATGGGCGACGTATCGTGCTGTATCATATCCGATACTTTACTTTTTATGTGTAAAATCCGTTTCACTTTCGTATCCATGCCGTATCCGGGCATCATAGACTAGGACGTCAAATATAGAGAATGTGGACGATGAAACAGCCACCGTTGAGGGCATGGAGGACCATACCTAAAATGAGGAATCGGAACAAGAAGGATGAAATTATTTGTGCCAATCCGGGGCAGTCTCTTCTAGTCCAAAAGATCTTGTTAGCACTTAAAGCCCCTAAGGATGAAGATTGGCCTTGCGCTAGCACCTTCCACACTTGTTGCAAATGATTGGCATTGCCAGATGATTATTGACGGGGGTAGCGATAAGAACATCATGGCTCAAGAAGTGATTGACAAGCTTCAGATTCCTACAGAGAAACATCCTACTCCATATCGCCCTTCTTGGTTCAAGAAGGGTAATGAGGTAGGTAACCATGTGTACATGAGCTCTCATTTCATTTTCTATAGGCAGAAAATATCCTGATATTGTATGGTGTGATGTGGTGCACATGGATACATGCCATGTGATATTGGATAGGCCTTGGCAATTTGATCTGATCGGAGTGCAATGCACCATGGCCGAAAAATCACTTACCTTTTGGAGGATTTTTTATTTGATTTTATTTTTTTAAATGGAGAACTAAATTCTATTGCTCAAAAGGAATTGTATAGTATTTACTGAAACCAACCTCCCCCTCCTCCCCCCCCCCCCCCCCCCCCCCCTCCCCCAACCAACAACAAAAAAAAAACAGGGGGAGAGCAACCAAAAGCAAAATGAAAGGAGCTAAGCCACCCAAAAAAACACGAAGGTGTCCATTGTCGAAATACCTTTTGGAAGGATAATGTGAAAGTGGTATTGGGGCCTCCTAGAGATACGGAGTCAACAAAGCCCACTTTACTGGGAGATGTGAACTTCTTCTCCATGGCGCAGTGTGTCAACAAGACAAAGGAGAGTGGTACAGCTTTTCTTGTGGTTGGCAAAGAGGTGTTGGATGGCATGGAGGTGCCTAATGTGATGAACCCTAAGATGGTTGAGTATGTTGATGTGTTTGTGGATGATTTACCAGCCGGATTGCCACCAGTGAGGGACATAAAGCATCGGATTGATTTTTATTTCAGGGGCTAGTTTCCCCGATAGACCTGCCTACCAAATGAGTCCTAGGAGCATGAGGATCTAAATAGGTAGACTAGTAGTTGATGGACCGTGAATACATACAGGAGAGTATGAGTACGTATTCAGTTCAACAAGTAGCCATAGATTTAAGCGAGTTATTGTAACCATTGTTTCTAGCCCTCATAAGAGTGACCTAATTATGGTGCAACTCTTTTTTGGTAATATTGGAGACTCGAAGTCATGCACTCTCACTCACACATCAATGTTCCTCACGGCCTAACCAACTAGTCTAAAGGTTGGGGACAATTATGCCGAAACTTTGGCCAAAAAGATTTTGAACTGAAAATCTCAAATTTTGAGCACTTCTCCAATGCATAAAGACTCCATTAGCATGGTTTTTTCATGTAAAGCAAACAGTAAAGTGAAGTCTCCACGTTGACCCATTCTCCATTAATTCAAATTCAAATCACACATATACATTTTGTAAGTAAACCCTTGAGTACAAAAAGATTGAGTACAAAAAGAATATATTAATTATTTCGACGCTCAAGATGAGCGTCAGCATCACTACAAATAATTTACAAATCTAAAAACTAAAATAAACAATAATTTATAATAAAATAAAAAAGAAGAGTGATCGAGTTACATCACTGCAATTTCATCCAAGCCATAGAGAACGCCTGCGTACTGATCCGCACCACAGACAAAATACTTCTCCTGCATCTTCAAGAACGCATGCCAGGTTAATAAGCTATCAGAACCAGCCTGGTGGCATCTTCCGACGGCCCGATCCACCTCTAACGTCTTCGCCAGGCGGTCCAATCCACCGTACAAACTCTGGCAAAATCTCATCAAATACTTCACATCATAAACCTTCCCAAAGAAAACCCTCATCAATTCCAGAAAATCCCCCATCTTCTCTGGCAAGCACCGGCTCGTAAGCAACTTTATAAGATACCCAAAATCATACGCGCTGTGAAACGTCACCCAACTCACCAACTCGTTACACACCAGCCCAGACGACATCATCAACTCAGCGAACCGCCCCGACTCAATTCCATCATCTTTATTCCGATCGAAATCGATCCCGTTCTGTCTCAACAACTCGATCGACTCGGGCGAGTGCAGATCTTGCTTCACATCGAAATCGCAGAAATTGAATTCCCAGATATAGCAGCTATCAGTGCCGAGATCGGGGAGATTACCTTCCGAATCGGCGAGTGTGAGGCCGATCTGGATTATATTGAGAGCATCAACATTGGCTTTGAGGAATCTGTACAGTTCTGCTGATCGTTGTCTGTACGAGGGTTTGCCTTCGATTCTGAAGACGATTCCAGGGAACTCGGTGTCCATGGAGATGAATGGGAATCGATCTATGAGTTCCGCGATGAGTTTGAACTCAGATTCAAGTGTGGATTGCCAGACTGACCGGATTTTGATTGGTTTTGATTTGATGATGGAAGAATCCATTTTGGATAGTAATCTTGTTGTTGTTGTTGAAGATGATGTGATTGAATTGTCAGGGTTGTTGGGGGCGTTCTTGATTTTGTAATTAGGGTTTGGGAAGGGAGGTGAGGGAAGGGAGACATGAAAAGCGGGGTTTTATAGAAGAGACAGTTGGGGGAGATTGAAAGGGAAGGACGAAGGAGCAATTGCTTGGAAAAGAGAACACGGTTTTAAAGAAAGAAGAAATCTTGAAAGTTGAAAGTGAGTGGAGTAGACCGGCTTGATTCTTTGGGCGGCGTACCTGGCTCGGCTCATGTTGGCTGTATTTATAACAAACGCTGTATATATTTATAAGCGCCGTTTGGCAGCTTTGGTGTTCTTAATTTCTGCCGAGATTGGGTTGTATGGAGAGTGTGCTTGGGAATAACTTGTTTGGTATGATTGGGATTGGGCTGAGATTGGGTTGTATGGAGAGTGTGATTGTGTAGAACTTATTTGATAATATTATATTATTTTATTTTGTTCATAATTTGTTGTTGTGAGCTTTGGCACATATTGTTATAACATTCTCTATTAATTTAAGCTTTTCAAGTAAATAATTACCATCACTTAGTTTGATAATATTATATTAGCAATATTTTAAGGAACAAAATTGACAAAAGCAAGTTTGGCGATGTTGTTGAGTTCAAGTTTATGGTGATGTTTATACATGTATTTTATATTTTCACAAATATAGAAATTTATTGTTAAGAGTGTTTTTTGATTGAGATCTTCAATTGAGAAAATAAAAGGCATGAGCATTTTTAAGTTTTTCTCATCAGTAATAAGCATTTTCTAATGCAAATTAGAATATGAGAAAGCAAGGAGATGCAAGATATGAAGACCTCACAAAACGATTCAAATTCAAATGCTAGCCAACCAAACAAAAAATATATATATTAATGAAAACAAGTTGAAAGATGTTACGTGCACACTTCTTCTTTCACAAAAAGTAAAAGAAAAATCTGTAGGTTCATTTTGAGAGGGGCCTTGGCCCTCCAATAACTCAATAAAAAGTTGCTAGAAGATAGAATACCCCTTTCATTCATCTATGTCATCTTTAAATACAAGATACATCAGCTTATAACTACCATAATTTGACCCACTCTCTATAACTATCACAACTTACAACAACTTCATCAATCACTCCTATAAATAACTGCACCTACTACTCACACTCATACATATAAATATAAAAACTACTCCTACTCATAGATAAACCAGCTATCCCATGACCCATTACTTTCCCCATGAGTCAAGAACAAATACTCACTCCTCATGGGTAACTCCTCATAACTCTCATATGTCATATGCCCCCTACATAGGAATGATCATACTTGTGTAATGCAAGGCCACATCATTCCTCTCCTCTTGGATCAACCTTGTCCTCAAGGTTGAAATCTGTGTAACATTCCTCAAATGCCCGAAATAGAACCCACATGGCATCTTCATGATCTTTTCCTTGCGATTGTACAAGAACTTCCACCGTCTATATTTCCATTTAACCATCCTATGATTGAAAATCTTCTTTAGAGTTAAAGTAATCGAGTCATCACTCATAACAATGCCATTGGATTGCATGTAGTCATAGTATGGGTAGACATTGAGTAAGAGGGAGGAGTTCGTGGACTCTAAGAATTTGAGCATGGGGATCAAAACTGAATTCCATAAATGGTTGAAGAAGGCTTGTGATGGAGGGAATGAATCAAGGATGATTGCCGAGGAGTGAGGAGCGGAGACCTTGATCTGGGAATCAAAGTTGGCTGCTACAAGTGCTGAATGGATGAATTGAAGAGCAGATACGAGGACAAATGCTGCATTTGGAAGGGACGTAGGGACCTTAGATCCAATGGCTATGGCATTTATGTTGGTGGCAGGAACATGGACCACAACGTTTCTAGCCACTCAATTGGCTGCAGTGACATTTGTCACGTCCCCCGAACCCGATTAAAGAAATAACCGGATCCGGAGAGTGAATTTTTAGGACTAATTAAAAATTTTGTCCTTTGGGCCCCACGGATCGTAGTCCGCGGTGAGGATTATACATTTCATGCCTCTTTTCAATTCATTAAATACTGAGTTCATAAACTCTATACACATGGTAATCTGAACAGAGGATAATATCTCATCAATAAATAATTAAAGTTGATAGAAAGAGATAAAACATCTAGAATCAAGTTAATTATTTCATTGGCCATCCCAAATAACTAAGGCCAATAAAAGGAATCAATCAATGAGTGTAAAAAGTTCCAACGAGGGAAAATAAAGAATAAAGAATCTAAAATTAATTCCCCGTGACTCTCTCCTGTGCCGGGCAATGATGACGCTACTCTACGTCATCGGCACACCACTCCCGTGCCTCCTCGACTGGTTGGAGATCCTCTGGGATCTCCTCACCTGCCTGCTCCTCGTAGAGGTAGGCATCACCTGATGTGTCTGCACACCAAGGAAACAAAGTCAACAACATGTTGAGCAATAGATAAGCAAAGCATATTAAATATGACATGTATCAAAACAGAATAATGACAGGTAATCATCATGAGAATACAATGATAGCAAGTCTAGGCATAAAGCGAGAATATGTATAAGTGGAGTCAATAGTAAGAATTCCTAACAATCATCTAACAATAACCACTATCCATGCAATGCAAAACAAGAACAAGACAAGAGGGAGACTCCGAGGATGTCCTATGCTACCTCCCGGGGTACCAGTAACAATCCATACAAGTCCGTACAAGTACAAGACTACTGATACCAAAGTCCGGCTCCAGTAGGATCCTAGCTCCCGGTCCTGGGAATAGCAGCACGGTCCAATGCCCGCTCCCAGCTATTCTACGCCATGGACGCCGTCCTACGCCGACTGCCCATCCTCGACAACCGAGTAACCGGTTCGTCGTTTTAAACCCCATACTGCAGATGGCCATGATATGCAAACAAATCCTAAAGTGGTTCTGACACGAGGACAAACAAGACAAGCAAGTCTGGCTAGTTCCACGTACAAGACAAGATCCTGGGGTTATCTCATCAAAACAATACAAGATTTCCAACACGTGATAACCCCCTTTCATTTCTAGCCAGTCAAGTTTATCATACAAGACAAGGTTCCTACGATACATTCTAAGTCAGGTCCAAGTCTTAATTCTATAAGAATCTATATTTCACCTTTAATTAGGTATTTTATGTCAAGAGTGTACAAGGTAAATTTACAACGGATACGATTCATGAATCAAAGAGAAGTTACAATCCATTCCTAGGTAAAATGTTGTCATCCCTGTATTCAACATATCCTAACAGAGTACATATGGAATTCGGATCGACAATGCTACGAAGGAAATCCCTTGGTGTACAATAATGTAAGGCATTGGTCGTTTCAGTTTCCATATGCAATCGGTTACAATACACGTAATACCCGAATACCTAGACAACCATCGAATTCACACCAAGCAACGTGATTCGATTTAATTCCCATTTATGGTCAAGTGATATTAGGTTCATGGTTTCCAACATCTAAGGCCCAAATCTGAGTTTTAGTTTCGATCCAAAAGAAACAAGGCATATTTAGTTCCATTAGGGTAGCCCGCGGTTGACCAACAAGGTGTCCTCGGTCGACCTGCTACACAGATGTGGTCGACCGGCCAGTGTCCCCGGTCGACCGGCTGCATAGGCGCGGTCGACCGGCCCAAGGGCTCGGTCGACCGGCCAGGTGGGCCCGGTCGACCTACAGAGCCCTGCGAAAACCAGCTCTCTGGTTTTCTAATCGGAACCTTTTCCGGCTCACGGGTAGTGTCCCCGGTCGACCGGCTGAAGGGGCTCGGTCGACCGGCCAGTTAGCGCGGTCGACCGGCCAAAGCCGCGGTCGACCGGCCTGCACGGGAAACATGAGTTCAGAGGGTTTTCTGAACTGTTCCGAACCCATTCTTTCTCCTTCTCTTTTCAGACCTTTCCAGAGGCCATTTCTACATCAGAAGAGCCTCCTGCTCTCTCCAAAATTCCATTCCAACCTCATTCTACACCATGCATTCGATTACCCCCAATTTATTACCAATTCCATTCAATTACCAGATTCTAACCTAACATACATTTATCAAATTAAATAAGAACATGCTTAGAATTAAAGGGGTTAATCTACAGAATGTATAACAACAGTCAATTATAACCACAAGCATGTTTAATATGAAATTGCGAATCTACTTGCCTCAACCGGAAGAAAATCAGAAATAGGTGACTTTCGAGGAGAAGCCTTTCTACCCCCAAATCACAAATCTAACCCGACAGAACGAAACCTAACATACCAGGAATAACAAAGGAAAGAAAATAATTCGGATCTAACCTAAATCTAACCAAAAAGGGAGATTAAAGAAAATATGAAAAGAGGGGAAGCTTACCGGAAGTTGTACCGGAAGAAAGAGGGGAGGAAGAGATTGAGATCTACCGAATCAGATCTTCGAAAGGAGCTTTCTTGGGTGAAGTTCTGGTTTGAGGAAGAAAGAAGAAGAAACTGGCTGCCCTTTTGTTCTTCGTTGCAGAGAATAGAATGAGATTAGGGTTGGCATCAATTAAGAAGAAGAAGGAGGGGAAAAAGACTTAATTAACCCTTAAGTGGGCCCGGTAAAGAATGGGCCACTTGAAGGTCTTCTGATCATCGGATCGCGACGAGTCAAGAGGCAAAACTGATCTATTCGACGAGATCTTTCCAACGAACCCAAAAATCACGGCGTTTGGAACATTTCGGAAAACACTCAATTTTCCCTAAATTGCAAACTACCCCCCTACTATGATCAAACGAACCTCGAATCGCACGAAACTTTACAGATACTATTCTAATACTAAAAGAAACTCGCTCACAATCTAAACCCACTTAAATATCTAAAATACAATTAATTAAAATAAATATGCATTTAAATGGGTCAGGTCGGATATTGGGCCCAAACTGACCCAGTAAGGTCACAGACCTTACAACATTTGACTAACCAACACCAAGTAGCTCATTGTTGGGGACTGAAACAATGACGCGAATACCACTGTTGGCGAGTGCCATAAGCATGGCACAGTCCGTATCATATAGGTGTACATGCGGGATCTGTTGGGACTTTAGGAGAGTCACCACCTAGGTTGGGGAAGGCATGTTAGAAAGTCGATTCCAATAGTCACACCAATAAAAGCATCAGAAAGTCTTTCCCCGGAATAGTTTTTGCTTCGTCCTCCACCACTTTTATATTAGTTGAAAGAGTTTTGTCTATATTCCAAAGTTTGGCTCGCCAATAGGCTATCGAACTTGGCATTCATTGTAGCGAAGATCTCCCGCATTTCTTTAGCATCTGTTCTTGACTTGCAGCCAAAGAGCTTATCTCCATCTCTATTCACTCAAGTCGTAGTTCTGCCATGCATAGCTCTGATATCAAATGTTACGTGCATACTTCTTCTTTCACAAAAAGCAAAAGAAAAATATGTAGGTTCACTTCGAGGGGAACATTGGCCCCTCCAATAACTCAATAAAAAGTTGCTAGAAGATAGGATACCCATTTCATTCATCTATGCCATCTTTAAATACAAGATACATGAACTTATAACTACCATAATTTGACCCACTCTCTATAACTAACACAACTTCATCCACCACTCCTACAAATAACTGCACCCACTACTTACACTCATACATATAAATATAAAAACTACTTATACTCATAGGTAAACCAATTAACCTCCCCTGACACATTACTTTCCCCATGAGTCAAGAACAAATACCCACTTGATGAGTTCACAAAAGATAACTTTCATAGCATTATTTTATGAGTTTTCATAGATAAAAGAAGTCAAAACACTATTTTTAGTATAAAAATCATAAATTTTCTCCCCATCATGCTTTGCTCATATCTTTTCATTATAGATGGCCATTTGTATGCATTTATATGAGTTTTAATGGCTTTCATACGAAATATGTTAAAAAAATACTCTCAATTATGTTAATTTCTCTTTGTAGGTGTTAATTGAAGATTAATTTGAATATTAAAGTTGAGATTTAAGAGTTAAAAGAGTATTGATTAGTTTGGAAGACAATTGGATGAAGAAATGACAAAGATAGGCCAACAATAAAAGAAAAATGAAAGACTTGGGTTTGTATTTTGACCATATCTTTTTACTCAGGTGTCCGATTGAGGTGATCTTAAAAGCATTGGAAAGCTTGTTTTAAAACCTACAAATCATATTTCACAATATTTCTCCCAATTCGTACGTTTCGAGGGTCAAAATCACACATCAGTGTGTGGACTGTATTCTAACACATGAATTACATTCATATGTTTATATTTTCATTCTTGTAAAGTCCTACATTGGAAAGAAACCAAAAGAGAGCAAGCAAATGTTTCTATTTAAGGAAAGGAACTCTAGGCATTTAGGACACAAGCAATGAGAGCCTCCTCCTCTTTACTTAAGCTATTTATGTAATTGAGAGCAATTGTAGAGAGAAAGTGAGGAAAAATTTATAAAAATTGAAGATTTATAATGAAAGCTTTGTCTTCTCCAATGGGTGAATAATCACTTTGATTGGATCTTCTAGATGAAACTAAGTTAATACTATTCATTTTGCTTATGCTCTTAATTCTCTTTATTTATGTGCTTAACATGCTAGAATAGATTTTTCTTCATTGCAATATGCTATCTTCCATGCTTAATTTTTATCTTAGCATTCTTTTTACTATCTATGCTTAGATTTGATAAATCATGCTTAGGAGTTAATATCTTTTGATGGTTTATGCTTACTTTTGATAGATAGTCATTAGGAATCTTTTCTTTTATGAAGGGAAGAAACTCTTATCTATTAGATTATTAATTTTTAGAGCTTTAAAGTTATATATTTTCCAAATCTATACATTGATTTGTCATTAGATTTGAGTGTTTGTTTGAGAAAAGAGAATAGCATTAGTGTTGGATTAGTGTTACTTAGTGGATTCTAGATGGCTCAATCTATCCATTAGTATTGATTGTTGTTCATTTTACTTACTTTAGTTTGATTCTATTCTATTCTCACACACTTATTCACTTGTTTTAATTCTCACACTCTATTTCTCTATTCACACCATCTTCCACCATACACATTTGATTTCACACTTTGAGTACATTTCTTTTTATCTCCATCCACTTATTTTCTATCTTGTTCTCTCTTTATTAATTAGTTTTCATGTATGTTTTTAGTTTCTTTCTATCTTGATCTTTCACTTATTTTCACACACTTACTCATTTGATATATCTAACATTGTTCATTTGTTCTTGTTATTACCCTTGTTATTTTTCTTTTGTTACTAACTTATTACTAACCTTGTTTTCACTTTAGTTCTTCTATTTCTACTAACATTTCTTTGTTATCTAGTTTCTTGTTTTCTTCTAGTTTGCATTTTTTTTTTATTTCCCTTGTTATTTTTTTGTTTCTTGTTTTCATTGTTTTTATTATTTCCATTTGCATTTGTTAGCTATATTTGAGTTGATACTCCTTTTCATTGATAATTGTTATTTTCCTTGTAATGATCCTCGTGGGAATGATATTCGGACTTCCATAGTCTATATTACTTGAGACAACCGTATACTTGCGGGAAATTCGCCATCAAGTTTTTGGCGTCGTTACACGAGGTAAGTGTAGCCGTGATTCCTGCGAAAGTGAGTTAGGATTTTTATCGTTTTCTGCATATAGTTAGTTTTCTTACATTTTGCTAGTCGCTCCTCATGGGTAACTCCCCATAACTCTCCTATGCCATATGGCCCCCACATAGGAATGATCATGCTTGTGTAATGCAAGGCCACATCAAAAGACAATGTTTTTATTGAAATGCATGATTTAATTAAAGAAAAAAATACATTTTCAGTTTAACATACAAGATTAATACACATAAAATAAGACTTCTTTTATTTTAATATCAAGAACTTAGATAAAATAGATACGTGTTTGGAGGGCTGCTACTACAAGTTTAAGGTATATTTCAAGTGAACAATAGAAGTTCCTCAAAACTCTAATTTGTTGTTATACGTGTTAGGCAACTTAGATAAAGAAAGGTGACTTACCACAGGTTGCAAGTTACGATTTGAATCAAGATCCTCTGAGGGGGTTTCCCCACGGTAACTGTGGGTGGACCAACCACGGTCCACCATGTCACCGTGGGGCAACCTGTCATCCACGTGGTCTGCCATGATCACCGTGGGGTAAAACTTTATCAAATCCGGACTAATTGGGACTTGGGAGCATAAGCAGTCTAATATAACAATTTTGAACCCATAATAAAGGAACTTGAAACTAGACCATTGAAATTTCCAAACCCTAAATATGTGCATGGGTGTGTGACTTAGTATTAATAGATTATAACAATCTTATCATAACGCTAATTATATTACTTAATTATGAAAAAGCTTATAAAATGAGTAACCTATGACCAGATTCATATTATCTTAGAAGGGTCATAGATTTATTATGGTAAGACAAAATCATGATTTATGAATGATTTAACAACGCTATATAGTATACATCTTCTCTTACATTCACAAATACACATTCAATTGTTTTTTATGTAACGGGATAAAAAAATAAACTTAAAACTCATTAGAGAATTATTGAGATATTGGAAGAAGCCTAAAAACATAAGGTAATTGTTATATTTGAGTCATTGACGGATCTTTAAATTGAAACTGTCTATGTATTTTTAGATTTTTACAAATTTACATGGATATGAGATTTATGGAAGTTGTTTATATCTCATACGGGGTTTTTATTAGATTTTATAATATTTTATTTTTTGACTTGAACAATGATAGTTGTACAAATCATAAAAAAAAAAAAAAGAAAGATAATATAATGTTAATCTTAAAAAGGATGAAAGAAAACATTTTAAATGATTATGAATGGTTATATATATATATATATATATAAAACGCTAAAGATCTCGAGAGATTGTTGCAAAAGTGAAAATTAAGGTGAAATGATCAAAATTTAATTGAAAACCTTTCGTCGTGATATTTAATAATTAACTGAAATTTTAAATTGTAAAGAAAATAGAGAGAAAAAAAAATCCAAAAAACATCAAGACTCACACTTGTAAGTCGTAATGCAATATATGCAACTCTCAAATTCAAGTGTATAAGAGTAGAGGTGGCCCCAAAAGTAGGGATGTAAATGAGTTTATTCCGTTTGAGTCCATGGTGGATCCAAAATTAGAACCGTTAATGAGAGGATAGAACCAGAATGTATTTGGAATGAGTTTCCTTATTTCGTAACCAGATCCGTTAATGAGAAGGTGGACCAGAATTAGAATCGGATCCATATATTGGACGAGTCTGGATCCATACTCTGGACTAGATAAAGAATGATTTGGAAAGAAATCAGTTTTTAGGAGGAATTTTTGAAAATTGAAATAATATATCAAGTCTCTAGTACATGGCCCGGAACCAAAGTGGAACCAGACTCAAACCCATTTCAGCCATGAGTGCCAAAAAAACAACCCAAACCCCAACTTATTTATTTATGAGGACCTAAAAAGGAATGTAAATCCCGTCATTAATGAATCGAAACCCCTAAATAATCCGACTGGGAGATACATTTACATCCCGACTTAAAATTGTGTGAGTTAAAAGGCGCGTGACTGATAAGTGATGAGAAGGAGCCATGTGTCATTTTGGTCAACACCTCAACGGCTAAGCTTGTGGGGAGTCTTCTAGCCTGAGCCGTCGTTTGCCCATGGCGGGCTTTGACTACGCGCCGCTTTTAAGTACGTGAATAGCGTGTGGAAATAAACACTGACTATTAATTTATTAAAGGATGGGGCCTCTCATCTTCTGTTCCACATTCTATTTGACGATGCCATACGGATGTACAGTTTGCTGCACAGCATCATAAAAATAAATATTCTAATTCATCACTTGTAGAAGCAGCAAAGGGAGATGAACTTTGACCCTTCCTTCACATGGCAGTATACACTGACATGAGATGAGATTAGACCTTTCTTGCGTCTTTCTTTTGCCTTTGGTGGATGCTTCTCTTGTCCTCATCAAGAGTCGGCATGCAAAGCACTCCACTCACTCACCCTCTAAATGACGATTTTACCCTCTACCTATATTCAGATTCCGGACCCTCTCTCTAATCAAGAAGGCAACGTCTCTATTCATTGAACTTGCTGCCCTCTACAACCACCAACATCCGACTCCGGTTATGATGTATCCAAAGCCGTAGATAACACAGTATAAGTATACGCACCTCCTACCGACAGCTATCCTCGAATTATTCCATAAGAAAAACATATTTCTGGTAATGATGGTCCAGTCCTTACATGTATACAGTCCAAACATATGAAGCAGATGAATCCACTTTGATTAGTCTATTTGTCTTGTTTACTCTCGCTTATGTGAATTGTCATCAAACAAAATTAGACAATCATTTGACCTTTGATTGGATTGAATTCTGAAAAAAAAAAAAAAGATATACAGAGATAAAAGATGGAATAAAGAGAAATATAGAATATAGGTATAAATTGCAATTGAAATGTCTTTACTAACTTTTGTTTCCAATGATAAAGTACATTCCTTAGGGTTTGTTTGTTCGCACGATGGAAGATTTATGTCAGTTTTGGCTTTGACAGATGTTGTTACATAGGTGTGCAAAAGGACATAAGGTAGTGATGTACATGATTCATTTTTTATGTACAATTGCCAATAGATACAAATTGCGAAAGCATGCTGTTCGGGAGCTCCAAGTGTAGAGCTGTGATATAATAATAAACTGGTGAGACCAGGTCGATGCACAGGGAACAATGTTGATTAAGAAACTTTCCAACTTTTAACCTATCCTAAAAAAAATATAAAACTATCATAAATAAGAAACTAATCAAATTACATCAACTTTTCTAAAATAACTGAATGTAAAAACTTTAATTAAAATTCTTTCGAAAAACAAAAGACATATTCTACTAAAGGAAACCTAATTTAAGCAATCCTTGAATATTTAAAAACCTGCAAAAGAACACACAAATCAAACAACCAATTTAATATGAAAAATCAAAATAAATTTTCATAAATTAGATCCTACTTAACAAAATAAATTATAATGAAAATATGAATGATTTATAAGGTCCTATATGCAAACAATGCAATTCCAGACAAGTTCCTAAAAATCCGATGTACTCTGAAAAATTCTAAGTATGAAAAACCTTATGTATAGACCTGTTTTTACTTGACTGTAGAACCTACCAAAGATACTCTAAACCAAAACTTAATGGCTGGAATTCGAACCTTGATGATTCATGAACACAACAAAAGAAACATAAGTGAAAAAGGAGTTCGAATGAAAAAAATATGAATGCAACGAGATGCCTATTTAAACCAGTTATGCTGCTGAAATCTAGTACGACCTTGCTAGGTACTCCTGTTTGTGCCTCTCGTTGACAATCTTGGAAGTTCTTGGATTTTCCGGGAAGTAGCGCGCCAACTTCGGATACCTTGACGGAAATCTCAGTATTCAGAATTGGGGCGTTACATAGGGCCCCACAAATCATGAGACATGAGGGCAATGGAAAGATCCAGTCATGATGGACCGAGATATCAAAGATGGGTCACCCCCTTGATCCAAGGCCTACAAATTTAATAGCTTTAAATTAAAGAAAAGTTTGACCATCTACCCTATGGTCCGATTGATTAGGCGGGTGCAAACCAAGGAGTCCGGTAACTATAAAGGGGGACCCTCTGCGTGTGAATGATTCAGATGGATCATAAGGTGTGCACGTTGAAAGTTCGTACTTTAACGGTCTACTGGAGCATTTCCTTAATGGTATTTGCATGTATTATAATAATAATAAATTCAACTAAGTAAATTTATTTCATTTTAATCACATTAATTACTTATATTTCACTAGGTTGAGTTTAGGCCTGTCAATGGGCCGGGCCGAGCCTGGGCTTAGGTTGTCCAATCCCGTCCCGAAAATGGGACGGGCCTGCCAGGTGTTGTCCAATCCCGGCCCCAAATTGAACGGGCCTAAATCAAATCCCGTCCCGTACGGGCCCGGGCTGGGACAGGGCCGGGCCTGGGCTTAGCCCGATCCTAGACAAAAGCAAAATATTCTTTAATTATTCCTACTATCACCAGACAACCAGTGTGAACCGGACTTTAAACCCTCCTCATTTTTTTCGGGCTTGGGACCGGCAATACAATGCAACATGCAACATGGCGAAGTTAAAAACCTTTTTTTTTTTTTTTGGCCGGTGACAGTAGAAATCAGAAAATTAATAGAAATGAATGAGTATCCTATAGGCTATATGAGTCAAGAAATGAATGAGTATCATATATGAGTCAAGTGAAAGTAATGTAGGATTAATTAAAAACTTCTTTCTTTTTTTTTTTACGTTGAAAGTAGAAAATAAAAAAATCAATAAAATGAATGAGAATGAGTATCCTATTTTCCTATATGGGTCAAGTAATTTAAAAAAGAAATGAATAGAAATGTATTGTCTAAACACAGCCTACTGGGCTCAAATTTTTTTAAAAGCCCTGTATTTTAGGGCTTGGGACGGGTCGGGCCTAAATGGGCTGGGCATTCTCCACCCAGTTTCGGTCCCATTTTGGCCGGGCTTTAAAATGTATTGTCCAAACCTGACCTACTGGGCTCAAATTTCTTTTTAAAGCCCTGTATTTTAAGGCTTGAGATGGGCCGGGCCGAGCTTTTTACCCGTTTCATCCCATCCCACTGACAGGGCTGGCTGAGTTTACTGTATAATTGACCGGGTCTTTCATCCATACAAGTAATTTCGCAAAGTGAAAAGTCACACCGGACATGTGACCGGGTCTTATTTCTGTTCCGCATTGTCGCTTCTCATGCTTATGGCCTAGTTGGTACGTCAGTCCGAATGAGAAACATTTGAATATGTCAAATGAGAAACATTTGAATGGGTCAAATGGCATTGGATAATGTAGGAAGAAAACTAATTTCATTTGTAGTAGAAAAAGTCTAAGTCCAACCAAGTGTGTAGAAGGCCAGCAGTCGAAGTTGACTTACCAAACACTTGGTCAAAGAAATCTATAGCAATTGGTGATTTCAAATGGTCATACTCATGCACGTGTGTCACATTGGCTATATGGGCTCATACTCATGCACGTGTGTCACATTGGCTATATGGGCCCGTTTGGCATCAATCCAGGTGTGATTCTGCTTTCCCACTAGATGAACACCGGAGAATGCGTTTGAATATAAAAACTTTTTCTCTGTTGCTCTGAAGATCGTCTTTAAAGACTCTTCCCTCAGAGGACTCCTCTTTCCATTCATTTCCAGCAACTTCTCCCTACCTCTACGCACCTCATCTCAGTCTTCTTTCTCTTTCTACTTCTTTCGTCACATTTTCTCTCTCTCTCTCTCTCTCTCTCCTCTGTCCTACATTCACCATACATGTCAACCAAAGCGGCATCTGAGAAAGAGCTCATTGCTATAGCCATGACAAATGAGATGTCGAGGTATATGTATGCCTATCTGCATATCAAAAGCCCATCGCATGATTTGAGGGGAAGGGCTACATGTATTTCTCTGTCCGTAAACTAGATTTCACCATTTTGGAATAGGGCTTGGGTGAAGTGGTAAAGGAACCAGGGCGAAGCCAAATTTTTTTAGAGGGAATTAATGATATTTTTATCTTAGTGATTTTTTTACTTATAATTTTAATATAAATTTATTCAGAGCTCTCTTTTTTACTAATATCTAAAAAAGAGTTTCTAGATTTGAAAATAATTTCACAGATTTCAAAACATATTTCTCAATACGTTGAGGACAGTAAAAATACAAAATTAATAGGACTTGTCGTAGTAAATCAAAATCACTTAAAATAATTATTTACTCCTAAAGAGCTGAATCTCATTCTAATCAAAGTAGGGCCGATATAAGATTGAACGCATGTAAAAAAATCCACCCATTTATATATATATATATATATATATATATATATATATGAAAGAGGCTGGTTTCTATTGTCAATTTTTGATTGATTTTGACTCCGTGATTTATTTTGACTCTCTTAATAAATCCTCTCCATTCCGCGTCTGTAGAGATATATTTGGAACTGATGGATTTACAACTCATTGTTTTTCTAACATATAATACATTGTCATAGATCTCTTTGAAACTGATGGATTTACAACTCATTGTTTTTCTAACATATAATACAATGTCATAGATCTGTAACTGAAGGAAATCATAGATAAGTCACAGCTTTCTCAGTAACTATCTGCATTGGCCGGACTCTATCATCTTCATTGACTTCTTCATCATCATCTTCTTTGGCTTCTTCATCATCATCCCCAAAGGCCACTGCCTTGTCCTTCATGCTACCACAACGCTGCATCAATCACTTGTGGACACTTCCCAGCCATCTACCTCGTCCACCATACCTAAGACAAGGGTGTTGCATCCTTCATCCAATTTACCACATTTATTTGTTACTTAGGAGATTCATTACTTGCTTAAAGTAGGAAAATCTAGAGTTTTGTATTATATGCTGTTGTGGTAGTTCTTTAGAATTCAAAATATATTTAATATTGACAATACATGTTTTCAGAATGAGTTTACTGCATCACAGTGTAATTTAAATTTCATAATATACTTTTTTAATATTTAATATTATGAATCATGCTGTAAGAACCCGTTCCTAAAAATACATTGTGGGACCCAATGTGACCCAGTCAACCCTAAGTTATCATATTTAATAGGTGATTAGCACTAGTAATTAGTAATTCCCATTAATCAAACCTACCTTATAAGGTTAAGACCTTTGTGAAATTAAAAGTGATTTTTTTTAGAATTAATTAACTAATTAGAGGCCTTAGTTGTAATCCTAATTATAAATGATTTCCCTTAGAGAGTTGTACAATCAACCTGGCACAACTACCCATTGCCTAACTCATTAGCCCATTAATTATATGAGGGCACTCTAGTCTTTCCTACCACACATTTTTCCTCCTTTTTGGAAATCTCAATACCTTAAATGACCTTGGACTCCTTTATTCTCTATCAAGTAAATTTGGATACTTTCGTCATAATAAATTGCTTATCTTTATTGCCCTTAAGCTCCTTTATTCACAACCACTCATTTGAGGATACTTTAGTCATTACTATTGGAGCCCTGCACATGCAAGCAATTCGCAACCCAATAAACATGGTTTCTTGGACATTTTCTTCACCTTTCCAGATTTCTCTGTTGAGCAATCCATACCATGTCGTTTGGCTGACAAATGAAGATACTATTACAATACATTCAAATGAAAAACTTGACATTTGCAATGAATCAAATTTCACATGATATAAATATGTATTATAGAATAGAAGGCAACATGTACAGGTTCAGCATAAATGGATACATTTGCTAATCAGTTTGAAAATGTCTAATCTGAAAGGTAGAAGGGTCAGCTATATAAAACACTTAACATGTTTGTTTTGGATTAAGTTGGCAAGTGATATTATTATTATTTGGGTTGGGTCGGGTTGGTTTAAGGTTGAGTAAAATACAAAGTGTACGAACTTGAATTCAAGTCAAACTTAAAAGAAAAGACAAACAAACATAAGTCTAAATGACCTCATTATGTTGAGGGCTAGCTTGGTAGCTTGGGTTAGGAACTGGCACTACTACTAATGATGGATGTGTCCAATTTGCCAAAAGGAAAGGGTGTGCATAGTGATTCTCTACACCCCCCTTGTGGGGCCCATTTCTCTACACCCACCTCATGCAGCCCACGCAGCCCACTTAGATAGATGCTTGCAACTGGACTTTACACCTTTGCTCTTGGAGCCCATTTAGTTGCATGTGTGCTGTGTGAAGAATAAAAGAGAGTTCGTTCAATCCACTTACATTGATTCGTGTCTCTAGGACTTGCCATCTGCTCCTTTGAATCCACTCAATGAGGAATCTCCATCTTCATTTCACATTGATGGAGAGCATGTTGTTTGCATTAGAATTAGAGTACATAGGAATTAAATACATTGAAATTCATCGTCAAATGAGCTCCTTCGAAGGATTGTCAAAGAGGTTAGATTTGGATGAAATAAGATGAGAAATGGAGAACTCTAAAAACTTTAAGTTTTGACTTCAGTATGTTGGGTTTTTCTCAATTTTGTGTAGAACTCTAAAGATTGACAAATTTTCTATATCTGCAAGTTACCAAAATAAATATCGTAGATAAAGTATTCAAGTAAAATACTTTAGACCTTTAACATATATACCAAATAATGGAGCATGATGTATAAAGCATATGAGACTCTGGTACATATATGGTGTATGTTTGACAGACAGTTAAATACTTTAGACCATATGTAACTATTATTCATACCTAGAAGAATAATTGACAGGAAAAAATGGGTACCTCTTCTTGATGAGCTTTTGTTAGATTTGATGCACCTCTCACAAGCTAAAATGGATATTGGTTTTAATCATTAATATCGTTTATTGCCATTCCCATGTATATATTATAAGAAATTACATACTTCTAATCTTTTTGCCAATATAAGAGAAATTGAAATATGCATTGAAGTGCATATAAGGTAGACCAGGGACTCATCTAAATGCTATAATCAAAAGCAATTAAAAAAGATGTGGGATATTCTCTTTCAACAAAAAATGTGGAATATCATGAAGAAACAACATGCAACTTGGAACAAATTGCTTAACCAAATGGAGACTACAACAAATACACTCATATTGTCAACATGGAACCACAAAGATGGGAAGACTACTTGAAGTTAAATATATCACAAACATAGAAAGTCGTAAACTAATATGTCATTTGTACAAGTAAATCCTGATGAGAAGGTATTGTGCAAAAAACTAACATTACAGTGTCCCACCGAGATGGCTATGTCTAGTTGCTATGGTTTTCTAGCATGCACACATACCTGTCAATTGCTCCAGATTTTTTTAGAAAAGAAAAACATATTGTACGCATTCTTTCTTTTCTTTTCTTTTCTTTTTTTAATGATAGGCCTCGTTACTTATGGCAAAGACCTATTGAAATAAAAAGCTGCTTGAGCACAAAAGTAAGAATAGAAGGTATAGGATCCCATGAAATATGAAAGACATATCATTGAGACCAAGAATATGTTCCACTATCGTAATTAAAAATGTAATGGTATGTTCTTTATATTTCATCTATTTATTTAGGAAGGCATAAACCCCATGAAATAAGAAACACAACAATTGAAGCTAAAAATGTGTTTTGCTAAATTGCTGACCTCATTTATTCATGGTGAAGATAAAAATCAAATAAAAAGAACTGCTTGAACAGATAATTAAGAGCAGAAGGCACAGAGACCCATGGAATACGGAACAAATAACTGAAGCCAATGATAAATTTAGCTAACATTGCTAAACTCTAATAGTTTGTTCACCCATTTATTCTTGAAGGGATAAAATAAGAAACACAAATATATTAAGGAAATAACATGATCTTTTAACATTGAAAAAAATATATTATTTTGTTGTTCTCATTTCATTGATTCATTTCAAATAAAAAACAGGCTAACTTTTTAGAAGGGAGAGAAGACACTGGGCCATATGACTACTCATCGACAGCAAAAATAATAAGAAAGAGATTGAAATATTTTCCTTCTTTACTGGCTTACATCCGCCATGGAATCTACCAATAAGTTATCAGTAACGATTTTAGGCAAAATCTTAAAGACATGGGAAACTTCAACCTCCAAAAAGAAAATAGAATATGTATATCTCTGTTCGAATTAGTAAAATATACCTACTGATGTAACCATTGATCAACACTTGGAAATTTTCTTTTAACATCCATTTTCTTGCTTAGGTAAAAACGGTGTTGATGCAGATGGTCATCTAATCCAATCCACTTCAGCATGTCATACATTTACTTGGGTTTTCACCTGAATCAATTCCACACGAACACAACCCATACACCATCTCCATCACCACCTCTAGCTACCCATGTAAAGCAAACAAGAGCCAGTGCCAAAGTCAGAAAGGCAAGAGAAAGAAAAGGTCATCTCATCACTTGGCATGGCAAGAGAAATTAAAGGTCATCTCATCACTTGGCATTCAAACACACATGCAAAGTCATCCACTCCTTACTTGGGGCTGTGTTCTGAAAAATAAAACCATGGGAGTATGAGGCATCCCATTGGTTTATAACTATTTGATTTAAGGTAAGAATGGATAAAAAGAAAGAAAGAAAGAAAGAAAGGGAGGATTAGGTTATAACAGAAAGTATATTTATTGTTCTCATTGTCTAATCTGACTTGTTTCTTCCTATATATATATATATATATATATTTTTTTTTTTCATTGCTCGTGCTCTTGCTTTCATTGTTTGTTGCAAACACTTGGGCCTTGTTTTTCTCTTCATAAGAAGCCTTTAAGTCTTTTATTATTATTAGGATATGGTAAAGTAGTAATTTTTCAATCTATTTTCTCCAATCATGAATAAGATTTCATATGTTTCAAAGAAAATATCATATGATTCTATCAGTTTCCAGCAAAACAAACCAAAGTTGGAACTAAATATTCTACCTAAAACATTTGTCACGAAATAAGGATGGTTGCACAAGTTTCAATCTCTCCTAAAACATTTGTGTAATTATATGATAACAAGAAATAAAATTAAAAACTAAAAGCTTAAAATGGAGAAACAATTTTTTACATGTAAAATGATCAAACCAAGTTTTTTCAATGAAGCGACCTTTCAAAGGCACCTTGGAAAAACTAATCAGTACTGTCATCATGCTCCATGCACACAAACCTATCAATTTCAAGACCTTTTTCATCCTACTGTTACTAACAAAAGAAGAAAACTCAATATAGAACATATCATTCTCTTTCAACCAGAAATAATCTATGTTGCATTTGGTTCCAATGGATAATTGAAAATGAAGATAGCTAATGATTGGGGATGAGAGCCGGGGATTGCTACATTCATTCTATTAACTTTATGAAACTTATGGATAGATTCTTGAACCTAGAACAAAGCAAAAATTATAGAAGATGAACCATACCTATGTTTGTTATTATATTCAAATGAAGCAAAATCTGTAGCAAAGAGTCAAACTGTGTTCCCCAACCATGATAAATGTTTGATGAGGAAGCATATAAATCATTACCCCAGGTCCTGTTCCCCTTTTTATGCTAAGGACACCATTTGTAAGGACATGCTCATAATAATCCACATATGACATATGCCATTTTTTTGCTCTCATCTGAATAAGTTGTATAAAACCTACATTAAAACAGTATCAAACCCCTACAAAGAAAGCAAAGTAAGAGAGGGAAAAAATAGAGCATGTATTCTATTGAGTAGTTCAATCTCTTACACGAGAACACAGAGAGAAAGTCTCATACATGATACATCTAAGCATTCAATATAGAAAAAAATAAAAATATGTAAATTCTATTTCACAACATCAATCCTTGTGCGTACAAAGGACACAATAAAAGATCTTACAATATATAATTGGAATGAATAGGATAAAACAGAACGAATGCAATTTGAAACAAAAATAAATATTACTTGTCAGTTAGAATATGTTCACTTTATCCAAGCAAAAAAGCTAATCATATCAGAAAAGAAAGCAGAGAAACCTTGAGCATACTGTAAGTAATGCAGGATATTCCATCCTCTGATTCTAGAATAGTAATTAAACACTTTGAGTCAAACCTAAACATAGACAACCATAATAATGTTCATAAACAAACACATTTATAACTACTTAAATGAAAATCACCCACAAAAGGAAATGGTAGGTAGGAAAAAAAACTGAATGCAGATGTACACATTTAGGATAAAATATTCCTAATTACAAAAGACCTTTCTGTACTGTTAATATCAGAACTCTTTCAACAGATGTTCCACTTACAGCCAACCTCCAAAGCATGACCATTATCGAACCAAGGGAAGATGAAGAGTCAACATCTTTTTACAAGAAAAATGAGAGATTGTTTAGTCTTCTAATGATAGTTGGCACAGTAGATGGAGTTGGTATTTCTGATACCTGATCAGCTCTCTTGATGTTCTGCAAGAAAAGAGCAGTACACAAGATTACTGCTAGTATCAAGAGAATACACAGCAGTCCAATATATAATTCTGCCCCGCAAGACCAAAAACAAAGAGGCTAAACAAAACTAAATATAAGTATGGCCATCTAAAAACCATTAACATAACCAAAAATGTTTGTTTAGATAGAACACTTTATTGGTCTGAAAAAAAAAAAAACCACGCTGAAATGTTATTATCAATTTAATACTAATGAAATTCACAGTAAAAGGAGTATTCTAACAAAATATTTAATTTAAAATGATATCTAGTATCCAAGTACAATACAAAGTTAGACCACATCAATGCAGATAAAGTGATTATTTAATCATGCCATCTGCAGTATTTCAATCAATGGTGAATATCGCTTTGAAAAAAGTGAAATTTGGGCATGTTCCCATTCACTGGAAGTGGGCCTCACTGTGTACATCCACACAGAACTTTGTCACGTATCTAGACGTAGCGGATTGTTGGCTTTTAATTAAAAATAAATAAATAAATCATATCTTTAAACAGCAAATCGTTGATCTTCAAAGTTCAAATACCATTATTTACATTTCAGTATATTGGGTTACTGAATTTAGTGAAAAACAACTAAGAAACTAATAATAATAATAATTAAAAAAAAACCCAATTACGCAGCAAATTGTTGATAATCATTTCCAAACAATTGGGTAGTCATTGGAATATAAAATTATAAATTACAAAAAAACTGAAATTATAAAATTTATGAGCATGCAAACAAAGATAATACAGAATGGAAAAGTTACAGACAGAAATTAGAAGAAACCCTTTACCTCTTAATCTTCTGATCCTTCCACACGACATATGAGATTGGACTTGATGTCCCTCGCCAAAACAAGTTTTATTTCTGCAACTCAAAAACAATAATCCAAGAACTGAATACACATTAGTTGTAGCTCCTCTTAAGTCTTTAAGTTCTAGACTATGACATCCTTCATAACCACACATAGCAGAATGAGTATCCCGGTGAATGGCAAATTAATCAACACTTTCAACAAAAAGAAACCCATTAAAACCAAAGTCGAACGAAGGACAACACAAACATCACAGATCCAAAAGCATTTTCATGAAAACCCAGATGATGCATTTTTCCGATTTAAAGTAGGAAGATCAAAGTAAAATACATATAAAACCGAGTTTTCTCAAAACAAATCGCATAAAGATATAAAATTGAGTGGATTTATACCAGTGAAATAGGTCTAAATTTAAGCTCCTGATATGTTTTCCATAGAGCATTTTTTTTGGAGATTGAATCGGAAGGAGATTAAAATGGCATTGAAGCACAAAACAGAGGAAATAGGGTTTCATGCGGTGGTGTTTATGAAGAGGAGACCCAAGCCACATCACAATCGAACCCAAAGAACCTAAACTACAAACATATTGAAATCTCAAAATAAAACAAAAGGGGAAGCTTCAAAGAACAACAGCACAAAATAGATTGGAGAGAGAAAGGGACAATCCACCTTCAGCTCCGGCGACGGCAGACGTAGGGTTTTCTTTGGAATAACTGAGGGAAAGGAAGGAAGAGACGCCCAGGTTTCTCTACAGATGCCAGCTTGTAAGGAGATAAGCTCTACAGATGGCCAACGCAGCCCAAGATACATTGGTGGACTGCAACTAAGCGGGCCCATATGTGCAGTGAAACAACCACGTTACTCTCTTTTATCTAAGGGTATAGATACGTGAATACCTAAACTAACTTATTCTTTATCATTTATTTTTAGGATAAATTAGCCGATAGTCTCTGAGCACGGTCTTCTAAGGCATCAAGGACTACAATATTTTTTCTAATGTCTCTAGTCCAAACAGCTGGAGATATTTCGGTGAAAGGTCCCTAATATGTCACGTCATATATTTTCATGACTAATTTACTCATTTCAACCCTCATTTTTAGGCCAAGTTCTCTCTTATTCTCTTTTTTCCAGAGTCTTTCATTCTTCTTCTCTCTCATCTTCCATTTTTTGTTCGTTTCCATGGTTGTGGATTATCGTTGCATAGCACATTTCGTCGCCAACATAACTTCCGATTTTCTCTCTTTCATTTTTTTAAAGATGATAACGGTTTTACTTTCTCTTACTTTTTCATTTGAAGTCTCTTCCAAATCTATCTATCTCTCTACAACTGATTTGAAAGAAAGAAGTTTGCTCTTTTTTTTTGTTTTCCCCTTCTCTTTTCTCGATTGGATCGTGGTCATCAAGCGTTCTTGTTTTGGATTTCGATTTTTAGTAGAATCTGATTTTCTGTATTCTGACTTTTGGTGTCGCTGGACTCAGATAAATTTCCCAGAATCTCTAATAAATTGGAAAAAAACTCAGATAAATTTGCCAAAACTCAGACAAATTTATTTGAGTTTCTGGCAAAGTTTAGAGATGAGAACGTGGAAGATTGTGTGGCAAGGGAATCCAAGATCATCAGTAACATGATGGAAGACGATTGTGCTAACAACGTCATCCCCGTCCCTAATGTCATAGCCTCCGTCCTCTCTAAGATGATCGAAGGGTGTAAGAAACACGCCCAAATGAAAGAAGACAACAACAACAGCAACAATGAGGAGAAGGAGAAAGAGCTCAGGTCTTGGGACAAGGAGTTCGTGGATTTGGATACCGACACTCTGTACCATCTGCTTGTTGCAGCCAACTATCTTGACATCTAGGGCCTGCTGGACCTCGTCTGTCAGAGGGTAGCCGATATGATCAAAGGCAAGAACCCAAAACAGATCCGTGAGATCTTCAACATAAAGAAGGACTTCACACTTGAGGAAGAGGAAGAAATGAGGAAGGAAATTTATCTGAGTTTTCTGAAAACTTATGTTAACTTCTGGTAAAACTCATTTGGCAAATTTATCCGAGTTTTATCTGAGTTTTGCCAAAACTCAGATAAATTTGTCTGAGTTCTGCTTTTGCTGACGTGTACATGGGCTTTTTTGTCTTTTTCACTACATCATTTTTACAAGAGGACTGCCGTCGGTACGATAAAATATCGTGAACCTTAGGCTGTAAAAGCAAATGACGAGGGACCTCCGCCCAAATGCCCCATTATTTTTATTAGCTACCAGGGACAATTTGATCATTTCATTTAAACTTTCCTCAAATACCCTCATCCTTATCCTAACCTTACACTAGCAAGAGAGAGCATTTTAGACTATAACCCAACCAACCCTATAAAAGAAACCCCTCTTTTCTCTTCCTCTCATTTCACTATAATTTCCTCCCATCTGTCTCTCACTCTAAGTTAGAGATTAAGGGTTCTCTAAGCTATGTGACCTAGCCCCCCCGATTGTAAGAAGCTAGAGCCCCACCTACATCTAGCCATCTACAAGCTTAAGAGCCAACCTTATCTCCTAGATCTTTCTCCCCTCTCCAAGTAAAGGTAATCTTCATCTCCCTTTTCAATTTCTTTTAAAATAGTCTTTTCTCTTATATTTCTCTTTCATATGCATTTCTCTCTTTGAGAATGGGTGTAGAGATTGTAGATCCAGCTCTTGGGGTGATCTTAGAGTTATTGGAGTGGTGGAGCCCAAGTTATTTGAGGAGCTTTCTTCCTAATTAGGCAAGTAGACATGTATAGATTCCCTAATTTTAGTGATTAATATGCCTAGATTGTTAATTACTATCTTTTATGGTTATTTAGCATGATTTCTGTATTTAGATGATTAATTGGATGGTATTATATATGGATTGTTGTTCTAAGCCCTTTTCTTATGTGTTGTTAGCCTTCATGGATGGGAATCCCCAATTTGGAAGATCAATGGCCCATTTGTGATGAGATCCTGATACGGGAGGAGTATTTGATGTTTGGAGGTGATTTGGATAGAAGTTGGATTGGAAAACCTCAGAAATCTGGGTTCTGATGCTGCAACCTGCCACTGTCCGATCGATCGGACTATCATTTAACAGTAAGCCCTTCAGGTCCAATCAATCGGACAGTCTCTTAACTAGGAGTTAACTATCCGCTCCTTTTTTGATCTGATCATGTGTGGGCCCCGTTGACCTTCCATTTAGACCGTTTGGGACATGCTAGACACGAGTTAACGGCCGAACTTAACATTGACTCGTGTACACCTAAGTAGGGTCTTGGGTTGTGAAACGGAACCTGATAAAATGGTTATAGATGTTTTATGATGCTAAATACTTACAGGAGCACCAAGGATACTTTATAAGCATCTGGGACTCCGTGATTATAGTCTTAGGTAAAGTGGGACCCTGAACTTGAAGAGAAGGGCAGCAATTACCTATGTATTTGTGATATGTGGTACTTATATCGTGAAAACGAACACTAAATCTGGCTGGTAGGTCCGAACCTTGGATGCAGGCCTTGAGAGGTATTATAAATTAGGGCATTGCACTTAGGCTCTGATCCATGATCACAGTCCGTATTGGATGAAATGTCGGAACATGACACTTGAAGTCCTGACCTATAATATTGGGAACTTAACAGTAGATACTAATAGCGTTGGAAGTAGGCTGTCGGATGTGAATTTTGATCCCCCAGAGAGGGAAATCGCCATTCAACAATATATGCTATTTAAATTTTTACATCGAAAATGAGGATTCCGACCACCCTTTGTCATAGCCCCGCTTAACTCAGCATGAAATTGTCCGCTTTGGCCCATGTGCACGCGCGAGGACTTCCCAGGAGGTCACCCATTCTAGTACTGCTCTTGCCCGAGCACGCTTAACTTCGGAGTTCTAACGGTTTCCGGGGCCGCACGGTTTTAAAAGGCCTCATGCTAAGTTAATACGGGGTTTGACTTATAAGCCCAAGGTTAGGACATGGATATTTCCAATGCGGGTTTACGGAGACTCACCGTTTGAAGCCCGTAGTTGACACGCTACGCCCCGTGGTTAAGGGTGCTGCCCGGACCAAGTTGTCACATTCTCCCCCACTGGAAATAGAGCCGTCCTCGGCTCTGATACCAACTGTCACAGCCCCGCTTAACTCAGCATGAAATTGTCCGCTTTGGCCCATGTGCACGCGCGAGGACTTTCCAGGAGGTCACCCATCCTAGTACTGCTCCCGCCCGAGCACTCTTAACTTCGGAGTTCTTACGGTTTCCGGGGCCGCACGGTTTTAAAAGGCCTCATGCTAAGTTAATACGGGGTTTGACTTATAAGCCCAAGGTCAGGACATGGATATTTCCAATGCGGGTTAACGGAGACTCACCGTTTGAAACCCGTGGTTGATACGCTACGCCCCGTGGTTAAGGGTGCCGCCCGGACCAAGTTGTCACACCCTCAAAATCGACGGATCACGATCACCAGCTACGGTAACGGCCGTAACACCGTTCTTTGACAGAAGCCGAAGAAAAAATAAATGGGAGAAAGTAAGTGGGTGGGTTTTGCTTCTCGTTTAATGTGCTGCCGGCAACACACGACGGTTGTCTTGTCACTGATGGACCCGATTCTTCCCTCTCTCCCGCTGCCTCCGCCTCGGGTCGGCGGAGGGGAGGAGAAAAAAAGTAAAGGGTATCAACATCTTTCTTTCTTTTTGTACGGGTATGCCAATTTCACTTTTCCACTTGGGATTTAGAAATGGTGATCCGAAGATCCACCTTCACAAGTAGAAAGGGGAAATGAAACTTTTTCTAGTTTCCCATTGCACACAAATTTTAAGAAAAGAGACAAAAGGGGTTTTTTTTATATGCCGTGAAAGGCGATTTCATTTGTTGCCGTGAAAGGCGATTTACAAATCTTATCCATTATGAAAGACAAGAATTGTGATTTTTTTGTCTCTTAAAAAAAATACAAAGTACAAAAGGAAAAGCAAGAAAAGGGATCTAACTTCTCATTCGATTGTGGGGACACGTTCAGATCGACGGTCGCGAGTCATGTATGGGCTCCTCCGTCGTCCATGTATATGAGAACATGATTCTTGGATTCTTGGCTTGGCTTTTTAACCTCAGAATTTTAAAGGACAAAGACCAAGAGAAAGTCTTATATCCGATAAAAAGCTAAGTAAACGGGCTGAAAAGCCACGTTTTAGCCATGTTGGTAGAAGAAGGGAGGTCCTTGGGGGGGTGGCCCCCTAAGGGTGCTTCAATCACCTTTTGGTGGTCTTGCAGCAGAGTTGCAGGATTTCTGGATTTTCCGGGCAATTCTCTGGACTTCGAGTGAATTTCTCCGGCGATTTCTTTGGATTTTTTCCGTGTCCTTTTCCTTTGGAATGCCCTCCTATTTATAGGCCTTTGGTAGCCATTTAGGAGGGTTTATGGGCATTGAATGCATTAATGCTCATAATGGGAGGAGTTACAAGTTTTAAATTATTTGTTTTGTAACTCCTTTTTCCTTGAATCTGATTGGCCGATGGAGAATAATGAGCTTTTAAGTGTCTTTAATCCCCATCATGGGAGGAGTTTCATGGCTTTAATGCCATAAATCCTTTGACTTGTAACTCCCATTTGCTTGCTTTTGATTGGGCCGTCCAAAATAATGAGTTAATGACCGCATTAACTTGTCATAAAATGGGTTATTTAACCTCATTAATTGGTCGCCAAGTTGCTTGAAGAGTCGCGGGCCGCGCCGCGTCTTTTGGAATTCTTCTTGCGATGATCGCCGGTGGATCCACATATTGTTTGATGTCGGATGGCGATGCAATTTCAGACATTGATTAATGTCGACGTGCCGGCAACATCTGTCCTGTCGATTTCACGATTGGGCGGGCGGAAAGTGTGCTTTCTTTGTCGGCCGGTTGGCGATTTCGAGGCATCTAATGATCATCCAATGATTTCGGCGGCGAATCCGTGATGTTGACGAAGATCGACGGATTTTATGCACGAAAAATCAGATTTTGGAAAAATCACAGCGGCCAATCAACTCGAAACGCGAAAAGGACCCGAAAAAGGGGTCTTCCGGCGATTTTTGGGTCGCCGGAATTCCATGGTCGCCGGCGACCATGGGGCTGGCGACCTTGGGCCTTGGGCCCATTTTTCGGCCGCCGTTCGGTCGCCTTTTCTTTGCCGTTTTTCGATCTTTTTTCATTCTTTTTTCTTCTGTATTTTTCCTGAAATTTCCCATCATTTATTGGCCTGATTCTCTTGAAGAAAAACCCGATAAGAAGCCACGCAAATCGGAGCACAAAGTTTCCTATTTTTCTGGAAAGCCGAAGACTTTGTTGTGCGGTATTGCCGATTTTTTGTCAAGCGTTGAAACTAGGCCAAACGATGTCGGAATGACCTGAAATTCGACGTGGAGCTTCTTGAGCAGTAAATAAGACTAACCAGGGGCTTTGGTTTGAGTTTTGAAGCCTTTTTGGGTCCCGCAAATGCTCGCCTTGATTTCGCCATGAGAGAAATGCCGAGCTTTGACTTTTGGTCAACCGATGTCCGATTGACCTGAAATTTGACAGGGAGCCTTCTGAGTAGTAAGTAAGACCAACCATGGGCTTTGGTTTGAGGTTTGAAGCCTTTTGGGGTCCCGCAAATGCTCGCCTTGATTTCACCTCGAGGAAAATGTCGAGCTTTGAAACTAGGCCAAACGATGTCCGTTTGACCTAAAACTTGACAGGGGACCTATTGGAGTCATTTTGAGATGATCCATTAGCTCCAATTTGGATGCCATGATTCCGGGGTGCTCCGTCACCGGTAGGCCTGTTTTTGCTTCCCGAGAGTTGATGAAGGGTCAAACGTTGTCTGTTTGACTTGAAATTTGGGCATGGGGCCTTTTGGAGGTATTCTGAGACCATCCGTAGGCTCTGATCGAAGTTTTGAAGTCTTCGACACTGTCGTTGCCGGGAGCTCCTGTCTGGCTGTCGGAGTAGTGAAGTTAGGCCAAATGACGTCGAAATGGCTCGAAACTTCATGTGTACCCCTCTTTTGGCTGCTTTGAAGGATCTTGCAGTTTTATTTTGATTCTGACAAGATCTGGTGCTTGAAGTGGCGCCTTCCTATTTATGGAAGGATGTGGCTCCATGTAGCTTTTGGTGTTGAAGGGACATAGTGACATTTTTGGTGTCAACAAATGCCCCTTCGAGGTACAGCGACAAGGTGCTCAGCTCTAGCAGTCAGTGTGCCTCGAAGAGAATTTGAAGGAGATCTTCTTGCTTGACCAAGAGTCTTGAGCATTTTTCTCTTGATGGAGTTGCTTTTTTGAGCTTCCAAGGGATTTCGCGGTAATGAGAGGGGTCATGTACCGTCTCAAGGCAAGGATTTTGAAATGACATTTGGATATGGGTTTTTGGTTTTGGGTTTTCCCTTTTAACCTTGTGAACCTAAAGACTTATGTGGCACATTAGGCGGTTAAGAAGGTTTTTTGGTTTTTGACCTTGTGACCTAACAGGCTGTATGTGGCGAGTTAGGGGGTCGGGATTTTGGTTTTTGGTTTCGGTCTTGTGACCTAACAAGCTGTATGTGGCAAGTTAGGGGACCATGGTTTGGTTTTTGGTCACTCTTTGGGACAATTTTGGGTCCATTGGAGTGGTTTGGTTTTTTGTGGAATGTCAATTTTGTCACGCCCCAAAACCGGGATCCTGCAGTGATCCGATCTCGGGGAGCGTGATTTGGGGTTAAATTTTTTTTTTCTTTCCCCAAGATCCGTGTGTGTGAGGATTACAAAATTCCATACAACCTGAAATTTTCGCGGAAGCTGATGTGGCGTGCGGCTCGGAGCCTATGGCCATCGGGTTCCGTGTCACACTCAACCACTAACATAAAGCTATCAAATCAAGGCTTATAATCAGACTGGAACAAATCAAGAATCATAACATACTGAGCTGACAGTAACAGGACAATTAATTTCCCACATATGTTCAAGTTACAAATTATACAAATATAATCATGAAAAAAGATCCTAAAAGAAAAAGGCTAATAAAATCCATCCAAAAATAACCAACTAAACAAAATGCTACCCAAATTACATTACGAACTCCGGCGCCAAAAGCGATATCTAGATGACATCGTTGGGCAGCCACTCACGTCCAACCGACGGCTCAACCGCCGCCCCTGCTCAAACTGTCTAAAAGGCAATGGGGCTCGAAATCTGGCACCAAACAAGAGAGTATCAGACATGACGGTCTGGCAAGCAAATAAATAGATAAATGGTGACAAATATTTATAAAACATTATGAAAGACATTATAAAACAATTAAAATCCTAAACATGAATATCGATGAAATAATTAAACAATTTCTAAACCATTAACAATTTTAAAGAGACATAATAAACTGAGTGAAAACACTAGCAATCCACATATAACTATATTCTCCTATTACCGAAGTAACAAGAGCAAACAGAAACCGTGGCCACTACCCGTGGGACCGGAACAAACAGAGCCGTTGCCACATAAAGTGGGACGGAAATCAGAACCATTGCCACTACCCGTGGGACCGGAATACAGAACCGTTGCCACTACCCGTGGGACCGGAATACAGAACCGTTGCCATGGTCGGAGCAGACGAAGTCCAAACTGCAGTTGGCAAATAATTTAAAGATCCCAAGTCGGGTGATCAGCCCAACAAGGTAATCTAAGCTTAGTGGTGCCTTTAAATTTCAAAACCTGAACCGATACAAGTCAAATCATAATAATTTATTTCTGAAATCGATAAAACAAATACTCCTGAACAAATACATACACACTTGTTCTCCTTGGCTCATGGGCTCGCACTACGAAGCTCTAGCCCCATCTTGCCTTGAGATTTTTTGTTTTCAAAATAATAGTCCCTTTGGCTCATGGGCTCGCACTACAAAGCTCTGGCCCCATCTTGCCTCGAGATCTTATTTTCAAGATAATAGACCCTTTTCGAACGTGGCGAACCATTCAATTCATTTCAAAATAATTTGTAGAAAATATACAAATTTCCATGGCGAACCATTCAAATCTATTTCAAATCGATTTGTAGAAAAATATACGAATTCATGTGGTAAACCACTTGTTTCTATTTCAAATCACCGATGCCTTCAAACGTGAGGAATCACTTAAATCCTTTCAAATTAATTTGCCGAGGAATACATATACATTTTCTAACTTGGAATGGAATAGTGTAAAGTGAATTTATGGCCTACCAAGGGATACCTTAATGCACACTTATTTCTTGGAGGTTAATATATAATGGGTTTGGTACCAATGAAAATCCACAACTCCTAAGGTTCATAAGTGTGCCTTAAGATTTACAACATTTCCCGGTAAGATTCCTATCAATTCTTTCTCTCATCTCTCCCATTCAATTTACACATCCCAAAGTATTATAATTTGTCAAAATTCATTAATGGGCTTATACACATTATAAGAAAATTTACGGGCCTCGAAACAAATAGGAGAGATGGGATGAAATGGGCCTAAAACAGGTCTAGGAATGACCCACAAAACAGTCCCAAACAGGCCCAAAAAAATCAGAAAAACAGTCCCTAAACAGCCCAGAAAATGGGCCCTGGACAGACCTGGGCTCGCTCCCAGGCCCGCTTGAGCGGGCCCAGACTCGCTCGAGCGGGCTGGGCTTCTGCCCAGTCCGTGGGAGCTGACTGTCTCCTCTTCTTCTTCCTGTTTCAGATTTCTTTCTTCTTTCTCTATCATTTCAGTTTCTTTCCCATTCATTTCAAGCCTTTCTTAAACCATAAACATTATTTACATTCAGATTTCCAAATCAATTTCAGCATATTGTATGACATTAGAAATATAGAATTCTGCAGGAATCTGAACTCATTTGTATATAAGAATAATGCTGAAATCTGAACTCAATTACACACTAAGATCTTGCACAAATCTGAATATAACTGAACATGGAGACATTGCAGGAATTTGCACATAATCTGAACCTTTAAAAACATTGCAGAAATCTGAATATAGCTGATCATTAAAACATTGCAGAAATTATGCACATGAAATGAAAACAAAACCTGCAGAAATTTGATTATAAAACAGCTATAAAAATTTCTAAAACACACCTGATATAGTCCATTGAAATCGGTAGAAAAAAATGCAACTTTCAAGTCATAACTTTTGAGAAAATAAAGTGCAGATTTGCATGCATTCCAAGGGTTGTTTATTCACTTGCCTCAAGTGCAGAAAGGGCCACAAACCACTCTAAGAAACTCTCAAACCCAGCAACTCCAATCTACACAAAAAAATCCAAAGAAGAACACACTAAAATCCACCAAATTCGAAATAGAAAAGAGCTCTCAAGAAACTCTTTTGCATGCATGAAGAAAGGGTTCAAAAGGTTCCATTAAAACTAGAAATTTGAATAAGAAGCCATTGCTAACCTTTTAAGAGCTCTAGACGAGAAGAAGAGCTTGGAGAAGAGATGGGTTCCAGCTGAAATTCCTCAAAAATAGTATCTTTGAAAAGCTTGAGATGAGGAGAAAGGATTTGTGAAATCAAATCTTTACATAGCACTCAAGAAATATACATGCAAGAGGAGAGAAGGGCTGAAAATAGAGGAGAAGAGAACACTCATGTTCAGCTATGTTGCAGGAAAATGAAATGAAGGAGAAGGTCTCCAACGTGGGTTTATTTGGGTTTTAAGTGAGGAAGATGGGCCCCATGGGCCCCAAATCTTCAAGTGGCTGGATCGATCATTTGTGGGTCCCGAATGAAAACGACGAAGAAGACAAAGTTGATCGTCGAAAAATCTAGTTTTCAAAAAGTATATTTTTCTCATGGTTTTCAAAATTTCGAAATTTATGCGCAGATTTAGTGTAAAAAGACGAATTTGCCCATTTTTCTCGAAAAACATGATTTCTGAGTTTCAAATTCAAACGGACAAAACATGAAAGTTGTTAAGATCAATAAAACAAATCGAGAGGAGTAAAAATTGGAATTCTTTTAAATAAAAGAATAAATTCCCACGCGAACGCAAATCACACGGGCCACCACTGGCCGGGTCAAAACAAACTCGCGGCTCTCAAAATTCTCCAAAGCTATGAAAAATCTAACCAAACTCACAAACGAAGCCAAACCACCTCTAATCTCACTCAAAAAGCTAATCCACAACTAAGACAACACTAAACACGAGAATTAGGGGTCGGGGTCTTACAAATTTCAAGATTGTGGCTTGATTTGGTGCATGGGGTTGGATGGTTTGGGTTTCTTTTGGAAGCCCATGAAGCTTGGAATTTTTTGTATGGTCCAATCAACTCCAGAGAGGCATGGAACCATTTTTGTATGCTCTTGGTAAGAGAAATTTTGACTAAAAGCCACTTTTAGTGCCTAGGTGGTCAAACCTGGCTCATATAGGCTAACCTATGGGACCTTAAGCTTTTTTTTTAAAAAAAATGGCTTAGATCTCATATGGTGTCATTTTGTAAAGAATATCTAAAAATATCCTTACTTGGAGAGAATCTCTCAAGTTTCCTTGATTTTGGGAGAGATTTTCTCAAAGTTTCTCAAATCCCCTTTCTTTTTGGAGAGAATTTCTTAAGAATCTCCTCTTTAGGAGAGAATATCTCAAATCTCCCTTTCTTTTAGGAAGTTTGCTAATTTTTAGCACTTACCTCCTTGCTTTTCTCCTCCTTTCCTCTTTTGGTTTGCTTTTTCTATAAAAGCAATGGAGATGGGTTTTCTTTCTCTTGTTGCTTTCTTTTTGCAAAAACCTCCAAGATAAAGAATTTCTCGAGAATCTTCAAGTTTCTTCTTCTTCTTCTCCATGGCTTCAAGTAGGTCTTCTTTTTCAGAAAAAACCCTATGTAGATGTAGAAAGTTCATTTTATTTTTTCTTCTTTTTTTGTTTTTTCACGTGTTTTCTTTTCCTCTTTCTGGTTTTTTGCACACGTTCTTCCCGTTTTTTTTTTTTTCGCTTTCTTTTTTTTTTCTTTTTTTTCGCCCCCTTTTTTTTTTTGGTGCTGTACGGACCGCTCCGTACGGACCTAGCCGTACAGCCACGTGGCCTGTGGGCCACGTCCCATGGGCCAACCCCTTTTTTTTTTTTGAAGAGGTTTTTTTTTTCTTCTCTTTTTTTTTTTTTGCTTACCATGATATGAGGTTTATGCAATTCAAGATGGTCATGCATTTTTTTTTTTTCTAATGCATCAAGATAAAAAGCTAGAAATTTCTAGAGCCAAGCCAACCATGGATTTTGACTTAGACAAAGTTTGATTGGTTTTGACCAAATTGGGTTGGAATTGGTCAAACTTTTGTCAAAGTTTTCCTAGCATCTAATGCATGATGGTTTTATGCATGATTTTTGGTAAATGGAATTAGGAGCATGATGATGCATACCTCGAATTTTCTTGCAAGTCTTGGGATTTTTGGAGCTTGCAGCAATGTTGAGCCCACTTCTCCAGTCTCGCAGAATTTCGAGGAGCTTTGCAAGTTTTGGAATTTTGAGCTCGCAGCAATGTTGAGCTCTTTTCTGATCTTACGAAGATTTGAGAAGAAAGGCTTGATCTCGCAGCAATGTGTGAATTCGAGTCTTCTTCGAGAATCCTTCATTGATTATGAGCTCGCAGCAATGTTGAGCTCATCTTCAAGCTTCCTTTCTTTTTCGGGGTGCCTCCCTTTTCTTCGAAATTGCCCCGGAACCATGCCAAAATTTTGTTAGGATTTTTTTTAGCGAAATTCTGTCATTTGGTGCTTGATTTCTTCCTTTCTGACTTTTGCAGGTGGTTCCTCCAGAACGAACAAGGGTAAGGGCCTTGTTACTGATGCACCTCGCCGATCTGCCAGATCTTCCAATGCGGCCGTTCAACAGGCGTGGGAAGAGGTTGGCGGGAATCTCCGAAGAAAGACTCGGGAGCATGAGCGATGGCAACTTCTTTGGGAGGAATTCCCTCGTGCTGAAGATGGATCGCGGTTTTTTACCGCATTTTATGGCAGCATCTTGAAGAAGCGTGGCCTGGAAGCTTTGGAGGCTGAGGCCAAAAGTCTGCTCGAGGACCTCAGTCTTTGGTTGAGGACTATGATGGACTGAGCTTTTGAATTTCTTTTGTAACAAACTTTCTTCTTTCATTTTTTTTTTGGTACTTCCATGTATAAATATTTTGGCACTCTATTTTTTTGTATCCCCTTGTTCTACTTAAATTCTTTTTGTTAAAAATAAGCAAAAGTTGGATGGGAATGTTTGTTTGAAAATCTTGATCAAAAGGTTATCATTTTGTGAAAATCTTTTGTCAAAAGTGTTGTTTTGGCATGAAAGCCAGATTTTGTAGCACAAAGCCTGGTTTTTGATGGCTTGAAAGCCGAAAATTTCGAGGTGGCATGAAAGCCGATTTTGGTGGCGTGAAAGCCAAATTTTGGTGGCGTGAAAGCCGATGTGGCATGGAAGCCGATTTTTGGCATGAGAGCCGATTTTTTGTTTTTGGCGTAAAAGCCGGATTTTTGACATGAGAGCCGATTTTTGTTTTTGGCGTAAAAGCCGGATTTTTTGAAAGCCAAGTTTTGTTTTGTTGGCATGAGAGCTAGATTTTGTTTTTATTTTTGGCGTGAAAGCCGATTTTTGGCGTGGAAGCCGAGTTTTTTGGCGTAAAAGCCGAGTGTTTGGCATAAAAGCCAGGTTTTTGGTTTTCAAAAATGCAAGTATCGACTAAGAGTCGCCTCCCTGCTGAATGGTATTGCAAGTATCGATGGAATGTTGCCTCCTTGCTCATTCGGTTGCGAGTATCGATGGAATGTCGCTTCCTCGCGAAGTTGGGTGCAAGTATCGACTAAGCGTTGCTTCCCTGCTTTTTCTTCAAAAATTTCGTTTTGCGGGTATCGATGGAATGTCGCCTCCCCACGATTTCTGAAATTTGAGGTTTTTTCGAACCTTTGTTTTTCTTTTGACATTTGGGTTGTGGATATCAACTGGAATGTTGCGTCTCCACGATTTTTGAAATTTTGCAAGTATCAACGAGGTGTTGCTTCCTTGCGATTTTGAGGTTTTGGAAGTATCGAATGGGGTTCGCATCCTTCCAATGGGTTTTTGGGAGTATCGACTTGACATCGCTTTCCCGATTTTTGTTTTTAGACACGCGGGTCGTAAATTTTGATCTAAAACCATTTTTGGCGGTAAAAGGTAAGGCGGACTAGGGTGGAAATTCCTAAGTCCTGATTTTTGTTTCAAACCAAGAATTTTGGGTTCAAGGATCGAAAATTTTGGTTAAGTTTGGGAAGAGGCTCCTAAACTTAGATTTTCGAATTTTGATTTTCTTTTGAACAATGAAACGATGAAAGTAAGCATTGTTTTGAAAGTTCAACATAAAGGTGAAAATTCCAAAAGGAGTGGGTTTGACGAGCAAGTACCTAGAAATAGGCTTTGGCCTTGCAGGCGTCGCTCTGACCCAATGGAGGAAGTCTTCAAGGGTAGTACCGCTTCAAGAACTTGCTGTTGATGGGCAGCATACATCTATCACCTTCCATGTTTAGAAGTGCGTATGCGCCATTGGAGAAGACTTTGTCGATGACGAAGGGTCCCTCCCATTTTGGTTCAAATTTGCCTTTGGATTTATGAGCGAAAACCATCGGCCTTTTTACCGCAAGAACTAAGTCACCCTTTTTGTGGGCGCGTTGCCTGACCTTTTTGTCGAAAGATCCAGCCATGCGTGCTTGGTAGAGCTCAATGCTTTGGAGTGCCTTGAGCCGTCTCTCATCGAGATTGTCCAGCTCTTGGAGTCTTAATTTGACATTGCTTTCTTGCGTCATGTCATTTTGTAGAGATACCCATAAGGAAGGAATTTGTACCTCTAAAGGGACAACAACCTCGCATCAATAGACCAAGGAGAATGGCGTGCTATGGGTCGGTCCTCGAACGGTGGTTCGGTAGGCCCACAAAGCTTCGGATAGTTTGTCGCCCTAGTCCCTTTTGTGGCTAGAGACCATTTTCTTGAGAATTTTGCAAAGTGTCTTGTTGAAGGCCTCTGCCAGTCCATTCGCCGCCGGATTGTACGGAGTTGAAGGACAACTTTGGATTTTGTATTTGTCGCAGAACCTGTAGAATTTGTGATCACGGAATTGTGGTCCGTTATCATGGACGAATCTTTTAGGTATGCCGAAGCGACAAATGATGTTGGTGCGCAAGAACTGAAGGACTGATGAGGTCGTCATTTCATTGAGCGCAAAAGCTTCTGACCACTTGGAGAAATAATTCGTAGCGGCGAAGATGAAGCGATGACCTTTGCTTGACGGAGGGGAGACATAACCTACGATGTCCATACCACAGGCTTCGAAAGGCCATGAAATTGCTGTAGGATGTAGCCATTCTGGAGGCATGTGGACATAGTCTCCATGAACTTGGCATTGTTGGCAGCGTTTAGCAAATTGCATTGCGTCAGCTACCATGGTAGGCCAATAATAACCTAACCTTTTTATCTGATCGTAGAGCTTTGGACCAGCCTGATGAGCTCCACAAAGACCAGCATGCACCTCTTCGAGAGTTTCTTTAGCTTCTTGTTGTGATAAGCAGCGTAGAAGTACTCCATTGTAGGATTTTCTGTAGAGCATCTTTGAAAGAATGTCCGGATGAAAGTTCGGGGTTCGTCTTTGAACACTTACCCGTTCTTTTGGATCTTCAGGCAGGATTCCGAACATAATATAATCAATGAATGGATCCCTCCAGTCGCCGATCGGAGGTCTGAGGATGGAGATCCGACTTCCAACCAGTTGGTGGCACTCAGCAACTGCTTGGTGTGTATTGAGGGGAGGGAGAATCCTTCTCTCACACACTATAACTTGCATGTGTTCTCCTTCTTGGACCGCCATAGAGGCGGCGAGTCCAGCCAGGGCATCTGCACGGATGTTTTCGCCTCTACGGATGTGGGTGATATGACAGATGTTAAATTTTTGCCGAAGTGATTGCGCCTTGTTGTAGTAAGGCAACAGATCAGGCTTCCTGATTTCAAATTTCTGATTCATCTGGTTGACGATCAGTTGAGAATCCCTGAAGGCTTCTAGCACTGTGATGCCGGATTCGAGGGCGAGTTCCAATCCTACAATCAGGGCTTGGTACTCAGCTGCATTGTTTGAACATGGTTCCAGTAGCGAGAAGGCGTGTGGAATCATGTATTTGTCGGGACTAACAAAGAGGATGCCAATCCCTGATATTTGATTTCCTTTTTCACTTGTCTTGGTTGCACCGTCGAAGTACATATCCCAGGAAGCATTTGATAAGGAAGCCTCCACGTTGTAGACTGACTCATCTGGGAGATCATCCCTGAGTGGAGAATCTTCATGCAACGGATGCTCTGCAAGAAAGTCTGCCAGAGCTTGACCTTTGATTGCTTTTTGTGGTACATACCTAATATCAAATTGTGACAGGAGGATAGACCATTTTTCCAGTCGGGCATTGAGGGAACCTGCTTTTGTGACAAGGACCTTCAGGACATTGATCCTCGAGATCAGGTATACTGTGTTGGACAACAGATAATGACGTAGCTTTTGTATAGCAAACATCACTGCAAGACATTCTTTTTCGACTGGAGAGTAGCGATGCTCTGCACCTACCAGCATGCGGCTGAGATATTATAGAGCAGCTTCTTTTCCCTCATGATTTCCTTGTGCAAGTAGAGCTCCCAAAGAGTGGTCGAGGGCTCTTGTGTACAAGATAAATGGCTTTCCAGTTGTGGGGGCAGCCAGTACTAGAGGTTTGGTCAGGTATGATTTGATGTCTTGGAACGCAGTTTCGCATTCAGCATCCCAGACAAAGTCCACGCCCTTTTTCATTAGGCGGGAGAATGTACGGCATTTTCCTGACAGGCTTGACGACGTGTCGTCTTCTGTCTCTGAATCCGAATCTGTGTCTTGCATAATAGACACAAAGGAGATGACAAACTTGCCCCAGGGCTTTTGTTTGGTCTTCTTTGCCTTAGTAGTGATCACCAGCGGCTTTGACGACTTGAGGGAGACAACGAAAGGAGATTGGTTGATCTCCTTGGTTTTGCAGGATGGTTGATTTTCTTCCGGTGATTGCTGGGGAGCCTTGCCTTTATCTTTCTGGAGACTTTCGGCAAAGGATGCTATTTCTTTCTCCTTTTCTTCGTTTTCATCTTTGTACATCTGCGAGTCTGCAAAATGGACTTCTTTGCCTTTGAAAGGGCTTTTTGTCCGCAAATACCCGATGTACCAAGCCGTCGTCGCCAACAAACTTGATGCATTGATGAAGAGTTGAAGGAACAACACCAATCTCGTGTATCCAGGGGCGTCCAAGAAGGATGTTGTAGCATGAGGGGGTCTTTATTGCATATACAGTGACTTCAGAGATAAGATCACCAATTTGCAACTTGAACCTAATCTTGCCGATAGGCCTCTGAGCGCTTCCATCGTATCCAAAGATAGACACGGATGTGTGACTCAGCTTGCTAGGCGGGATGCCCAGCTCTTCGAGTGCCGAAATAGAGATGAGGTTGAGGGCAGAACCCGAATCAATCTGTACTCTGTGTATCGACATCTCTTTGATGTACCCTGTAAAGTATAAGGGCCGGTTGTGCTTTGTTTCGCCTAGTTGGAGGTCTTCCTTAGTGAAGGCGATAGTTGCACTTGCTGCTTTTTGAACTGAGAGGCAATCATTACAAGATCCCTCAGTCTTCTTCTTTTCTCCTTTTGAGGAGGTATTTGATTTTTGAACCCTATAGTCCATTTCAATTTGTAGGACTTCTGGGGCATGCTTGTCGACATCCACATTCAGTCTTTGCAGTTCTGAAATGAGACTATCACGAGTTTGGGGAGACATTCGTAATAAGTCTAGGATGTGCAGACGTGCAGGTATTTGTCTAAAGTGCTCAATCAAGTCATAGTTGAAAGCCTCCTTAGGGCCTGCATTCTCATTATTGTTGCCACTTGGGGTGCTTACATTCTGTCCCAAAGGATTTACATAAGAAGAAGAAGTTAGATTATAGTTTTTGTGGTAATTCCGGCCAGAGCGGGTACCTTTACCAACTTCGAGAGCTTCTGGAGACGGTTCTTCATTTGGAAGTCCACCCTTGGGATTGAGGGGCTGATCCTTTTCATTTTCTGAAGATGCTTCCGTGTCAACCTTACCATCCTCAGTGATTGCATTGCATGGGGCATTTTCCGGGAACAAGTCCTGAACAGCGTCCAGCAATTTGTCTTCTTTGTTTACAATTTCATCGGTCCAGACATCACCCATGAGGTTGGGCATCTGGGACCAGTTGACTGGGTAGACTTCATCGGTAAAGACGTCTTCAAGGTAGTCAGCCAGAAGAGGTCTGTATTCTGATGTGACAGTCTCAGAAGACGAAGGTTGAGAAGATGCCATCTCCGAGGTAGTAATATTAGAGGATATACTACCTGATGTAGTATGGGAGTTTGTGGCCTCGACAGATGAAGCTCCAGAGGCGCTGTCGTCTCGAACTATCGCATTGCAAGCAATAGGAAACGTCTCCGAAACGGATTGTTGGGAGTCAGATTCATCCTCTGATGTAAGGGGATCATCCACCCAGCAGTTTTCTTCATTTTCAGGAGTTACTGGAGGGGACTCCTGTAGATTTTCCGGGACCACCGATTCTGGATTGCGATGAAGCTGATTGATGTGATCTTGTCCTTGCTCTATGGCAAGACGCTGCAAGATCCTTGCATATTCTTCGAGATCAGGCATAGGAGCCAGATCTTCTTCTTCATCTACTCCTTGTGGTTCCTCCTGATCGGGTTCTACCGGAGCATTGCAGGTGCTGTGTCAACAGCATTTTCTTGAACAACCTCTTGGTCTCCTTCATCATCAGACCAAGATCCTTGTGGTTGTAAAGGGTTATACCAGATCACCGGTATGAGGTGGGATTCGGGGGGATCCATTCCTCGTCGGAGAGGTATTCTCCTGTTTCGAGGGATTCCTCCCATTCATCGGTGTCACTGGCGGTGTCACTGGACTCGTACCCATCCATGGGGAATCCAATTACTGAATTGCAAGAGTATAATGCCCCCTGCATGTCTTCAGTCTTTAGTAGTAATGGCATGAAATCACGAAGGGTGAATTTCCTTGCCGGCCTCGAAGTCTCGGAAGGAGACTTTTCTGCTGCCCCCAGTGAAGGGGTAGGGGAAGTTTCTGTCTTTTCAGAAAACTTCTTGTTTTGGTTGAGCTTTCTCCTGCTGTTTAAGCTTGCGGAGTTGTCTCCTAGCTTGCTTTCGCTGTCGAGCGGTCGGCTTTGTTTTGACGATCTCCCAGTTTTCATCTTCCAGGAGATCGGGATGTACCCATATGGGCTGTCCATCTGGTGTTGGGCACGGGACTAGCTCTTGGGATGTTTGAGCCATTTTTATCACCTTGAAGGAAGTAGTGACCTTCTTTTTTAGTGACTTTTGTGTTTGTCCATACGACACCATGTTGACGAAGGCAGACCCATAGTTTTTGTCAAAGGTGATGACTCTGTTTTTCCACATCTCGTTGATCTTTTCTCTCACAACGAAGCATTGGTTGAGAGGATGCGAGATCATCTGTTGGTATGGACAGTACTGGGGATCGTTGGTTTTGCCAACATCTCCTGGTGTTTTGGGTTCAGGCAGGGTGAGCTTCCCGTTTGTTAAGAGAGCCTCGAAGATTTCTTCGACATCTTCATCGAACGGGTATTTCTTTTCTACTCGTTCTTTGAAGGCATCAGAGAGTTCAGGTCTCTTACCTGCACCTTTGTTTTCAGCTTTCTTTGGTGGCTGCGGAGCTGACTTGGTTTGCACATTGAGAACCTCCTTTTTCTTTTGCTTCGAGGTTGCAATGGCGGTCGGCTCCTCCTTTGATGATTTCTGACTGCTGAAGTCCTTGATCACCGTCTCAGCCTCCATTGATGCTTCTAGGAGTTCTCCCAGATTCTTTGATTTGTTGCTGATAATCATGGAGCGTATCTTTGCTCTCATGTTGTTACGGCAGATGTCGACCAGCGACGCTTGTGGCAGTACGTCTGAACATTTGTACGCCATTGCCTTCCACTTGTGAATGTAGTCGTATGTCGACTCATTCTCTCCCTGTTTTAGGCTGCAGAGTTGAGCCATAGTCACAGGATGATCCTCACCTTTGAAGTGAGTTAGGAAGCGTGTCTCCATCATGGCCCAGTTTTGGATAGAGTCCTCCTGAAGAGTGGACTACCAATCAAAGGCCGTACCTTTTAGGGTACTTGCGAAGAGACGGATCTTGAGGGCGTCTTGATCCGCGATGGCTCCCGTCAGGATCTTGAAATGGATGACATGTTGTCTGGCCGAGCCCTTCCCCGTATATGTTTGGAGAGTGGTCTGTTTGAATTTGGTAGGAAACGGTACCGAGTCCATCCATAAGGGATATGGCGGCTTGATTCCGTGTTCCTTTAGTGAATCCTCTTCCTTTGCTTTGGCGAGGATATCGTCAACGACCCTCTTGGTAAGGGCGCATGACTCATTTACCTCCTCCTCGTGGTGACTTGGAGGAACTTCATTATTTGGTGGACGTTGGAGGGTAAGAAGTAAGTTCTCCATGAGAGCTTCTATCCTCTGCTGTCCTGCTCCAGCTGCTGGATGCGTGCGGCTACGTCATCTTGCGGCGGGGGCTGCTCAGCATTTGTGACTAAGACGTTCATCCTTCGAGAGTCGAATGAGGATACCGTCTTGGTGACTGAGCTGGAGCTCATTCTTTTGGATGAAGAGCTCGAAGAGTGATTGCTCCGGTGTCCTTGACTTGAAGGAGTGGGAGAATCTTCTCTATGTCTTCGCGCCCGGGAGACGCTGCGAGTCACCGGTCGCTTGACATGGATTTTCGTTGCTGACTTCTGGCGCCTTCTGGTTTTGCCAACCATATGGACAGTAGCAACTTGGTTGGGTGCTTCTTTTTCGACCCATTTTTGAGAGACCTGGAGCGTGGAGTGTTGAGCTCTTTGCTTCTCTAGTCTCTTTTGCCGATACGCCGCGCGGCGACGCATACGACGAGCGATTTGAGCTTCAGTTAGCTCGGGCTGTGCTCTAGCCACGAAGGAGGTGGTCCCTCGCGCGCAGCAGCCGAGCTTGTCTTCTTTGTAATTTGGCAAGGACAGGATCTGGACGCGGTCCTTAGCCTGTCGCAGCGAAGCTTTAAATTTGGCGAGCTCGGCCCCTGTTGAGATGAAGGGCCAAGTTGCAGGAATACAGGCCTTAACAGGTTCTCGCTGAGGCCTGATGATGCACGACTTGATCCTGGGCTTATAGGAATAAGCCGGCTCGTGCTGGGTGGATTTTGTTTGGTGGAGGGCTGGTTTCTCCTCTTTCGTGTACGGGAGAGGGTAGAACCGGTTCTCCTTAAGCCGGGCCAGGTATGCTGGCCTTGCAGATCTTTGGGACCTTCTTTGTTTTGGAGAAGGTCTTGGAGACCAAGTCTTGAGGTAGACCTGGTTTCTTGCAGGCTGAGGTTTCGCGGGGTTGTCGCGGGCTTCAGTCTTCTTGGCGGTTGCCCTTGGTGTCACGGTAGTGACGCGCCTAGGGGCGGTTCTCTGCTTCTTGGCAGGAGTTGTTTCTTCTGCGGGAAGTGGGAAAGGTCCCCAGCGACCCGAAGACAATGGACCGAGGAGCGGAGGTCGACCCGGTGTCTTGTACATTACCGAAGGAAGTGATACTTCGGCCGCTGGCGAGGCGCTTAGGAGCGCGTTTGTTTTGCTTCTCTTGAAGCATTAGCTGGTACTTGTTCTCATCGAAGGTGATTGTTAATGAAGCTGCCATGTTAGTTTTTGAAAAAACTTTCTGAAACAAGACCGGATCCATTAGTAATCACAAGAATGTGGTGATCATAAATGGAAATAAACTATGGTTTTGTCTTTTCAATTTGCTCGAGGGGACAAGGCCCGGCCCAAGCAAGATTGTCAAACCCCAACCCAGGATTAACCCAATAGTGTTTGCTTAGTGTGTGCTTAGTCTTGATTGGGTTTAGTAATCGTGGGTTAGAATGTGAT
>QPKB01000004.1:44236697-44316469 GCA_003546025.1 Camphora micrantha | reverse complement strand
ACTTCAAATTGACAAGAAGTGTCAGAGTTATGAACACATTTTTTGATCTTATCTATTAAATCCTCATTGTGACTATGAACCCCTCCTAAATTCGTAGGCAACTTATCCAAAATGTACCATAGGCAATACCGATGAACAGTATTTGGCCTGACATTCTTTTATAGCCTTTTGACATTGCCAGATCTTATTTGTTTGATTCCTTTGGCGGACTAAATGGACATTGCTTCAAACCATACGTAAACAACCACTCAAAGACTCTGTTTTCAATTGGTAGAAACCCACATCCAAATAAAGTCGTTTGCCCATGGTAATGCAGCCTATAAAGGCGGCAAAAAATAAGTTCCACAACAATTTGTCTTAACAGGTTGTATCAAATATCAATCACCAAAAACACTTGTAAGCGAACGGAACGGCTCTGTTTGCCCAAAAATTATGTTATCTTTTTGTATATCCCGCATTTCATTCGCCCAAAAAATGTTGTTATCTTTTCTGTGTATCTCGCTTCAATGGTATATGTGAAACCATTCCATCTCTTTGCGATTTCTCAAAAGCTAAAGTACACAACACCCATCTAGCCCCCTTTTCTTTTCCTTTTCATCCCGTACGGTGTTTCTTGGCATCCGTTATCTGTAATATCACATAGAGAGCTCTGCCATTTTTGCATGAGTCCTGATTTTTGTTTTTTGTTTGGCAGTAAAACCGGATTTTTTGCGATGCGTTCGTTGCGACGCACATGACACGAGGTTTCGTTGTTTGCTTCGCACATTTGCTAAATCCATAAATGTATTTATATTTTGTCTCTTGATTCTAGCTACTTCTTGATGCAACCTCAACAGTAAAATATCTTACTGGGAGTGGCGGGGGGCATGAGAGTAGATTTAAGGAACAAACTCGATACCACATAACCACCTAACTTATCTATTTTCGCTTGCAACCTGAGCGTTAAGCCACATCGATATCTTGTGTTCTCATTTTGATCATCTCTTTGAATACAGGTTCCTTATCAATGCGAATGTTTATCATCTGTTAATTACCCGCTTGAAAGAACAGAGCATAATTCGCTTCATTACACGCTCCAATCATCTTTACTTCTATTAGTAGATTCTTTCTCTTATACTAATATTCTAGCAGAACTTTCATAATAACCATTGTAGTCACATGCTTCATCTAAATCATCAAAATGCCTAGCCAACTTGGTGTGTGTGTTTTCATCAACAACGGATAGTGCAGGCAACTGCAACAAATTGAGAGTCATATCCATTATTCTGGCCTCATCTGGACACAGCAATAATAGATTATTTGGTCAAGAATGCAAGGTCAGTATGCTTTTCAAAGAAAGAGCACCAAGCATATGACTTGATACTATAACATTAACAATAGTAGACTAAAGACGTCTTCGTATTCTTTGCTCACTCCCCAATTGCCATGATGATTATGCATTATCAATGCTCAGAATGCATCTGAGTAGGTTCATCATCGGTGTTCGTTGGGTCAGTGTCGATCCAACATCATGCATATGGGATTTAATTGTACTGATATTGCTTGCCTGAGAAATCCAAATGTAAGCCCCTCATAGATACCCACTAGCTTAGAAGACATGGCCAATATGAAAAGTAGTTAGTACAACAACAACATTCTTACTACACGTCATGATTTTCGACGAGAAGAATCATCTCAATTGCAAATTTAATAGGCCCTCAAGTTTTAAGGGTTCCTAATTTGCATTTTATAAAAATTCAATAGTAGGCACAGTTTATAATGGACCAATATGCCATGTGGAACTGGGATTAGAGAAGACATCCAGATCCTTGGTTTTCTTGGAACTCCTGCCTTGTCAATTTTTCATGGAAAGAAAGATACGTGTGTCTGTGGCAAAAGGCTCATAAATTATGAACTACTTTCGTCAGTTTGAACTTGAAGCTCCACAAATGTAAGCTGTACAAATGTAGTTGTACCAAAGTTTTACGGATTCCTAAGTTGCATTTTATAAAAATCAATCCAACCTTGAGTATCATTGAAGATTAACTAGGGTGAGTGCTATTCTAATGGAGATTAGTGAGTGTAAAGAAGTTGAATTAGTGACAATTGTAAGAGGCCACTTTAAAGAGGTTGAAACCAAATTACTACTTGGGTATAAACAAACAAAATTAGTCTGTCAGTTTGGGAAACATGTTCAAATTCAAGTCTTGAGCCTGACTCAATGATGATACCGAGCTAAAAATTCCAGGCTTCGAACAAGATTAAACCCTATGTATGAGTGTACAAGCACATAAGCATTGGTGAGAGGCATGTTCAAAACTCAGTCTTGAAGACCCAGACATCAACCAGCCTGAATTTCAGGAATCCAATTCAAGCCCAGGCAAGTACAAAATGAGAGCCATACACAACTATATCTAAATTTCATATGGACTTTCTAATCTACATTGCCCTTTTTTTTTTTTGAGAGAAGGTAATTCATTAAAAGTAAAGATAACTGACATTGTTTGTCGAGGCAGTGTATCTAGTCGTGCCTCGCTTACAGTGATCGATAACCGATTAAGCAAAGAACATATGAGTGTCCCACCCAAATACAAAACGACAAAAACAAAAAACATTGTTGATGCAAATCGTTGCCCTCTATAGCAAAAAAAAAACCTTGTGTGTGTGATGGTAGAACTTTTACCACAACTAAAAACAGAAGAAAAAATTACAACTTGGAGAGTCCACTTAGAATTCATGTTGACAAGCATTCAAATCCAATGGAACAAGATAAACAATACACGGGCCCAAGATCAGCAAGAAGAGAAGGCCTAGTGATTGCGAGTAAATGGGATGGGGCAAGCCCAAGCTGTTATCTTGTTCCTAGGAGTTAGGAACGGTCCAGAGAATGGCAGAATCAGAGGAGGACCATGTGTTACAAAAAAAAGAGAACATAAAACCTGAAACGCAATAATCTATTGGGGTTTTTTCAGTAAAGAAAAAAAATTGTGGGAAGGGGCCATGCCTTTTTTGTGACGCCAGGGAGCGCGAGACGGGAGAGGCAAAGTCATTGGCAGAGAGTACAGAAATGGGCTAAAGGCGTCCTTTCAAAATCTCGTCCGCTAAAGATCTGGCATAAATGGGCTGGTTTTTCTCTGGTCTGGTTTTGATGGAAAAAATTTCTCTACCCGAGGTGATATTAGCAGATGAAAAGAAATTAAATAAGCCTTATGAACCAAGGGAAGAAAGGGTTTTTCTCTGGTCTGGTTTTGATGAGGACAAAAGAAGGGTTGTGCACAGTCCAAAGGTGCAAAGGCGAGCTCAAGAGGCGATTTGCAGAGGTGACTAGGTTTGAAGAAAGAGGGAGGGAGGGGGAGAGAGAGAGAGAGAGGCGACCATCAGATCGCTACACTTCGCTAATTCAGGGGAGGCGAGAGTGAAGGCAAAGCTTCCGTCGTTCACTGCCCTTCCCTGATTCAAAGGAGGCGAGAGTGAATGGCGAGCTTCCGTCGCCGGTTCAGTGGAGAGAGAGAGAGAGAGAGAGAGAGAGAGAGAGAGAGAGAGGCAAGAGAGAGTGTTTCGCTGAGAGGGGCGAGACAGAGAGAGAGCTTCGCTAAGAGAGAGGCGAGAGAGAGAGCGCTTCACTGAGAGAGTGGCTCGAATTAGGTATCCAAAAGGGGGAAATCCAAAAAATGAGCGGGCCATCAAAATCCAGTCTTCACTTGACAGAAACTCGCCCACATGCTCCAGTCGCACGCCCCAGCTTATTGATTAAATCAACTGCAGCTCAAGAGAGCCTCTCCCATATATATATATATATATGCATATATATATATATGGGAGATGCTCCTATGAGAGCATCTCTCACCCTTATTATAAGAGATAAGGTGGGAGCCCTCACATTTAAGTTGTTGGCATTCAACATGGATGTGAGGGCCCCCACCTTATCTCTCATAGTAAGGTGAGAGATGCTCCTATGAGAGCATCTCCCTATATATATATATATATATATATATATTGAGCCTTTCATTGTATTTGGGCATGCTTACTTTCAATCAATAAAAAATTTATGAGTTCATCGTGAGTTTTATGAGTTGTTTTATGATTTCGCTCTTGCCCTAGTGGCTGGAATCCATCTTGGATTCAATCAATCCCTCGGGAGATTGATCTATACCATCCATCGCGGATCCGGGCTGCGCAGCTGAGATTATCACTCTTCATTTTACTTGCTTGGAACACACACGAAGGTACGTGTACTATTTTAACATGTTCCTCATCTCATTCACCATAAGTGGGAAATTGAATCTTATTTATGAGTGGCTAGATACAAATTTTCACCAGTGGCTATATTTATGTACTTGGGGGACTCCAATTATTTTTTAGGACCTATATAGCTGGATTTTATGTAAGTGGGTACTCCAGGGTGCTGTGGCTTCCCTTCAGCCTATTTTAGAGTATTAACTGCATCAACCTCAATTATCAAAGAGCGCAAGGAAACGCTATCAAATAATTTAATGATTTCACTTATAGCCAAAATATCCTCTAAATTGGAGCGCCCCACTTACATAAAATCCAGCTATATAGGTCCTAAAAAATAATTGGAGTCCCCCAATTACAAAAATATAGCCACTGGTGAAAAATTGTATCTAGCCACTCATAAATAAGATTCAATCACTCAATAACAGAATCTAAACTCATATATGCCCATGCAAATACAAAAGAATCTAACAACAACTATAACAGGATTTTTTTTTTAGTCGGTAAAAGGTAAATTAAATTGTATTAACAAAATGACATGTAGGAACAATATACAAAGGGACACAAAAAAGAAAAATAAAAAATAAAGAAAGAAGTTATAAGAGCACTTACCCAGTCATCATCATCAAGGGGAGCTGCATGAATTCTGTTTTACCATTCCAGTCTATATAAGAGTATATACCCAACACAAGTAACAATTATATAATAGAAGCGACCAAACCCTCTATCCACTGCACTCCCTGTTCTGCTAAAGAATCCATCATGCTATTAGCTAATGGACCAAAATTACAGGGGAAAAAACACCTGAAAAATTAAGACAAAGCTTTGATCTCAGAGAAATAGAAAAGTCTCCAAGGGTTGGAATCATTGGAGGTTACCCACAAAATTGCATTAAACAAATCGCTCTCTGCAATTAACCTATCATAAAATCACATTAAGACAAATCACTCTCTGCAATTAACCTACCATAAAAAGGCTAAAGTGACCGAATAAATTCAAAGAGCTTCCACCTAGACTTCATTAGAATCTATATCTCCCACATACTTACAGAGAACATGTAGAAGACTCCCTCACATTACTAGTTATTACAAAACAGCCTTCAAAACATGTTGGGCCTGCCTTGCATCTTACTACTACAACTATATTGAACTTCAAAACACCCAATGGTGGAGAGCACTACAAGATTTCGACTTCCTCTCCTCAACCGAACCACACTCCTTAAAAGCTCGCCAATTATGAAGAATACAATTTAGCTTGACATTGATAAACTCCTACTTACCAAAGCCCACCTAGGGTCACCATGTATAGAAGCAAATAGATCAGGGTGTGCCCCTAAAGACCTTATCATTCCTTCTATCCAAATTAACCTAACAGAAAACGAAATGGACTTGAGTGAAAGACGCACCATAAAAATTGAAAAGAGACCAGTCTCCCAGGATTTACCAAATCCTTTGCCTATAAAACACTATGATAGTCCACACCTCTCAATAAAGTTATTCCAAAGATGCAAAGCAAAGTCATGATGTAAGAAAAGATTATCAATTGATTCCCCCTCCTTCCCACATGGAAAGAACATGTCCAAAATGTTGTCAGACACAATAATAGGGTCAGTTTAGTTCAAGATTATACAAATTCCTGGAAAGGAAGTGTCCTATGCGGCAATCATCGGGGTTGTGATGAAAAAGATTTTTTGCATCTCATAAATTCAATATTTGGTCAACAATGGAATTCTCATAATTTTGTAGATTCTAAAAAGTGCCTTTTTTTACTTCTGTTTTGCATCATTTCTGGAATCAGTTTGATGATAATATGATATCATTTTTTTTTACATGTAACAAAGAAATTTTATTAAAGAGACGATTACAAAAAAAAAAAAAAAAAAAAAAAAAAAAAAAAAGAACAACTTTCAAAGTATTACCGGTACAAGAGAAATGTACCAGCTACAAACTACAAAATATAGGCAGTCAAATTACACGATCTATCTACCCCTTGCTTAGCTAAACAATCAGCCATCCCATTTGCAGATCTACTAATGTGCTGAATTCCATGATAATATGATATCATTAATGACTGAATTCCATGAGAAAATTTCAATTTCATGTCAAATGGGATAACTTCATGCCACTAATTTCTCAACCAAACGGACTTCTCAACCAAACGGACCCATAGGAGAAATATCAAAATCATTCAACAAAAAACGAAGTCATAAGAGTGCATTAAAAGGAGTAAAACGCTTAGATTAGAAATCTGAGTGAGCATGTCAAACCACATTATAGTACTGATACAATAACAGGAAACAGATAATAAAAGTAAATAGATCAACCATCTAGAAAAATTAAAAAATTAAAAAAAATTTAAAAAAAAGGGAAATGAAAGAAAATAGATCCAACAAATCACAATGGTATAAGCTGAAGTAAAAATACTAAATGGGGCTTTGAGAAATGCATACCTGTTTTGGAAAGAACCGAAAGGGGGGCTAATGCACACCTGCTGTATGTTCCAATAATATGAATAACTATAGAAGTTGGTGGGAGGAAACCAACAATCAAATTGCAATCAATGATCAGTGGGAGGAAAGCCGACAAACAGAAAAAATTAAATGCACCACTTACAAACGGATGCAAGAGCCAACAATTTGGAGAATGTGCTAGTTAGCAAATCAATCACAGCCACCAACAAATGGTCAGCAAAAGAACCTAAGATGCAGATGCTTAGAATATTGTTACTAGCCTCAGAAGGGACGCGGAGTGAAAGCTCCAAAATTGAGATGGAATGTAGGATTCCTGTCAAGCAAGTCAAAATTTACAGCTTGCTAACAATAGCTTCATTAATTTATCTACTATAGAATGATCATGGCCACCGGATTTTTTTCTTTTCATTATTGCTTTTTTATTGGTATCATGACTGGAACCCACTTGCAATAGAGAGCACCTTCAACAGCTGACACGGGCTCTTGTCCGTAGTCATGGAAATTGAGCCAACTAAATGATTTGCTATAGTTTCCGAAAGAAGCGTGCCGAGTGAAGATGTTGAAGCTTTTGCGCAGCATGTGCATGGCATCCTTAATGAAGTCTGACACAAGATTGCTACGAACAATGCAAAATACAATGGTAGTGTGGAAACACATCTTATTATGATAAAGGTGTAAAAAATCCAAAATAAAAAGAGGAAAAATTCGGATATTTCAAGGGAACCCGACAACTCCAAGTGATTTATTGACGAAATTTTCTAGATGCCTTACACAAATCCATAGATCTGTTTGTGGGGTCTACAATTGCACAAGGAAAAGCGGGGGGTTGTAGAGAGATTCGAGGGATAGAGATGCGTTTAAAATGTAAATATAAATTTTGAATTTTGAAATAAAGATGAGGGGATCATTAGTCATTACAATCCACCCCGCTTGAAAGCAATCTTGTCCTCAAGGTTGAAAGTCCACAAATTGCTCTTGAATTTTCAGCCATAGCCGCCATGTTCCCATCTTCTGTTAGATTCATCCATTTCATAAGCACCTAAGTTGATGCAACAGTGTGTCGCTTCCTGAACCGATTGATCTAGTGTAACCTCCAGAATTAAAAAAAGGAAATTTCATATCTAAGCGTGCAAGCAACATTGTGGAGGAGACCGTGAGTTCCCCCCCTTTTTCTTCAAATAGGAAACATGTAACACCATTCTGGATCAGAGAAAAGTCTGGTAACTCTTTCCAAAATGCATTAAGGTTTGTTGTACAAGGGCCAATATAGTGGAATGGCATGTAGCAACTGAAGACTGTCAATACGGGTACAATCATAGATAGACCCAGTCACCCACTTCAAATGACCTTTTTGTACTGTGTTTGTCCACTTGTGTAATGTGCCTTCATCCAAGCTTGGGCAACCAATAGATTTTCAAACAGCAACCTAGTATCCAATCTCTATTACACAACTCATGTTTAATGTGGTAGGCATTCTTCGTGCCCATAACACACTTTTCTAAGGATGACGTGTGGATAAACATGAACAACCTCAAATGGTGTCATCTTGATGGATTCATGAAAGGCAGTGTTGTATCTCCACTCGGCCCATGCTAACCAATGTCTACACTATTTTGGCCGCGTGCTTGAAAAACACCAAAGATATGTTTCTATGCAACAATTGATACACTTGATCTGGCTGCTAGGGGTCGTATGGTGAGCTCATCAGCATCTCACTCCTATAAAGTCAAAACAGATACTGCCAAGAAAAAGAACTTGTAAAGATAGCATCTCTATCACAGAAAATCAAAGAAGGCATTCCATGTAATTTAAAAACATTCTCAAGGATGGCATGAGCAACTTGAGCCACAGAATAAGGGTGAGATAAAGCTATAAAATGGATGTATTTGCAAAGTCCATTGCCAATGACAAGTATCACTGACTTACCGTATGAAAGAGGAAGCCCATCAATGAAGTCCGTAGATATCTGCCAATATCTTCTCCAAAATTGGATGGGGTTGCACGAGTTTCGGTGAAGCAACTGATTCTGATTTATTCAGTTGGCACACATCACAAGCTGCAAGGTGCTGTTTAATGTCTCATTTCATTCCCTTCTGCCAAAAGTTTTAATGGATGCACTGATTAGTTCTGAGTATCTGGTGTACCCTCCTTCATGTAAATCATAAAAACTGTTGTAAATTGTCACCTTCCCTTTAGACTTAAGAGTCTGGGGCTAGGAACAATCATCCTTTATAATCACTCATTGTTTATAGCAAACTTTGGATAGGCGGAGGATCCAGCCCTTAGTAACCGGAAACTCCCCTCCCCTTCCCCGATCCCGCTCCGAAAAAGCGGATCGGCATTTTCGGAGCAAATCCGTCCTTGGAGCTCAGTTCGACAATCTTCAGAGCGCGGTTCGAAAATGCTCGGAGCGCGGATCAACTTAACATAAAGCGAACCGTGCATAATCTTTAGTTTATGTGTATTTTCTTTTTCTATAAGTTTGACAATTATCTTTTAAATGAAGAAACTTCTTCTGACTTATTAATTAATGTCAATTTTATGTGATCAAATTGCAAAGTTAATTTTTTTTCCTCCATTTTTGATACTTGAATACATATGGATAAGATACGTTTGTGCCCATTAGTTAATTGTTTATAAACCCATAAGTATTATGCTGTATAGGTGCTCCGGAGGCGCTCCCTACATATAATTATTTTAAAACTTAGCGTTTCGACGCTTCCACTCCCGCTCCCGTTCCATGCTCTGGGCACTTAGATCCAGCCAATAGTTCATCCTTATTTTGAACTATATAACGACTATCAACAACTTCATTGACTATGTCTTCTACCCATCTATTAACTAGAATTGACACTGCATGAAGCATAAGCAGGAGTAGCATATCGGGAGAAAGCATCAAAAACTCAATTTCCTCTACCCTCGTTGTACACAATTTCATAGTCATACCCCATTTTTTTATAACCAAGAAAGCATCAAAAACTCAATTTTCTCTACCCTTGTTGTTGTTGTACACAATTTCATAGTTATACCCCATTTTTTGACAACCACTTGTGTTGTGACAGAGTAGAGACTCACTGTTGATATATATACTTGATATTGAGTGATTTGTCCAAATTTGGAACCTCCTTCCCAATAGGGATGGCCGCCATTTCGCTAAAACATATAAGATGGCCATCATCTCCTTTTCATGAAGCACTCGACTAATGTAAGCAATTGGCATCGGGTCTTGCATTAAGACAGTTCCAATAGCAACTGCTAATGCATCACATTCGATGATGAACACCATTGAGAAATGTGGAAGAGCTAGAACTAGTGTTGTTGCTATCACTTTTTCCCTAAACAATTCAAATGCTGAGTCAGCCGCTTAACTACGTAAAGCCTTTATGGTAGTGGGATCGGCCAATCCCATCTTTGGTCAGAATGTAACCGAGGTACTCTACTTGGCAGAAGCAAAGCTGCACATAGACTGCTTAACAGACAAGTGATTTTTGCTTAAGATAAGAAAAACCTCTTTCAGGTTGCTAGTGATCGCTCCAAGTATCAAAAAAAAAAAAAAATTCTAACATAAATTTTCTGAAGATGTCATTCATGAGACTTTGAAATGTAAAGGAGGCGTTTGTGAGTCCAAAAGGCATGACAAGGAACACACAATGTTTGTAATGTGTTTGGAAGGTTGTGTTTTCGATGTCGCATTCTCTAACACTAGTAGTACCCTGCTCAAAGATCTGACTTGGTGAAATAGGCAGCACCATTGAGTTCATCTAATAGCTCATCTATGATGGGTATAGGGAATCGATGCTTCACTGTAATCTCATTTAATGCTCAATAATCAACACATAATGGCCATGATCCATCTTTCTTCTTAACGAGTAAGGATTGTTGCTCAATCAAATAATTCCAAAACACTACATTTTTGAAACTTAGTCACTCAATTTCCAATTTCTGAGAGCAGGGATATGATATGGTCGAACATTCACGAGCTTGCTTCCAATTCCAGATTGATTTGATGATCATGTTGGTGGAATGGCGGTAACCCCATTGGTTTTAAAAGACAATCAAATTGTTCCAGTAGCTACCATAGTGCTCTATCATTCATCCCATACTGACTAGTTCTCACTTGCTAATACATGTACAGAAAGGCACATGTTGCACTGCTATGCAACGACTTAAATGCCTTGGATGGTAGGATGATTTGCATGGAGTACATCCCATTATTCATAAACTGCATCCACATGTTAGAAAAGTCTCACAAAATAGGTCCTAGGGTTTATAACCACTGAGCTCCAAGGACCATGTCATATCCTCGAAATTCCAATAGATAAAACTCAGCGAAGAACTCAAAGTGCTGAATATAAAAGTGAGATTGGGACATCTACAACAACTTAATGGGTCCTCACCATTTGCAACCATAACACAAAGTTTGCCATTCTTTTGGATTGAACAGCTCAATCGTGTAGCCAGTTGCACATTCAAAAAATTGTGAATGCTTTCGGAACCTACCAATTATCGTTTGAACATGCCCTGAGTTCTCACATTTTGTCGTGAAGTGGTACTTCTTAGGGCATTAAACGAGATGACCAGCACGGTACTAGGAGTATCAATACATGGCTATGCCACTATCTGTTCATGTTCATCAGATTCAATTGACTTCCACATGCATATATCGCATTCAATATAAAAGACTGATTACTTGGTTTTGCAGCGATAACCTGGAGCGAATTTTTTCTCTCTTTTGGTTGTTCTGGATGTTGGGATCTGTTTGGGGCTATTTGAATTTTGAGATATATAACTGTTCAGGTTAAATTTCCAGCATAAAATCCATAGTTTTATGTTGGGCAGCAGGCTACCTACAGTTTTGTGGGAATGTTGCAGTGCTGAAACAGAAACAGATTTCAGCAAGTCGCTGTTGCCTACAGATTGTATCTGCAATTTGCAGTGCACTAGTTTCTATCAGAGTGAAAGTTCCTGCACTAAGAGCGTTGTTTTAAAGAGGAAGGTGCCCACCAGACGTGCTCATGGCAGAGGGGCTGATGTTGGTGGTGGTAGACAACCAGATCCTCGTGATGAAGAAAGCCAGCAACCACAAAGGCAAGTAAAGATGCTCTCTGGGAGCTTAGAGCACATGGAACCTTCGATCCATGATGAAAATTTGAGTTGATGGATTGGAGGGATGATACTGCAACAAATTCAACAAACATTCACCGGTTCATAAGCCACGGGGAGAAATGTTCATGATGATAAAGGAAAAGAGCTCGATGTGAAGTTAGATATTCTGGAATATAGCACAGCATGAAAGGAGAGAAATTCCTTGTTTGGCTGAGTTCTACAGAGAAGATTTCCAACTACAAGGAGTTGGCCAATAGCAAAAGGATCAAGTTAGTCACCATCAAACTGAAGGAACATGCAGTTGCATAGTGGAAGCAACTTCAAAAGTTCAAAACTTCGAATGGGGATGGATCCAATTATATCATGGGACACAATGAAGCATCACATGAGGGGCAGCTTCCTTCCACCGAATTACATGCAGGCTTTGTATTAACGACTTCAATCCCTATGACCAGAAGATCGAAGTATTAAAGAGTATGCAAAGGAATTTTACAGTTTGGTTGCACATAATGAAGAGCAATTAGTGGCTCGTTATCTACATCGTTTAAATCCAGCCATGCATGAAGCCTAGGATGTCCATCCATTATGGACCATCATGGAAGCCTACCAATGGGCTATGGCTACTGACAATTCCGAAAGTGATCATTTAGAAGGGCCCATTCATCATATTCAAGGGTGGATAAGGGGCTAGTTGGTGAAGGTAGTGGCATGAAAGGAGAAGGACAATGCACTGGGAGGACCGGGCTCAATCCGGGACCAACTGTGCAATGGGAGGACATCGGGATGCTGGTACAGACGCAAAAGTCAAGGGAAAGGCCGCTTTCCGCTGTTGCAAATGCTGGCAGATTGGGCCATATCTCTCCCAATGTGGGAACAGAGAGCACGCATGATTAGGACCTATGATGCACGGGTACTTCAAAATGGGCGACGTATCGTGCTGTATCATATCCGATACTTTACTTTTTATGTGTAAAATCCGTTTCACTTTCGTATCCATGCCGTGTCCCTATCGTATCCATGCCGTATCCGGGCATCATAGACTAGGACGTCAAATATAGAGAATGTGGACGATGAAACAGCCACCGTTGAGGGCATGGAGGACCATACCTAAAATGAGGAATCGGAACAAGAAGGATGAAATTATTTGTGCCAATCCGGGGCAGTCTCTTCTAGTCCAAAAGATCTTGTTAGCACTTAAAGCCCCTAAGGATGAAGATTGGCCTTGCGCTAGCACCTTCCACACTTGTTGCAAATGATTGGCATTGCCAGATGATTATTGACGGGGGTAGCGATAAGAACATCATGGCTCAAGAAGTGATTGACAAGCTTCAGATTCCTACAGAGAAACATCCTACTCCATATCGCCCTTCTTGGTTCAAGAAGGGTAATGAGGTAGGTAACCATGTGTACATGAGCTCTCATTTCATTTTCTATAGGCAGAAAATATCCTGATATTGTATGGTGTGATGTGGTGCACATGGATACATGCCATGTGATATTGGATAGGCCTTGGCAATTTGATCTGATCGGAGTGCAATGCACCATGGCCGAAAAAACACTTACCTTTTGGGAGGATTTTTTATTTGATTTTATTTTTTTTAAATGGAGACTAAATCTATTGCTCAAAAGGAATTGTATAGTATTACTCAAACCAACCACACCCCCCCCCACCCCCCCCCCCCCCTCCCCCCCCCCAACAAAAAAAAAAACAGGGGAGAGCAACCAAAAGCAAAATGAAAGGAGCTAAGCCACCCAAAAAAACACGAAGGTGTCCATTGTCGAAATACCTTTTGGAAGGATAATGTGAAAGTGGTATTGGGGCCTCCTAGAGATACGGAGTCAACAAAGCCCACTTTACTGGGAGATGTGAACTTCTTCTCCATGGCGCAGTGTGTCAACAAGACAAAGGAGAGTGGTACAGCTTTTCTTGTGGTTGGCAAAGAGGTGTTGGATGGCATGGAGGTGCCTAATGTGATGAACCCTAAGATGGTTGAGTATGTTGATGTGTTTGTGGATGATTTACCAGCCGGATTGCCACCAGTGAGGGACATAAAGCATCGGATTGATTTTTATTTCAGGGGCTAGTTTCCCCGATAGACCTGCCTACCAAATGAGTCCTAGGAGCATGAGGATCTAAATAGGTAGATTAGTAGTTGATGGACCGTGAATACATACAGGAGAGTATGAGTACGTATTCAGTTCAACAAGTAGCCATAGATTTAAGCGAGTTATTGTAACCATTGTTTCTAGCCCTCATAAGAGTGACCTAATTATGGTGCAACTCTTTTTTGGTAATATTGGAGACTCGAAGTCATGCACTCTCACTCACACATCAATGTTCCTCACGGCCTAACCAACTAGTCTAAAGGTTGGGGACAATTATGCCGAAACTTTGGCCAAAAAGATTTTGAACTGAAAATCTCAAATTTTGAGCACTTCTCCAATGCATAAAGACTCCATTAGCATGGTTTTTTCATGTAAGCAAACAGTAAAGTGAAGTCTCCACGTTGACCCATTCTCCATTAATTCAAATTCAAATCACACATATACATTTTGTAAGTAAACCCTTGAGTACAAAAAGATTGAGTACAAAAAGAATATATTAATTATTTCGACGCTCAAGATGAGCGTCAGCATCACTACAAATAATTTACAAATCTAAAAACTAAAATAAACAATAATTTATAATAAAATAAAAAAGAAGAGTGATCGAGTTACATCACTGCAATTTCATCCAAGCCATAGAGAACGCCTGCGTACTGATCCGCACCACAGACAAAATACTTCTCCTGCATCTTCAAGAACGCATGCCAGGTTAATAAGCTATCAGAACCAGCCTGGTGGCATCTTCCGACGGCCCGATCCACCTCTAACGTCTTCGCCAGGCGGTCCAATCCACCGTACAAACTCTGGCAAAATCTCATCAAATACTTCACATCATAAACCTTCCCAAAGAAAACCCTCATCAATTCCAGAAAATCCCCCATCTTCTCTGGCAAGCACCGGCTCGTAAGCAACTTTATAAGATACCCAAAATCATACGCGCTGTGAAACGTCACCCAACTCACCAACTCGTTACACACCAGCCCAGACGACATCATCAACTCAGCGAACCGCCCCGACTCAATTCCATCATCTTTATTCCGATCGAAATCGATCCCGTTCTGTCTCAACAACTCGATCGACTCGGGCGAGTGCAGATCTTGCTTCACATCGAAATCGCAGAAATTGAATTCCCAGATATAGCAGCTATCAGTGCCGAGATCGGGGAGATTACCTTCCGAATCGGCGAGTGTGAGGCCGATCTGGATTATATTGAGAGCATCAACATTGGCTTTGAGGAATCTGTACAGTTCTGCGGATCGTTGTCTGTACGAGGGTTTGCCTTCGATTCTGAAGACGATTCCAGGGAACTCGGTGTCCATCGAGATGAATGGGAATCGATCTATGAGTCCCGCGATGAGTTTGAACTCAGATTCAAGTGTGGATTGCCATACTGACCGGATTTTGATTGGTTTTGATTTGATGATGGAAGAATCCATTTTGGATAGTAATCTTGTTGTTGTTGAAGATGATGTGATTGAATTGTCAGGGTTGTTAGGGGCGTTCTTGATTTTGTAATTAGGGTTTGGGAAGGGAGGTGAGGGAAGGGAGACATGAAAAGCGGGGTTTTATAGAAGAGACAGTTGGGGGAGATTGAAAGGGAAGGACGAAGGAGCAATTGCTTGGAAAAGAGAACACGGTTTTAAAGAAAGAAGAAATATTGAAAGTTGAAAGTGAGTGGAGGAGACCGGCTTGATTCTTTGGGCGGCGTACCTGGCTCGGCTCATGTTGGCTGTATTTATAACAAACGCTGTATATATTTTTAAGCGCCGTTTGGCAGTTTTGGTGTTCTTAATTTCTGCCGATATTGGGTTGTATGGAGAGTGTGCTTGGGAATAACTTATTTGGTATGATTGGGATTGGGCTGAGATTGGGTTGTATGGAGAGTGTGATTGTGTAGAACTTATTTGATAATATTATATTATTTTATTTTGCTCATAATTTGTTGTTGTGAGCTTTGGCATATATTGTTATAACATTCTCTATTAATTTAAGCTTTTCAAGTAAATAATTACCATCACTTAGTTTGATAATATTATATTAGCAATATTTTAAGGAACAAAATTGACAAAAGCAAGTTTGGCGATGTTGTTGAGTTCAAGTTTATGGTGATGTTTATACATGTATTTTATATTTTCACAAATATAGAAATTTATTGTTAAGAGTGTTTTTTGATTGAGATCTTCAATTGAGAAAATAAAAGGCATGAGCATTTTTAAGTTTTTTTTTATCAGTAATGAGCATTTTCTAATGCAAATTAGAATATGAGAAAGCAAGGAGATGCAAGATATGAAGGCCTCACAAAACGATTCAAATTCAAATGCTAGCCAACCAAACCAAAAAAATATATATATTAATGAAAACATGTTGAAAGATGTTACGTGCACACTTCTTCTTTCACAAAAAGCAAAAGAAAAATCTGGAGGTTCATTTTGAGGGGGGCCTTGGCCCTCCAATAACTCAATAAAAAGTTGCTAGAAGATAGAATACCCCTTTCATTCATCTATGTCATCTTTAAATACAAAATACATGAGCTTATAACTACCATAATTTGACCCACTCTCTATAACTATCACAACTTACAACAACTTCATCAATCACTCCTACAAATAACTGCACCTACTACTCACACTCATACATATAAATATAAAAACTACTCCTACTCATAGGTAAAACAACTATCCCATGACGCATTACTTTCCCCATGAGTCAAGAACAAATACTCACTCCTCATGGGTAACTCCTCATAACTCTCATATGCCATATGCCCCCCACATAGGAATGATCATGTTTGTGTAATGCAAGGCCACATCATTCCTCTCCTCTTGGACCAACCTTGTCCTCAAGGTTGAAATCTGTGTAACATTCCTCAAATGCCCGAAATAGAACCCACAAGGCATCTTTATGATCTTTTCCTTGCGATTGTACAAGAACTTCCACCGTCTATATTTCCATTTAACCATCCTATGATTGAAAATCTTCTTTAGAGTTAAAGTAATCAAGTCATCACTCATAACAATGCCATTGGATTGCATGTAGTCATAGTATGGGTAGACATTGAGCAAGAGAGAGGAGTTCGTGGACTCTAAGAATTTGAGCATGGGGACCAAAACTGAATTTTATAAATGGTTGAAGAAGGCTTGTGATGGAGGGAATGAATCAAGGATGATTGCCGAGGAGTGAGGAGCGGAGACCTTGATCTGGGAATCAAGGTTGGCTGCTGCAAGTGCTGAATGGATGAATTGAAGAGCAGATACCAGGACAAGTGCTGCATTTGGAAGGGAGGTAGGGACCATAGATCCAATGGCTATGGCATTTATGTTGGTCGCAGGAACATGGACCACAACGTTTCTAGCCACTCAATTGGCTGCAGTGACATTTGACTGACCAACACCAAGTAGCTCATTGTTGGGGACTGAAACAATGACGTGAATACCGGTGTTGGCGAGTGCCATAAGCATGGCACAGTCCGTATCATATAGGTGTACATGCGGGATCTGTTGGGACTTTAGGAGAGTCACCACCAAGGTGGGGAAGGCATGTTAGAAAGTCGATTCCAATAGTCACGCCAATAAAGGCATCAGAAAGTCTTTCCCCGAAATAGTTTTTGCTTCGTCCTCCACCATTTTTATATTAGTTGAAAGAGTTTTGTCTATATTCCAAAGTTTGGCTCGCCAATAGGCTATCAAACTTGGCATTCATTGTAGCGAACATCTCCCACATTTCTTTAGCATCTGTTCTTGACTTGCAGCCAAATAGCTTATCTCCATCTCTATTCGCTCAAGTCGTAGTTCTGCTGTCACGCCCCCGAACCCGGATCCCGACAGCGGTCCGACCTCGGGGGCGGGAATTGGGGAGGTAAGTAATGATTATATTTTCTCCCAAGATCCGCGTGTGTGAGGATCACAAATCACAACACTGTCTGAATATTTTGAGGAAACTTTCATGGCAATGCGACCCGAAGTCCATGGACATCATCGGATTCCGCATCGCATACAACCGTTAGCATGAAGCTATCATTTTAGGAACCATATCAGACTGGAATAAATCAACATAATAAAGTACAGAGTTGACAATAACAGGATATTACATTCTCGTATATGTTCAAGTTACAAGTATCAATGTGTATTAATTACAATCCCAAGAAAGGGCTAATAAAAGCCGTACAAAAACAAACTAGTATCCACTACCCAAATGTGACGTAACTTCGATGTCAAGCACAATGTCTACATGACATAGCCGACAAGGCAACCAGCAACTCATGGCTCCACAGCCAACAAAACTCTCAACTCGGGGCTGGGAAACTGAACCTGAGTACCAAAATAGTGGGTCAAACACGACGGTTTGGCAGGTGAGTGAAAAGACATATCAATAATGAAATTACCTTGGAAAACATTTAAACCTGTCAAAACAATAGTTTCATAAAACGAGATAATCATTTATTCAAATACATATGCAATATAAAACATGTAAGGTATCCAAGGAGAACGGGAAACAAGCAAGATGACAACCACACGAAGCTAAGTCCTATATCACCGAAGTGACATGAGCATATCGGGATGTTGTCTCAGTCACCGAAGTGAGGAGATGCAACATAAGTAACATATACATATACATAATATAATACTGGACATGACCACGGTAGCGAACCGGGCATCGGGAACCACAGTAGCAATCTGCGGCATCGGGACAATACCACGGTAATAACCAGATAGCGGGATCCAAACTGCAGCTGGCGGGACGGGAAGGGGTTTCCAAGTCGGTGGATCAGACCGGCAAGGAAAGCCTAGCTTAGTGGTGCCGACTCATAGGTCAAATAACAAATTAAATCATGTATAAAACATATCAAGTGCATGTATGTAAACAGGCGAGACGGGATGCTCAAAGGCACAAGTATCATTTTATTCGGGCATGTATAAACTGGCTAGCAAAAATGCTAAAATACACTTTCAATACTTTCGGGAATGATAAATCATAATTCAATAAATTCGGGACAAGTGTCGAAATTCAAGATAAATCATAATTCGATAAATTCGGGACAAGTGTCGAGATTCAAGATAAATCATAATTCGATAAATTCGGGACAAGTATCGAGATTCAAGATAAATCATAATTCGATAAATTCGGGACAAGTGTCAAAATTCAAGATAAATCAGGTGAGTAAGGACCCCGTATGTCCATTGTAATAATGACTTGGTACTCCTTGAGTTTGGAGACATTCCGGGCTCTTTATACACCTTAGGGATTTTCAAACTTTTAAATGAACTTCAAAACCAACGGAACCTCAAAAGAGATTCTAAGTACAATGTTAACCCTAAAGCATCGACTAACCTATTCAGTCACCGAAGGGGATAGGATTCGCGATACCCAAACGTACAAACCTCGTGCATAGTTATAAAGGGAGTATCCCGTTGTCCCGTACCATTCAAGATTGAATTAGGTTAAGTCCCGATACAACCCGGTTAACCTCAAAGAATGTCGGTTCAAACAATCTCATGATAAGTCAAGTGAGTCCAATAAAAAGGGGTAACCAAGTTCCACCTAAGTCCATTTAAAAAAAGAGTGAAAAATCACTTTTCAGGGGAAATTCACAGAGTGCCCGGTCGACCCGGCCCTTGGCCGGTCGACCGAGTACACTGCGGTCTCGGTCGACCTGAGGAGGTCAGGTCGACCCTCTCATGAAGGCTCGATTGACCGCGCCCTTGGCCGGTCGACCTGCAATTGTAAATAAAATGAGTGAACAGTGTTTTGGTCAAGTTCTAGAGAACCTGACCCCTGTATGGCCGGTCGACCGAGCCCCCTGGCCGGTCGACCGTGTGAACTGCGTAACAGTGTTTCCCGCAGTGCAGCAGGTCATCCAACAGAGGACCTGATCCAGGGTGCCCGATCGACCGAGCCCCCTGGCAGGTGGACCGCGTGAACTGCGTAACAGAACCTAGTTCTGTTTTCTGCAGTTCAGTGGTTCATTCCTTTTTCCCTTTCTTTTGTATTCATTCTTTTAGACCTGATTAGCAATCTAAATCATAGATAATATAAGCTAATAAGGTTCACAAATGTGCATTTATTTCAAACCTAAACAGGTCATTAATATCACAAAATATTTGGTGAAATCATAAATGCATTTCATAAAACTCATTCAAAGCTAAACATATCAAATCATCCACTTGCCTTGGGTCTCAAATCAATGGAAAACAAGCTCCTAACCACACTTGCAAGCCAAGATCACAAGTTCTACAAAAACCCCCAAAACAAACCCTAAAATGGGTCAAACCAAGCAATAAGAAGAGAAAGCTGTGAGACCCCGACCCGAGAGGCCCAGATTAGTGTTTTTGAGCTGTGTTTAGCTCTAAGTGTGTTTTGTGGTTAAGTTGGGATTAGAATAGCTTTGTTATAGCTTTGGGGATTTTTGAGTGTCTTGGTTTTAGTGTGGGGCCCTTTGGGGGTTCCCTGTTTATGGTTTTACGTGTACTTGGGGTTTTATCTTGGTTTTCTCGATTTGTATTTTATCCCGATTTACTTGTTTTGTTAATACCTTCAACTTTCATGTTGATCCCGTTCCCGTCCCGAACCCGAAACTTGACTTTTCTAGCTTCAAGGGCAAAACAGTCTTTTCACACTAAATCTGTACCGGATTATTGTTATTCCCGAAACTTGTGAAACATATACTTTTTGGAAACTAGATATTTCGACGATCATTTCTTCCTTCTTCGTCGACTTCATCCGAAGTCCCGAAAACCACTATTTCAGCCTTTCAAAGTTCTTAAGTGGTGGAGCCCATTTTCATTGATTATAAGAGAACCCATCTCTTTTCCTTCTTCATTTTCTAGCACAGCCACCTTGAGCCTAGGGTTTGCTTGGCTTCTCTTTTCTTCTTCTTGTTCTTCCATCATCAAGAGACAACCAAATCTTGCACCAACATCAAAATAGAGATCACCATTCTCTTCCTCTCCTTGAAGGCTTCCTATTGGTACCATTTTTGAAGAAATCTCTTCTCTCCAAGATCTTCATTTAGCTTGTCTTGTCCATTTGGAGAACCTATTGGTAAGATCTCTCCCTAATCTTCTAGATTCATGTTCGTATGGTCCTTGAGAAGCTCCATTTTCATTATTAGGAGCTCTCTCTTCTTATTGCTTGTTTTGACTCATTTTAGGGTTTGTTTTGGGGGTTTTTGTAGAGTTTGTGATCTTGGCTTGCAAGTGTGATTAAGAGCTGGTTTTTCACTGATTAAAGACCCAAGGCAAGTGGATGATTTGATACTTTTATCTTTGAATGAGTTTTATGAAATGCATTATGATTTCACCAAGTATTTTGTAATATTAATGACTTGTTTAGACTTGAAATAAATGCACATTGGTGAGCCTTGATAGCATGTTTTATTCATGAATTAGATTACTAATCAGATTTGAAAGAATGAAGAAAAGGAATGGAGAAAATGGAAGACCCATTGAACTGCTGTAACAGAACCTGGGTTCTCTGTTCTCTGTAACACTGGAACAGGCCCCCCAGTTGAAGACCTGCTGCACTGCGGGATTCTCTGTTCTGCAGTGCACGCGGTCGACCGGCCAAGGGCGCGGTCGACTGGCGACACAGAGGTCAGGCTCTCTAGAGCCTGACCAAATTACTGTTCATCCATTTAATTTACAACTCCCGGTCGAGCCCCCTGTGTACGCGGTCGACCGGCCATGGGCCAAGTCGACCGGCCCAACTGGAAACCCCGCAGAAAAATGGACTTTTGCCCTATGATTATATGGACTTTAAATGGAACTTAGTGACCCCTTTGTGGACCCGTTTGACTTCTTTTGAGGATGATTGAACCGACATTTCCTCATAGTTAATCCGGTTGTATCGGTACTTAACCTAATTCAATCTTGAACGGTACGGAACGACGGGATATCCTTTCTTTTATCTAAACGCGAAATTGGTTTGTTTGGGTATCGCGAATCCGTTTTCCCTTCGATGACTGAGTAGGTTGTAAGGTACTACTAGATTAACGTTGTGCTTAGGATCCCCTCTCTATTAGGTTTTGTTTAACTAAAACTCGATTAGGGTTTGAATACCTAGGTGCATAAAGAGCCCGGAATGTCTCCAAACTCAAGGAGTACCAAGTGATCATTACAATCGACATACGGGGTCCTTATTCACTTGATTTATATCGAATCCCGACACTTGTCCCGAATTTCTCGAATTATGATTTGTCTTGAATCCCGATAATAGCCCGAATTTCTCGAATTATGATTTGTCTTGAATCCCGATAATAGCCCGAATTTCTCGAATTATGATTTAGCATTCCCGAAAGTATTGAAAGTGTATTTTAGCAATTTTGCTAGCCCGTTTATATATGCCCGAATGAAATGAAATTAGTGCTTTTGAGCACCCTGTCCCGCTCGTTTATTTAAATGCATTACATATGATTTGTACATGTCTTGTTTTACATGATTTGACCTATGAGTCGGCACCACTAAGCTTGGCTTTCCTTGTCGGTTTGATCCACCGACTTGGAGACCATTTCCCGTCCCGCCAGCTGCAGTTTGGATCCCGCTACCCGGTTATTACCGTGGTCTTGTCCCGATGCCGCAGATTGCTACTGTGGTCCCCGATGCCCGGTTCGCTACCGTGGTCATGTCCCGTATTATATTATGTATATGCTACTTATGTTGCATCTCCTCACTTCGGTGACTGAGAGGACATCCCGATATGCTCATGTCACTTCGGTGATAGAGGACTTAGCTTTTTGTGGTTGCCATCTTGCTTGTTTCCCTTTTCCTTGGATACCGTACATGTTTTATAGTGCATACGTATTTGAACAAATGTTTCTCTTGTTTTATTAAACTATTGCTTTGACAGGTTTAAACGTTTTACAAGGTATTTTCCTTATTGTGATGTCTTTTCACCTGCTTGCCAAACCGTCGTGTTTGACCCACTATTTTGGTGCTCAGGTTCAGTTTCCCCGCCCCGAGCTGAGAGTTGTTGGCTGTGGAGCCATGAGTTGCAGGTTGTCTTGTCGGCTATGTCATTTAGACATTGTGCTTGACATCGGAGTTACGTCATATTTGGGTAGTGGATATTAGTTTGTATTGTTCGGCTTTTATTAGCCTTTCTTAGGATTGTAATTAATTCACATTGATACTTGTAACTTGAACATATATGGAAATGTAATATCATGTTACTGTTAGCTCTGTATTTTATTATGTTGATTTATTCCAGTCTGATATGGTTCATAAATGATAGCTTTATGCTAGAGGTTGTATGCGACGCGGAATTCGATGATGTCTACGGACTCCGGGTCGCATTGCCACGAAAGCTTCCGCAAAAATATTCAGAGAGGGTTGTGATTTTGGATCCTCACACACGCGGATCTTGGGAGAAAAATAATCATCACTCACCTCCCAACCATCTCCCGCCCCCGAAGTCGGACCTCTCCTAGGAACCGGGTTTGGGGGCGTGACAAAAGCTTTCAATAATGGAAAAGTAGCTTCTCTAAGACTAGAAGAACACATATCTAAAAGATTAGGAAAAGAGCTTACTTGGAGGATCCTTTAATGGCAAGAACTACCTCAATGAAGATCTTGGAGATGGTGGTTTCTTACACAAATGCTATCAATGGCAAGCTCTCAATGAGAGGAAGAGAGTGATGGTCCTCATTTCTCAAGAGAGTAGAGTTTGGTGGAGATTGATGAAGGAGAAGCAAGAAGAAGAAGAGGGGAAATGAAGAAAGAACCCTAGGTTCTGTTGTGCTGGAAAATGAAGAAGGGGAAGGAGATGGGTTCTCTTATATAAGCAATGGAAGTGGGCTCCACCACTAGAAAACTTGGTGGGGTCAAAATCATGGTTTTTGAAACCTCGGATGAAATGGACAAAGAAGGAAGAAATGATCGTCGAAAATTCTACTTTCTAAAAAGTATATGTTTCGCGGGTTTCGGGAATATCAATTATTTGGTACAGATTTAGTGTAAAAAGATTGTTTTGCCCAAGAAGCTAGAAAAGTCAAGTTTCGGGATTCGGGACGGGAACGGGATCAACATGAAAGTTGAAGGGATTAACAAAATAAGTAAATCAAGATAAAACACCAAATCAAAAGAATCTCAAGTAAACCCCCAAGTACATGCAAGTCATAAAAAGGAACCCCCAAAGGGTCCCACTAGTCACAAAGGCACTTAAAATTTCCCAAAGTTATAACAAAGCTATTCTAATCCCAACTTAACCACAATCCACTAAACACACTTAGAGCTAAAACATAGCTCAAAAACACTAATCGTAGCCTCTCGGGTCGGGGTCTCACATCTGCCATGCCTAGCTCTGATACCAAATGTTACGTACACACTTCTTCTTTCACAAAAAGCAAAAGAAAAATCTGTAGGTTCACTTCGAGGGGAACATTGGCCCCTCCAATAACTCAATAAAAAGTTGCTAGAAGATAGGATACTCATTTCATTCATCTATGTCATCTTTAAATACAAGATACATGAACTTATAACTACCATAATTTGACCCACTCTCTATAACTAACACAACTTTTCACAACTTCATCCACCACTCCTACAAATAACTGCACCCACTACTTACACTCATACATATAATTATAAAAACTACTCATACTCATAGGTAAACCAACTAACCTCCCATGACACATTACTTTCCCCATGAGTCAAGAACAAATACCCACTTGATGAGTTCACAAAAGATAACTTTCATAGCATTATTTTATGAGTTTTCATAGATAAAAGAACTCAAAATACTATTTTTAGCATAAAAATCATAAATTTCATCTCCATCATGCTTTGTTCATATTTTTTTCATTATAGATGGCCATTTGTATGCATTTATATGAGTTCCAATTGCTTTCATACAAAATATGTTAAAAAAATACTCTCAATTATGTTAATTTCTCTTTGTAGGTGTTAATTGAAGATTAATTTGAAGATTAAAGTTGAGATTCAAGAGTTAAAGAGAGTATTGATTAGTTTGGAAGACAATTGGATGAAGAAATGACAAGGATAGGCCAATAATAAAAGAAAAATGAAAGACCTGGGTTTGTATTTTGACCATATCTTTTTACTCGGGTGTCCGATTGAGGTCATCTTAAAAGCATTGGAAAGCTTATTCTAAAACCTACAAATCATATTTCACAACATTTCTCCCAATTCGGACGTTTCGAGGGTCAAAATCACACATTAGTGTGGGGACTGTTTTCTAACACGGGAATTACATTCATATGTTTATATTTTCATTCTTGTAAAGTCCTACATTGGAAAGAAACCAAAAGAGAGCAAGCAAATGTTTCTATTTAAGGAAGGGAACTCTAGGCATTTTGGACACAAGCAAAGAGAGTCTCCTCCTCTTTACTTAAGCTATTCATGTAATTGAGAGCAATTGTAGAGAGAAAATGAGGAAAGCTTTGTAAAAATTGAAGATTTATAATGAAAGCTTTGTCTTCTCCAATGGGTGACTAATCACTTTGATTGGATCTTCTAGATGAAGCTAAGTTAATACTATTCCTTTTGCTTATGCTCTTAATTCTCTTTATTTATGTGCTTAACATGCTAGAATAGATTTTTCTTCATTGCAATATGCTATCTTCGATGCTTATTTTTTATCTTAGCATTCTTTTTACTATCTATGCTTAGGTTTGATAAATCATACTTAGGAGTTAATATCTTTTGATGGTTTATACTTACTTTTGATAGATAGTCATTAGGAATCTTTTCTTTTATGAAGGGAAGAAAGTCTTAACTATTAGATTATTAATTTTTAGAGCTTTAAAGTTATATATTTTCCAAATCTATACATTGATTTGTCATTAGATTTGAGTGTTTGTTTGGGAAAAGAGAAGAGCATTAGTGTTGGATTAATGTTACTTAGTGGATTCTAGATGGCTCAATCTATCCATTAGTATTGATTGTTGTTAATTTTACTTACTTTAGTTTGATTCTATTCTATTCTCACACACTTATTCACTTGTTTTAATTCTCACACTCTATTTCTCTATTCACACCATCTCCCACCATGCACATTTGATTTTACACTTTTAGCACATTTCTTTTTATCTCTATCCACTTATTTTTTTTATCTTGTTCTCTTTATTAATTAGTTTTCATGTATGTTTTTAGTTTCTTTCTATCTTGATCTTTCACTTATTTTCACACACTTACTCATTTGATATATCTAACATTGTTCATTTGTTCTTGTTATTACCCTTGTTATTTTTCTTTTGTCATTAACTTTGTTACTTACTTGTTACTAACCTTCTTTTCACTTTAGTTCTTCTAATTCTACTAACATCTCTTTGTTATCTAGTTTCTTGTTTTCTTCTAGTTTGCATTTTTTTTATTTCCCTTGTTATTATTTTGTTTCTTATTTTCATTGTTTTTGTTATTTCCATTTGCATTTGTTAGCTAAATTTGAGTTGATACTTGTTTTCATTGATAATTGTTATTTTCCTTGTAATGATCCTCGTGGGAACGATATTCGGACTTTCATAGTCTATATTACTTGAGACAACCGTATACTTGCGGGAAATTCGCCATCAAGTTTTTGGCGCCGTTACACGAGCTAAGTGCAGCCGCGATTCCTGCGAAAGTGAGTTAGGATTTTTATTTTTATCGTTTTCTGCATATAGTTAGTTTTCTTACATTTTGCTAGTCACTCCTCATGGGTAACTCCCCATAACTCTCTTATGCCATATGGCCCCCAAATAGGAATGATCATGCTTGTGTAATGCAAGGCCACATCAAAAGACAATGTTTTTATTGAAATGCATGATTTAATTAAAGAAAAAAAAATACATTTTCAGTTTAACACACAAGATTAATACACCTAAAATAAGACTTCTTTTATTTTAATATCAAGAACTTAGATAAAATGGATACGTGTTTGGAGGGCTGCTACTACAAGTTTAAGGTATATTTCAAGTGTACAATAGAAGTTCCTCAAAACTCTAATTTGTCGTTATACGTGTTAGGCAACTTAGATAAATAAAGGTGACTCACGACAGGTTGCAAGTTACGATTTGAATCAAGATCCTCTAAGGGGGTTTCCCCACAGTAACTGTGGGTGGACCAACCACGGTCCACCATGTCACCGTGGGGCAACCTGTCATTCACATGGTCTGCCATGATCACCGTGGGGTAAAACTTTACCAAATCCGGACTAATTGGGACTTGGGAGCATAAGCAATCTAATATAACAATTTTGAACCCATAATAAAGGAACTTGAAACTAGACCATTGAAATTTCCAAACCCTAAATATACGCATGGGTGTGTGACTTAGTATTAATAGATTATAACAATCTTATCATAATGCTAATTATATTACTTAATTATGAAAAAGCTTATAAAATGAGTAAGTTATGACCAGGTTCGTATTATCTTAGAAGGGTCATAAATTTATTATGGTAAGACAAAATCATGATTTATGAATGATTTAACAACACTATATAGTATACATCTTCTCTTACATTCACAAATACACATTCAATTGTTTTTTATGTAACGGGATAAAAAATAAACTTAAAACTCATTAGAGAATTATTGAGATATTGGAAGAAGCCTAAAAACATAAGGTAATTGTTATATTTGAGTCATTGACGGAGCTTTAAATTGAAACTGTCTAGGTATTTTTAGATTTTTACAAATTTACATGGATATGAGATTTATGGAAGTTGTTTCTATCTCATACGGGGTTTTTATTAGATTTTATAATATTTTACTTTTTGACTTGAACAATGATAGTTGTAAAAATCATAAAAAAAAGAAAGATAATATGCTTAAAGAGATAGTAATACAATGTTAATCTTAAAAAGGATGAAAGAAAATATTTTAAATGATTATGAATGGTTATATATATATATATATATATAACACTAAAGATCTCGAAAGATTGTTGCAAAAGTGAAAATTAAGGTCAAATGATCAAAATTTAATTGAAAACCTTTCGTTATGATATTTAATAATGTAATTGAAATTTTAAATTGTAAAAAAAAAATAGAGAAAAAAAAGCCAAAACACATCAAGACTCACACTTGTAAGTCGTAATGCAATATATGCAACTCTCAAATTCAAGTGTATAAGAGTAGGGGTGGCCCCAAAAGTAGGGATGTAAAATGAGTTTATTTCATTTGAGTCCATGGTGGACTCAGAACTAGAACCGTTAATGAGAGGATGGAACCAGAATGTATTTGGAATGAGTTTCCTTATTCCGTAACTAGATCCGTTAATGAGAATGTGGACTAGAATTAGAATCAAATCCATATATTGGACGAGTCTGGATCCACGCTCTGGTCTAGATAAAGAATGATTTGGAAAGAAATTAGCTTTTAGGAGGAATTCTTGAAATTTGAAATAATATAACAAGTCTCTGGTACATGGCCCAGAACCAAAGTGGAATCAGACTCAAACCCATTTCAATCATGGGTGCCAAAAAAAACAACCCAAACCCCAACTTATTTATTTATGAGGACCTAAATAGGAATGTAAATCCCGTTATTAATGAATCGAAACCACTAAATAATCCGACTGGGAGATACATTTACATCCCGACTTAAAATTGTGGAGAGTTAAAAGGCGCGTAACTGATAAGTGATGAGAAGGAGCCATGTGTCATTTGGTCAACACCTCAACGGCTAATCTTGGGGGGAGTCTTCTAACCTGAGCCGTCGTTTGCCCATGGCGGGCTTTGACTACGCGCCGCTTTTAAGTACGTGAATAGCGTGTGGAAATAAACACTGACTATTATTTTATTAAAGGATGGGGCCTCTCATCTTCTGTTCCACATTCTATTTGACGATGCCATACGGATGTACAGTTTGCTGCACAGCATCATAAAAATAAATATTCTAATTCATCACTTGTAGAAGCAGCAAAGGGAGATGAACTTTGACCCTTCCTTCACATGGCAGTATACACTGACATGAGATGAGATTAGACCTTTCTTGCGTCTTTCTTTTGCCTTTGGTGGATGCTTCTCTTGTCCTCATCAAGAGTCGGCATACAAAGCACTCCACTCACTCACCCTCTAAATGACGATTTTACCCTCTACCTATATTCAGATTCCGGACCCTCTCTCTAATCAAGAAGGCAACGTCTCTATTCATTGAAGTTGCTGCCCTCTACAAACACCAACATCCGACTCCGGTTATGATATATCCAAAGCCGTAGATAACACAGTATAAGTATACGCACCTCCTACCGACAGCTATCCTCGAATTATTCCATAAGAAAAACATATTTCTGGTAATGGGGGTCCGGTCCTTACATGTATACAGTCCAAACATATGAAGCAGATGAATCCACTTTGATTAGTCTATTTGTCTTGTTTACTTTCGCTTATGTGAATTGTCATCAAACAAAATTAGACAATCATTTGACCTTTGATTGGATTGAATTCTGAAAAAAAAAAAAAGATATACAGAGATAAAAGATGGAATCAAGAGAAATATAGAATATAGGTATAAATTGCAATTGAAATGTTTTTACTGACTTTTGTTTCCAATGATAAAGTACATTCCTTAGGGCTTGTTTGTTCGCAAGATGGAAGATTTAGGTCAGTTTTGGCTCTGACAGGTGTTGTTATATAGGTGTGCAAAAGGACATAAGGTGGTGATGTACATGATTCATTTTTTATATACAATTGCCAATAGATACAAAGTGCAAAAGCATGCTGTTCGGGAGCTCCAAGTGTAGAGCTGTGATATAATAATAAACTGGTGAGACTAGGTCAATGCACAGGGAGCAATGTTGATTAAGAAACTTTCCAACTTTTAACCTGTCCTAAAAAAAATCTAAAACTATCCTAAATAAAAAACTAATCAAATTACATCAACTTTTCTAAAATAACTGAATGTAAAAACTTTAATTAAAATTCTTTCGAAAAATAAAGGACATATTCTACTAAAGGAAACCTAATTCAAGCAATCCTTGAATATTTAAAAACCTGCAAAAGAACACACAAATCAAACAAACAATTTAATATGAAAAATCAAAATAAAATTTCATAAATTAGATCCTACTTAACAAAATAAATTATAATGAAAATATGAATGATTTATAAGGTCCTATATGCAAACAATGCAATTCTAGATAAGTTCCTAAAAATCCGATGTACTCTGAAAAATTCTAAGTATGAAAAACCTTATGTATAGGCCTGTTTTCACTGGACTATAGAACCTATCAAAGATACTCTAAACCAAAACTTAATGGCTGGAATTCGAACCTTGATGATTCATGAACACAACAAAAGAAATATAAGTGAAAAAGGAGTTCGGATGAAAAAAAATATGAATGCAACAAGATGCCTATTTAAACTAGTTATGCTGCTGAAATCTAGTACGACCTTACTAGGTACCCCTGTTTGTGCCTCTCGTTGACAATCTTGGAAGTTCTTGGATTTTCTGGGAAGTAGCGCGCCAACTTCGGATACCTTGACGGAAATCTCAGTATTCAGAATTGGGGCGTTACATAGGGCCCCACAAATCATGAGACATGAGGGCAATGGAAAGATCCAGTCATGATGGACCGAGATATCAAAGATGGGTCACCCCTTGATCCAAGGCCCACAAATTTAATAGCTTTAAATTAAAGAAAAGTTTGACTATCTACCCTATGGTCCGATCGATTAGGCGGGTGCAAACCAAGGAGTCCGGTAACTATAAAGGGGGACCCTCTGCGTGTGAATGATTCAGATGGATCATAAGGTGTGCACGCTGAAAGTTCGTACTTTAACGGTCTACTCGAGCATTTCCTTAATGGTATTTGCATGTATTATAATAATAATAAATTCAACTAAGTAAATTTATTTCATTTTAATCACATTAATTACTTATATTTCACTAGGTTGAGTTTAGGCCTGTCAATGGGCCGGGCCGGCCTGGGCTTAGGTTGTCCAATCCCGTCCTGAAGATGGGACGGGCCTGCCAGGTGTCGTCCAATCCCGGCCCTAAATTGAACGGGCCTACATCAAATTCCGTCCCGTACGGACCCTGGGCTGGGACAGGGCCGGGCCTGGGCTTAGCCCAATCCTAGACAGAAGCAAAATATTCTCTAATTATTCCTGCTGTCACCAGACAACCGGTGTGAACCGGACTTTAAACCCTCATCCTTTTTTTCGGGCTTGGGACCGGCAATACAATGCAACAAGCAACATGACGAAGTTAAAAACCTTTTTTTTTTTTTTGGCCGGTGACAGTAGAAATCAGAAAATCAATAGAAATGAATGAGTATCCTATAGGCTATATGAGTCAAGAAATGAATGAGTATCATATATGAGTCAAGTGAAAGTAATGTAGGATCAATTAAAAACTTCTTTTTTTTTTTTACGTTGAAAGTAGAAAATCAAAAAATCAATAAAATGAATGAGAATGAGTATCCTATTTTCCTATATGGGTCAAGTAATTGAAAAAAGAAATGAATAGAAATGTATTGTCCAAACACAGCCTACTGGGCTCAAATTTTTTTAAAAGCCCTGTATTTTAGGGCTTGGGACGGGTCGGGCCTATATGGGCTGGGCATTCTCCGCCCAGTTTCGGTCCCATTTTGGCCGGGCTTTAAAATGTATTGTCCAAACCTGATCCACTGGGCTCAAATTTCTTTTTAAAGCCCTGTATTTTAGGGCTTGGGATGGGCCGGACCAAGCTTTTTACCCGTTTCATCCCATCCACTGACAGGGCTGGCTGAGTTTACTGTATAATTGACCGGGTCTTTCATCCATACAAGTGATTTCGCAAAGTGAATAGTCACACCGGACATGTGACCGGGTCTTATTTCTGTTCCGCATTGTCGCTTCTCATGCTTATGGCCTAGTTGGTACGTCAGTCCGAATGAGAAACATTTGAATATGTCAAATGAGAAACATTTGAATGGGTCAAATGGCATTGGATAATGTAGGAAGAAAACTAATTTCATTTGTAGTAGAAAAAGTCTAAGTCCAACCAAGTGTGTAGAAGGCCAGCAGTCGAAGTTGACTTACCAAACACTTGGTCAAAGAAATCTATAGCAATTGGTGATTTCAAATGGTCATACTCAGGCACGTGTGTCACATTGGCTATATGGGCTCATACTCATGCACGTGTGTCACATTGGCTATATGGGCCCGTTTGGCATCAATCCAGGTGTGATTCTGCTTTCCCACTAGATGAACACCGGAGAATGCGTTTGAATATAAAAACTTTTTCTCTGTTGCTCTGAAGATCGTCTTTAAAGACTCTTCCCTCAGAGGACTCCTCTTTCCATTCATTTCCAGCAACTTCTCCCTACCTCTACGCACCTCATCTCAGTCTTCTTTCTCCTTCTACTTCTTTCATCACATTTTCTCTCTCTCTCTCTCTCTCTCTCTCTCCTCTGTCCTACATTCACCATACATGTCAACCAAAGCGGCATCTGAGAAAGAGCTCATTGCTATAGCCATGACAAATGAGATGTCGAGGTATATGTATGCCTATCTGCATATCAAAAGCCCATCGCATGATTTGAGGGGAAGGGCTACATGTATTTCTCTGTCCGTAAACTAGATTTCACCATTTTGGAATAGGGCTTGGGTGAAGTGGTAAAGGAACCAGGGCGAAGCCAAATTTTTTTAGAGGGAATTAATGATATTTTTATCTTAGTGATTTTTTTACTTATAATTTTAATATAAATTTATTCAGAGCTCTCTTTTTTACTAATATCTAAAAAAGAGTTTCTAGATTTGAAAATAATTTCACAGATTTCAAAACATATTTCTCAATACGTTGAGGACAGTAAAAATACAAAATTAATAGGACTCGTCGTAGTAAATCAAAATCACTTAAAATAATTATTTACTCCTAATTTTAGGACTGAGAGTTGAATCTCATTCTAATCAAAGTAGGGCCTATATCAGATTGAACACATGTAAAAAAATCCACCCATTTATATATATATATATATATATATGAATATGAAAGAGGCTGGTTTCTATTGTCAATTTTTGATTGATTTTGACTCCGTGATTTATTTTGACTCTCTTAATAAATCCTCTCCATTCCACGTCTGTAGAGATACATTTGGAACTGATGGATTTACAACTCATTGTTTTTCTAACATATAATACATTGTCATAGATCTCTTTGAAACTGATGGATTTACAACTCAATGTTTTTCTAACATATAATACAATATCATAGATCTGTAACTGAAGGAAATTATAGATAAGTTACAGCTTTCTCAGTAACTATCTGCATTGGCCGGACTCTATCATCTTCATTGACTTCTTCATCATCATCATCCCCTAAGGCCACTGCATCATCTTCTTTGGCTTCTTCATCATCATCCCCAAAGGCCACTGCCCTGTCCTTCGTGCTACCACAACGCTGCATCGATCACTTGTGGACACTTCCCAGCCATCTACCTCGTCCACCAGACCTAAGACAAGGGTGTTGCATCCTTCATCCAATTTACCACATTTATTTGTTACTTAGGAGATTAATTACTTGCTTAAAGTAGGAAAATCTAGAGTTTTGTATTATATGCTGTTGTGGTAGTTCTTTAGAATTCAAAATATATTTAATATTGACAATACATGTTTTCAGAATGAGTTTACTGCATCACAGTTGATGGGTCAGGCTCAAATGACTCGGTCCACAATGACGGGTCAGGCTTAAGAGACTCAGTTCACAATAGTGAGTCAGGCCTAAGTGACCCGAGGCCGTGATGAGCCCAGGTCCAGATCCATTCGTTGAAAGTCGGGTCCGGATCCACGAAGTAACGAAGTCAGCGCGTCGTTCCCTTAACCTGCTTTTACCAAGTCCTGCGGAGGAGATCCTACCTGCCTCGTCTGTTGAGGGCGGTTCAGAGACTCCGCCAGAATGAAGCGCCCGTTGCTGAAGAGTCGTCCCTATCTGTTAGGGGAAGACTATAAATCACAAAGCCCCACCGGCACTGGGGGGCAAGCAATTCTTATCCATTTTTACACTATCAATGTACTTTTCTGACTTGTAATCCTCGGAGAAGTAAAATCACCAGTTTGAAGTGGACGTAGGTCACACTGACCGAACGACTATAAATTCTCTCTCTCCCCTTAAGTCTCGCATTAATTACTCATCACTTGACCGGTGGTGCCCGAAAATATCTTTTGGCATCATCAACAGTGCAACTTAAACGGGCAGCCCCATTTTTTTTTTTTTTTTTTTTTTTTTGAGAAGGCAATTTTGTGGCCTAACTGTTGGAATGAGTAACATATAGAAATTTTATTTATTTACTGCTCATGATAAAAGAACATTCCACAGGGTATTGAAAAAAAATTAAACTCCCGATTTTCACTGCTTCTTTCCCCTTCATGTGTTACTGGTAGTAACTCTTCAGGTGTTCCGCATTCCATGGATGAGGTAGGGCCTTCCCTTCAGAGTTCTGGATCCTATAAGTGCCTGGTCTTACCACCTCTGTTATGAGGTATGGACCTTCCCAATTCGGTCTCAGTTTGCCTTCGCCAGAATCCTTCGTGGCGAGGATCACCCTTTTAAGGACCAGATCTCCTGGTTGGAAGGAACGAGGCTTTACTCTCGAGTTATAGTATTTTGCCATGCGCCGCTTATACTCTGCATTGTGGACGTTGGCCATCTCCCTTGCTTCCTCCATCAAATCGAGGTTGATGCGGAGTCCTTCCTCATTGGTGTCGAGGTCATGGTGTTGGACCCTAAGAGAATGGACCCCAATCTCAACAGGGATGACTGCCTCAGTCCCAAAAGCGAGAGAGAAAGGGTTTTCCCCGGTAGGAGCTCTTGTCGTGGTCCGATAGGCCCACAATACTCCAGGAAGCTCGTCGACCCAAAGGCCCTTCGCTTTTTCGAGCCTTGTCTTTAGGTTACGCAGGATTGTTCTCACCATGACTTCTGCCTGCCCGTTTGCCTGTGGATGTGCCGGGCTAGAATGGGGCTGCTTTATCTGAAGGTCGGAACAAAACGAATTGAAGAGTTTATTGTCGAATTGTTTTGCATTATCACTGACAATGGCGTGAGGGATTCCAAAGCGACAGACTATGTTTTTCCAGATAAAGTCCTTTACTTTGGAGTCTGTGATCCTCGCCAAGGGTTCCGCCTCCGCCCACTTTGTAAAGTAGTCGATGGTGACCACTACAAACTTGCATTGTCCCTTACCCAAAGGAAGGGGGCCTAGGATATCAATTCCCCATTTAGAGAAAGGCCACGGACTCATCATGGCTGTGAGTTCTTCTGGTGGCTGCCTTGGCACAGTGGCGAAGCGCTGGCATTTGTCACATTTTATGGCAAATTCTTTGGCGTCCGCTAGCATGTTGGGCCAAAAGAAACCTTGCCTAAGTGCTTTGTGGGCAAGGGAGCGTCCTCCAGAATGGTTCTCACAAATTCCTTCATGGATTTCCCACAGGGCGTAATCAGCTTCTTCAGGCGAGAGGCACCGCAACGACGGTAAGGAGTAGCCCTTCTTGTAGAGGATATCTTGTAAGAGGGTGAATTTGGAAAATCTCATCCTCAGCTTTCTTGCCTCAAGGGGGTCCTCTGGCAGTGTGCCTTCTTGAAGATATGCTCTTATTGGGGTCATCCAGTTCGTTTCAACTGTAGTACAGTTAATGCTTTCAGTGCTTTCATCCAACTGGCTTGGTGCGAACTGGCGCCCAAAGAATGCCGGTTCGCCTGATGGGATCTCTAGGGATGAGGCGAGCCTGGCAAGTGCATCGGCGACAACGTTGCTCTCCCGAGGGATATGACAGATTTGGAAATATTGGAACCGCGTGATTAGTTTTTTCACCATGCTGAGATAATCCTGCATTCTTGTTTCTTTTGCTTCAAATTCGCCTTTTACTTGATTAACTATCAACTGAGAGTCGCTCGGGCGTTCATTTCGAGCGCCAAATTTAGGCCAGAGAGGAGAGCCTCATACTCTATTTCATTGTTAGAAGCAGTGAAGTGGAACTTTACCGCATACTTGAGGGGCGTGCCATCGGGGTTAATCAATACGAGACCCGCTCCACCTCCATCACTGGTCGCAGAGCCATCAACATAGAGCTTCCATAATGGTACCGAGGGACTCTGAGCGCCAGGCTGGGAAACAGGGAGCAACGGGGCGCCCGAGGCAGGAGTTGCTTGGGCGCCCTTGGCAGGAAGTGACTGGGTGCCCAGGGGTGCTGGGGCGCCCTTGGCAAGAAGTGCCTGGGCGCCCAGGGGTGTCTGGTCCCTCATGGGTTGGGCCTGGAGATCTGGGATTGTTAGAGTGACCCCTTGGTTGTCCTCGTATGGTGGGGACCCACCTTGTAGAGGCGATGCGAGTTCATCAGTCTCCTCCTCTGCTTGTGTAAACTCAGCTACAAAATTTGCCAAAACTTGCGCTTTGATGGCCACCCTCGGTTGGTATTGGACATCGAATTCGCCCAATTCAACTGCCCATTTAAGCAGCCTCCCGGACACATCTGGCTTTCCCAAAACTCCCTTCAAAGGTTGATCCGTAATCACCACCACTGTATGACTCTGGAAATAATGCCTTAGGCGTCTTGCCGTCGAGATGAGGGCAAGCGCGAGTTTTTCTAGCTTCGAGTACCTAACTTCTGCCCCCCTGTATGCCCTGCTCACATAATAAATGGGTTTTTGTATCCCACCATGATTTCTGATGAGGACGGAGCTTACTGCTGTTGAGGAGGCAAAGAGGTACAAGTACAAGATTTCACCTGGCATAGCATCAGAAAGGAGGGGAGGTGTGGCCAAGTAAGTCTTGAGTCCTTGGAAGGCCTCTTCTGCCTCTGGTCCCCATTCAAAGGCTTTCCAGAGGATTCTGAAGAAGGGTAGGCATCTATCTGCAGATTTGGAGATGAATCTGTTAAGTGTTGCAATTCTTTCATTTAGTCGCTGGAGCTCTTTGGTGGAGGAGGGCGACTTCATGTCGAGGATAGCCTTGATCTTATCGGGGTTTGCTTCAATTCCCCTCTGGTTGACCATAAAGCCTAGGAATTTTCCTGATCCTACGCCAAAGGCGCACTTCTCTGGGTTCAACTTCATGCGATATGACCTGAGAACATTGAAAGTTTCCCGAAGATGGTTAACGTGATCTGCTGCAGCAAGGCTTTTCACCAGCATGTCGTCCACGTAAACCTCCATTGTATGCCCTATCTGGGATTAAAACATTTTGTTCACCAACCACTGATAGGTTGCACCTGCATTTTTTAGCCTGAAGGGCATGACTCTGTAACAGTAGGTTCCCCCTGGGGTGATGAATGATGTTTTTTCTTGGTCTGGGGGGTGCATGCTGATCTGGTTGTACCCAGAATATGCATCCAAGAAAGTGAGCAGTTCATGTCCTGTCATGGCATCAATGAGCAGGTCAATCCTTGGTAATTGATGTGGAGGTTCTCTGAAGGTCAGGACGCCGGACGGGGGCGCCCCGTCCGGCGTCTAGCAGCGCCACGCCCGCAGCAGCGGGGTCACCCCGTCCGGCGTCGTCTGCCTGTCCACCGCGCACAGCAGCAGGGGCGCCCCGTCCGTCGCCCGCTCCGACAGCAGCGCGTGCTGCCCGTCCGTCGCCGGTTGCGCCAGCAGCGCCTGCTGCCCGTCCGTCGCCGGCGCCTCGCGGTGATCATCTGCCTTGTAGCTCTTCTGCCTCTTGCTGTTGGTGCTCCATGTGGTTGCTCTCTTTCTTTTTTGAACAAGAGAAAGATGAAAAGCAAGAATCCCAAAGAAAAGACAACTTTTGTAAGGGAGAATGGGCAAAAGCAATCTCTATTTATAACCTTTACTCTAGGGTTTTTTAAAAAAAAAAAAGAAAAAAAAAGAGTCCTAAGTCGCAAGAACTCTTCTGTAAAATTCGAGGGAAAGAACCTGAGCATAAAGAGACGGGCAGTGTCTGGGAAGGCTAGGAGTTCTCGGAATGAAGAAAGCCTGATATTCAAAATGCCTCGCTTTCAAAGCTTCCTTTGGCGCGAGGCATTGAGGGGCAAATGATGGGTCATGCCCAAATGACTCGGTCCACAATGACGGGTCAGGCCCAAGAGACTCAGTTCACAATGGTGAGTCAGGCCTAAGTGACCCGAGGCCGTGATGAGCCCAGGTCCAGATCCATTCGTTGAAAGTCGGGTCCGGATCCACAAAGTAACGAAGTCAGCGCGTCGTTCCCTTAACCTGCTTTTACCAAGTCCTGCGGAGGAGATCCTACCTGCCTCGTCTGTTGAGGGCGATTCGGAGACTCCGCCAGAATGAAGCGCCCGTTGCTGAAGAGTCGTCCCCATCTGTTAGGGGGAGACTATAAATCACAAAGCCCCACCAGCACTGGGGGGAAGCAATTCTTATCCATTTTTACACTATCATTGTACTTTTTTGAATTGTAATCCTCGGAGAAGTAAAATCACCAGTTTGAAGTGGACGTAGGTCACACTGACCGAACCACTATAAATTCTCTTTCTCCCCTTAAGTCTCGCATTAATTACTCATCACTTGATCGATGGTGCCCGAAAATATCTTTTGGCATCATCAACAGCGTAACTTAAATTTCATAATATACTTTTTTAATATTTAATATTATGAATCATGCTGTAAGGACCCGTTCCTAAAAATACCCAATGTGACCTAGTCAACCCTAAGTTATCCTATTTAGGTGATTAGCACTAGTAATTAGTAATTCCCATTAATTAAACCTACCTTATAAGGTTAAGACCTTTGTGGAATTAAAAGTGATTTTTTTTAGAATTAATTAACTAATCCTAATTATATATGGTTTCTCTTAGAGAGTTGTGCAATCAACCTGGCACAACTACCCATTGCCTAACTCATTAGCCCATTAATTATATGAGGGCACTCTAGTCTTTCCTACCACACATTTTCCCTCCTTTTTGGAAATCTCAATAATGACCTTGGACTCCTTTATTCTCTATCAAGTAAATTTGGATACTTTCGTCATAATAAATAGCTTATCTTTATTGCCCTTAAGCTCCTTTATTCACAACCACTCATTTGAGGATACTTTAGTCATTACTAGTGGAGCCCTGCACATGCAAGGCATATGCAATTCGCAACACAATAAACACAGTTTCTTGGACATTTTCTTCACCTTTCCAGATTTCTCAAGCAATCCATACCATGTCGTTTGGCTGACAAATGAAGATACTATTACAATACATTCAAATGAAAAACTTAACATTTGCAATGAATCAAATTTCACATGATATAAATATGTATTATAGAATAGAAGGCAACATGTACACGTTCAGCATAAATGGATACATTTGCTAATCAGTTTGAAAATGTCTAATCTGAAAGGTAGAAGGGTCAGCTATATAAAACACTTAACAAGTTTGTTTTGGATTAAGTTGGCAAGTGATATTATTATTATTTGGGTTGGGTCGGGTTGGTTTAAGGTTGAGTAAAATACAAAGTGTACGAACTTGAATTCAAGTCAAACTTAAAAGAAAAGACAAACAAACATAAGTCTAAATAACCTCATTATGTTGAGGGCTAGCTTGGTAGCTTGGGTTAGGAACTGGCACTACTACTAATGATGGATGTGTCCAATTTGCCAAAAGGAAAGGGTGTGCATAGTGATTCTCTACACCCCCCTTGTGGGGCCCATTTCTCTACACCCACCTCGTGCAGCCCACGCAGCCCACTTAGATAGATGCTTGCAACTGGACTTTACACCTTTGCTCTTGGAGCCCATTTAGTTGCATGTGTGCTGTGTGAAGAATAAAAGAGAGTTCGTTGAATCCACTTACATTGATTCGCGTCTCTAGGACTTGCCATCTGCTCCTTTGAATCCACTCAATGAGGAATCTCCATCTTCATTTCACATTGATGGAGAGCATGTTGTTTGCATTAGAATTAGAGTACATAGGAATTAAATACATTAAAATTCATCGTCAAATGAGCTCCTTCGAAGGATTGTCAAAGAGGTTAGATTTGGATGAAATAAGATGAGAAATGGAGAACTCTAAAAACTTTAAGTTTTGACTTCAGTATGTTGGGTTTTTCTCAATTTTGTGTAGAACTCTAAAGATTGACAAATTTTCTTTATCTGCAAGTTACCAAAATAAATATCGTAGATAAAGTATTCAAGTAAAATACTTTAGACCTTTAACATATATACCAAATAATGGAGCATGATGTATAAAGCATATGAGACTCTGGTACATATATGGTGTATGTTTGACAGACAGTTAAATACTTTAGACCATATGTAACTATTATTCATACCTAGAAGAATAATTGACAGGAAAAAATGGGTACCTCTTCTTGATGAGCTTTTGTTAGATTTGATGCACCTCTCACAAGCTAAAATGGATATTGGTTTTAATCATTAATATCGTTTATTGCCATTCCCATGTATATATTATAAGAAATTACATACTTCTAATCTTTTTGCCAATATAAGAGAAATTGAAATATGCATTGAAGTGCATATAAGGTAGACCAGGGACTCATCTAAATGCTATAATCAAAAGCAATTAAAAAAGATGTGGGATATTCTCTTTCAACAAAAAATGTGGAATATCATGAAGAAACAACATGCAACTTGGAACAAATTGCTTAACCAAATGGAGACTACAACAAATACACTCATATTGTCAACATGGAACCACAAAGATGGGAAGACTACTTGAAGTTAAATATATCACAAACATAGAAAGTCGTAAACTAATATGTCATTTGTACAAGTAAATCCTGATGAGAAGGTATTGTGCAAAAAACTAACATTACAGTGTCCCACCGAGATGGCTATGTCTAGTTGCTATGGTTTTCTAGCAAGCACACATACCTGTCAATTGCTCCAGATTTTTTTAGAAAAGAAAAACATATTGTACGCATTCTTTCTTTTCTTTTCTTTTCTTTTTTTAATGATAGGCCTCGTTACTTATGGCAAAGACCTATTGAAATAAAAAGCTGCTTGAGCACAAAAGTAAGAATAGAAGGTATAGGATCCCATGAAATATGAAAGACATATCATTGAGACCAAGAATATGTTCCACTATCGTAATTAAAAATGTAATGGTATGTTCTTTATATTTCATCTATTTATTTAGGAAGGCATAAACCCCATGAAATAAGAAACACAACAATTGAAGCTAAAAATGTGTTTTGCTAAATTGCTGACCTCATTTATTCATGGTGAAGATAAAAATCAAATAAAAAGAACTGCTTGAACAGATAATTAAGAGCAGAAGGCACAGAGACCCATGGAATAAGGAACAAATAACTGAAGCCAATGATAAATTTAGCTAACATTGCTAAACTCTAATAGTTTGTTCCCCCATTTATTCTTGAAGGGATAAAATAAGAAACACAAATATATTAAGGAAATAACATGATCTTTTAACATTGAAAAAAATATATTATTTTGTTGTTCTCATTTCATTGATTCATTTCAAATAAAAAACAGGCTAACTTTTTAGAAGGGAGAGAAGACACTGGGCCATATGACTACTCATCGACAGCAAAAATAATAAGAAAGAGATTGAAATATTTTCCTTCTTTACTGGCTTACATCCGCCATGGAATCTACCAATAAGTTATCAGTAACGATTTTAGGCAAAATCTTAAAGACATGGGAAACTTCAACCTCCAAAAAGAAAATAGAATATGTATATCTCTGTTCGAATTAGTAAAATATACCTACTGATGTAACCATTGATCAACACTTGGAAATTTTCTTTTAACATCCATTTTCTTGCTTAGGTAAAAACGGTGTTGATGCAGATGGTCATCTAATCCAATCCACTTCAGCATGTCATACATTTACTTGGGTTTTCACCTGAATCAATTCCACACGAACACAACCCATACACCATCTCCATCACCACCTCTAGCTACCCATGTAAAGCAAACAAGAGCCAGTGCCAAAGTCAGAAAGGCAAGAGAAAGAAAAGGTCATCTCATCACTTGGCATGGCAAGAGAAATTAAAGGTCATCTCTTCACTTGGCATTCAAACACACATGCAAAGTCATCCACTCCTTACTTGGGGCTGTGTTCTGAAAAATAAAACCATGGGAGTATGAGGCATCCCATTGGTTTATAACTATTTGATTTAAGGTAAGAATGGATAAAAAGAAAGAAAGAAAGAAAGAAAGGGAGGATTAGGTTATAACAGAAAGTATATTTATTGTTCTCATTGTCTAATCTGACTTGTTTCTTCCTATATATATATATATATATATATTTTTTTTTTTTTTTTCATTGCTCGTGCTCTTGCTTTCATTGTTTGTTGCAAACACTTGGGCCTTGTTTTTCTCTTCATAAGAAGCCTTTAAGTCTTTTATTATTATTAGGATATAGTAAAGTAGTAATTTTTCAATCTATTTTCTCCAATCATGAATAAGATTTCATATGTTTCAAAGAAAATATCATATGATTCTATCAGTTTCCAGCAAAACAAACCAAAGTTGGAACTAAATATTCTACCTAAAACATTTGTCACGAAATAAGGATGGTTGCACAAGTTTCAATCTCTCCTAAAACATTTGTGTAATTATATGATAACAAGAAATAAAATTAAAAACTAAAAGCTTAAAATGGAGAAACAATTTTTTACATGTAAAATGATCAAACCAATTTTTTTCAATGAAGCGACCTTTCAAAGGCACCTTGGAAAAACTAATCAGTACTGTCATCATGCTCCATGCACACAAACCTATCAATTTCAAGACCTTTTTCATCCTACTGTTACTAACAAAAGAAGAAAACTCAATATAGAACATATCATTCTCTTTCAACCAGAAATAATCTATGTTGCATTTGGTTCCAATGGATAATTGAAAATGAAGATAGCTAATGATTGGGGATGAGAGCCGGGGATTGCTACATTCATTCTATTAACTTTATGAAACTTATGGATAGATTCTTGAACCTAGAACAAAGCAAAAATTATAGAAGATGAACCATACCTATGTTTGTTATTATATTCAAATGAAGCAAAATCTGTAGCAAAGAGTCAAACTGTGTTCCCCAACCATGATAAATGTTTGATGAGGAAGCATATAAATCATTACCCCAGGTCCTGTTCCCCTTTTTATGCTAAGGACACCATTTGTAAGGACATGCTCATAATAATCCACATATGACATATGCCATTTTTTTGCTCTCATCTGAATAAGTTGTATAAAACCTACATTAAAACAGTATCAAGCCCCTACAAAGAAAGCAAAGTAAGAGAGGGAAAAAATAGAGCATGTATTCTATTGAGTAGTTCAATCTCTTACACGAGAACACAGAGAGAAAGTCTCATACATGATACATCTAAGCATTCAATATAGAAAAAAATAAAAATATGTAAATTCTATTTCACAACATCAATCCTTGTGCGTACAAAGGACACAATAAAAGATCTTACAATATATAATTGGAATGAATAGGATAAAACAGAACGAATGCAATTTGAAACAAAAATAAATATTACTTGTCAGTTAGAATATGTTCACTTTATCCAAGCAAAAAAGCTAATCATATCAGAAAAGAAAGCAGAGAAACCTTGAGCATACTGTAAGTAATGCAGGATATTCCATCCTCTGATTCTAGAATAGTAATTAAACACTTTGAGTCAAACCTAAACATAGACAACCATAATAATGTTCATAAACAAACACATTTATAACTACTTAAATGAAAATCACCCACAAAAGGAAATGGTAGGTAGGAAAAAAAACTGAATGCAGATGTACACATTTAGGATAAAATATTCCTAATTACAAAAAACCTTTCTGTACTGGTAATATCAGAACTCTTTCAACAGATGTTCCACTTACAGCCAACCTCCAAAACATGACCATTATCGAACTAAGGGAAGATGAAGAGTCAACATCTTTTTACAAGAAAAATGAGAGATTGTTTAGTCTTCTAATGATAGTTGGCGCAGTAGATGGAGGTGGTATTTCTGATACCTGATCAGCTCTCTTGATGTTCTGCAAGAAAAGAGCAGTACACAAGATTACTGCTAGTATCAAGAGAATACACAGCAGTCCAATATATAATTCTGCCCCGCAAGACCAAAAACAAAGAGGCTAAACAAAACTAAATATAAGCATGGCCATCTAAAAACCATTAACATAACCAAAAATGTTTGTTTAGATAGAACACTTTATTGGTCTGAAAAAAAAATAACCACGCTGAAATGTTATTATCAATTTAATACTAATGAAATTCACAGTAAAAGGAGTATTCTAACAAAATATTTAATTTAAAATGATATCTAGTATCCAAGTACAATACAAAGTTAGACCACATCAATGCAGATAAAGTGATTATTTAATCATGCCATCTGCAGTATTTCAATCAATGGTGAATATCGCTTTGAACAAAGTGAAATTTGGGCATGTTCCCATTCACTGGAAGTGGGCCTCACTGTGTACATCCACACAGAACTTTGTCACGTATCTAGACGTAGCGGATTGTTGGCTTTTAGTTTAAAAAAAAATAAAATCATATCTTTAAACAGCAAATCGTTGATCTTCAAAGTTCAAATACCATTATTTGCATTTCAGTATATTGGGTTACTGAATTTAGTGAAAAACAACTAAGAAACTAATAATAAAAAAAAAAAAACCCAATTACGCAGCAAATTGTTGATAATCATTTCCAAACAATTGGGTAGTTATTGGAATATAAAATTATAAATTACAAAAAAACTGAAATTATAAAATTTATGAGCATGCAAACAAAGATACTACAGAATGGAAAGGTTACAGACAGAAATTAGATGAAACCCTTTACCTCTTAATCTTCTGATCCTTCCACACGACATATGAGATTGGACTTGATGTCCCTGGCCAAAACAAGTTTTATTTCTGCAACTCAAAAACAATAATCCAAGAACTGAATACACATTAGTTTTAGCCACTCTTAAGTCTTTAAGTTCTAGACTATGACATCCTTCATAACCACACATAGCAGAATGAGTATCCCGGTGAATGGCAAATTAATCAACACTTTCAACAAAAAGAAACCCATTAAAACCAAAGTCTTACATCATGCCAACAAACCACAAGAACGAAGGACAACACAAACATCACAGATCCAAAAGCATTTTCATGAAAACCCAGATGATGCATTTTTCCGATTTAAAGTCGGAAGATCAAAGTAAAATACATATAAAACCGATTTTTCTCAAAACAAATCGCATAGAGATGTAAAATTGAGTGGATTTATACCAGTGAAATAGGTCTAAATTTAAGCTCCTGATATGTTTTCCATAGAGCATTTTTTTTGGAGATTGAATCGGAAGGAGATTAAAATGGCATTGAAGCACAAAACAGAGGAAATAGGGTTTCATGCGGTGGTGTTTATGAATCTCCTGTTTAGGGGTGCAAAGAAGAGGAATGAAGAGGAGACCCAAGCCACATCACAATCGAACCCAAAGAACCTAAACTACAAACATATTGAAATCTCAAAATAAAACAAAAGGAGAAGCTTCAAAGAACAACAGCACAAAATAGATTGGAGAGAAAGGGACAATCCACCTTCAGCTCCGGCGACGGCAGACGTAGGGTTTTCTTTGGAATAACTGAGGGAAAGGGAGGAAGAGGCGCCCAGGTTTCTCTACAGATGCCAGCTTGTAAGGAGATAAGCTCTACAATGGCCATCGCAGCCCAAGATACATTGGTGGACTGCAACTAAGCGGGCCCAGATGTGCAGTGAAACAACCACGTTACTCTCTTTTATATAAGGGTATAGATATGTAAATACCTAAACTAACTTATTCCTTATCATTTATTTTTAAGGTAAATTAGCCAATAGTCCCTGAGCACGGTATTCTAAGGCATCAAGGACAACAACTTTTTCTCTAATGTCTCTAGTCCAGACAGCTGGAGATATTTCGGTGAAAGGTCTCTAATATATCACGTCATATATTTTCATAACTAATTTACTCGTTTCAACCCTCATTTCTAGGCCAAGTTCTCTCTTATTTTCTTTTGTCCCAGAGTCCTTCATTCTTCTTCTCTCTCATCTACCATTTTTTGTTCGTTTCCATGGTTGTGGATTATCGTTGCAGAGCACATTTCGTCACCAACATAACTTTTGATTTTCTCTCTTTCATTTTTTCAAAGATGATAACGATTTTACTTTCTCTTACTTTTTCATTTGAAGTCTCTTCCAAATCTATCTATCTCTCTACAACTGATTTGAAAGAAAGAAGTTTGCTCTTTTTTTTGTTTTCCCCCTCTCTTTTCTCGATTGGATCGTGGTCATCAAGCGTTCTTGTTTTGGATTTCGATTTTTATTAGAATCTGATTTTCTGTATTCTGACTTTTGGTGTCGCTGAGCTCAGATAAATTTCCCAGAATATCTAATAAACTGGACAAAAACTCAGATAAATTTGCCAAAACTCAGACAAATTTATCTGAGTTTCTGGCAAAGTTTAGAGATGAGAACGTGGAAGATTATGTGGCAAGGGAATCCAAGATCATTAGTAACATGATGGAAGACGATTGTGCTACCAACGTCATCCCGTCCCCAATGTCATGGCCTTCGTCCTCTCTAAGATGATCGAAGGGTGTAAGAAACACGCCCAAATGAAAGAAAACAACAACAACAGCAACAATGAGGAGAAGGAGAAAGAGCTCAGGTCTTGGGACAAGGAGTTCGTGGATTTGGATACCGACACTCTGTACCATCTGCTTGTTGCAACCAACTATCTTGACATCTAGGGCCTGCTGGATCTCGTCTGTCAGAGGGTGGCCGATATGATCAAAGGCAAGAACCCAAAACAGATCCGTGAGATCTTCAACATAAAGAAGGACTTCACACCTGAGGAAGAGGAAGAAATCAGGAAGGAAATTTATCTGAGTTTTCTGAAAACTTATGTTAACTTCTGGTAAAACTCATTTGGCAAATTTATCTGAGTTTTGCCAAAACTCAGATAAATTTGTCTGAGTTCTGCTTTTGCTGACGTGTACATGGGCTTTTTTTGTCTTTTTCACTACATCATTTTTACGAGAGGACTGCCGTTGGTACGATAAAATATCGTGGACCTTAGGCTGTAAAAGCAAATGACGAGGGACCTCCGCCCAAATGCCCCATTATTTTTATTAGCTACGAGGGACAATTTGATCATTCCATTTAAACCTTCCTCAAATACCCTTATCTTTATCCTAACCTTACACTAGCAAGAGAGAGGATTTTAGACTATAACCCAACCAACCCCTATAAAAGAAACCCCTCTTATCTCTTCCTCTCATTTCACTATAATTTCCTCCCATCTGTCTCTCACTCTAAGTTAGAGATTAGGGCTTCTCTAAGCTACGAGACCTAGCCCCCCCAATTGTAAGAAGCTAGAGCCCCACCTACATCTAGCCATCTACAAGCTTAAGAGCCAACCTCATCTCCTAGATCTTTCTCCCCTCTCCAAGTAAAGGTAATCTTCATCTCCCTTTTCAATTTGTTGTAAAATAGTCTTTTCTCTTATATTTCTCTTTCATATGCATTTCTCTCTTTGAGAATGGGTGTAGAGATTGTAGATCCAGCTGTTGGGGTGATCTTAGAGTTATTGGAGTAGAGCCCAAGTTATTTGAGGAGCTTTCTTCCTAATTAGGCAAGTAGACATGTATAGATTCCCTAATTTTAGTGATTAATATGCCTAGATTGTTAATTACTATCTTTTATGGTTATTTAGCATGATTTATGTATTTAGATGGTTAATTGGATAGTATTATGTATGGATTGTTGTTCTAAGCCCTTTTCGTATGTGTTGTTAGCCTTCATGGATGGGAATCCCCAATTTGGAAGATCAATGGCCCATTTGTGATGAGATCCTGATGCGGGAGGAGTATTTGATGTTTGGAGGTGATTTGGATAGAAGTTGGATTGGAAAACCCCAAAAATCTAGGTTCTGTTGCTGCAACCTGCCACTGTCCGATAGATCGGACTATCATTTAACAGTAAGCCCTTCAGGTCCGATCGATCGGACAGTCTCTTAACTGGGAGTTAACTATCCGCTCCTTTTTTGATCTGATCATGTGTGGGCCTCGTTGACCTTCCATTTGGACCGTTTGGGACATGCTAGACATGAGTTAACGGCCGAACTTAACATTAACTCGTGTAGCCATTTAAGTAGGGTCTTCAGTTGTGAAACGGAACCTGATTCAATGGTTATAGATGTCTTATGATGCTAAATACTTACAGGAGCACCAAGGATACTTTATAAGCATCTGGGATTCCGTAATCATAGTCTTAGGTAAAGTGGGACCCTGAACTTGAAGAGAGGGGCAACGATTACCTATGTATTTGTGATATGTGGTACTTATATCGTGAAACAAACACTAAATCTGGCTGGTAGGTCCGAACCTTGGATGCAAGCCTCGAGAGGTATTATAAATCAGGGCATTGCACTTAGGCTCTGATCCATGATCACGGTCCATATTGGATGAAATGTCGGGACATGACACTTGAAGTCCTGACCTATAATATTGGGAACTTAACAGTAGATACTGATAGCATTGGAAGTAGGCTGTCGGATGTGAATTTTGATCCCCTAGAGAGGGAAATCGCCATGCAACAATATATGCTATTTAAATTTTTACATCGAAAATGAGGATTCCGACCACCCTCAAAATCAACGGATCACGATCACCAGCTACGGTAATGGTCGTAACACCGTTCTTCGACAGAAGCCGAAGAAAAAATAAATGGGAGAAAATAAGTGGGTGGGTTCTTCTTCTCGTCTAATGTGCTGCTGGCAACACAAGACGGTTGTCTTGTCACATTGATTTGGGTTTCTTTGGGTCTCTTTAATGTAGGGTCAATTTAGGGTTATGAGTTAAAGTCCAAATAAAGGTTAATCCTCACATAGCCAAATCATAGTATATCCAAGTAAAATAAAGTAATTAAAGGAAAATAAAAGGGGGAGGTGCCAAATATTTAAGAAGAGGATCGGCCCCGTTCTCGGGTACCCCCTTCTAATCCCTTGGCAAAACAGGGTTTAAAGGCTGACTTCTGAAATCAAAATGATGATGCAAGTGAGACTTTGACTTGTGATTTCTGTGTTTTTCGTGTGCGATACACGAGTGATAAAAAGTGAAAGGCCGATGGGCCGTAATTGATTAGAGGTGGCCGATGGGCTGTAATTGATTGAAGGTGGCCGATGGGCCGTGATTATTTAAAAGTGTGTTTGAAATCACTCATCTCATCTCGTCATTCTCATTTATTCAATTTTAGAAATAAGTTCTTCATTCCCTTTTATCATTAAATTCGATTAAATATCTGGCACCTGAGGTGGAGGAAGAAATAAAGGAAAAATCTTTTTGGGTTTATTTTGTTGGTTTTATAGTTTTTATGGATTTTTGAAATTGGGGGTAGAAGGGCCTAACTAGGGGATTTTTACTTGGATTTACATGATTAATGCTTTACTACTGATCATCAGATTAACCCAAACCTAAGATCCTAGACCGCCCACATCAGCTCTCCCGATCCCCTAAAGGAACAGAAAAAGTGATGGGACGAAGTCTAATGCTCTAATCTACCTAATGAGGGAAACTGATCAAATCCTAGGGTGTGGACAACCTAAGTTCGATAATTCCTGCGCCTAAGCAGTTTGTTAATTATGATCTTAATTGGTTTGGTTTATTTTAAGTTGTGGTTTCAATTAAGAGTTATTTAGGGGTAGATTAAGGTTGTCTTAAGGTTCTGTTTTAGTTGTGGAAGGTTCTAAAGTTTCGGATTTTAATTCAAATAATGAAAAAGATGTCAAAACCAACGAAACAGGGTTAACAGAGGACTTGGGCGCATCTGTGGTGGCGCCTAGGTCCTCTAGATGACTTGGGCGCATAGGCAGTGGCGCCCAAGTACCAGGTTCTATGTAACTTGGCTAGTGATGAAGGTATTGATGTTAATTTCGGAATTCGAGGAGTTTTGCTAAGTATAAGCTTCTGTTCTGACGTTGTTTTACGTTTTGGATTGATTTATTTTAATAATCTTAAGTCCGGAACTCGAAACACAATCTGAATTCACCACTTAATTTTGACAGAGGACTTGGGCGCACATATGTATGCGCTTAAGTGTTTCTGGGCACTTGCGCGCACCAGCAGTGACGCCCAAGTCTCAATTTGCTACTTTTTGATCTTCTGACTTTGGTTCGAGACTCCGAATGGGTTTATATTAATGAAAATTTAAATTTCAAGGCTGTTGTTGGTTCGGTAAAGGTTTTGAGATGTTGATTTGGGTCGAGATTTGAAACGAATTAGGACTCGGTGATCCCGGAGCTAGAAATGGACTTGGGCGCACCTATGGTGGCGCCTAAGTCCTTCTGGGTGACTTGGGCGCACCAACAGTGGTGCCCAAGTGGTCGGTCTGTGAGTTTCGGTTCTTTCTTAGATTCGTTCACCTAAATTTAAATTTTTAGGTGACCTATGTCAATAAATCTTGGATCCTAGGTTGGTTTCAAGTTTCTAAATCTTAAGTATGGTAATGGTTTGAATTCGTGAGTTGAAACGTAACCGAAATGCGTCTCAGGATTGGACTAGGGACTTGGGCGCACTTGTGGGGGCGCCTAGGTGTGTTCTGTGACTTGGGCGCACCTGTGGTGGCGCCCAAGTGTCAGTATACTAGCTTGTTGTCTCTAGGGTGTTTTAAGTCAGTTTTGGGTATTCGACTTTAGTTTCTGTTGGGAGATGTTTTTTTTTTTGGGATTTAATTGGTATATCGTCTTGATGGGGGTTTAAACTAGGAATTGGTGATCAAGATCTGATTAAAGCTTGATTAAGGTCTGAATTTAATGTTGCTAATTGGATCTCGTTGGTTATGGTCTTAATAAATTAGGGCTTATTAATTAGGTTTATTAATTAGGACTTTAATTGGAACTTGTTGATTAAGGTTTTGTTCAATTAGGGGTTTTATTAGAAGTTGTTAATCAGTTTTAAGGATTTAATCAATTAATTAAGTCTATGGATTTTAATTAGATATTTTAATTAGGTGTTTTAAATTAATTAAGTGTTTTAAATTGGAATTGATCAAGTTTATTAATTTACTTAGGCGTGAATGGAAAAACCTAGGATAATTCTACTACTTCTTTTAATTACTTTTTTTTCTTCTAATTACTAGAGAGTAAGATGAGAGGAGAAGTGTTTTAGAATTTTGTGATTTTTCTCTTTTCTATTTTTTTTTGGTTTTTTATGCAGAAGCAATGTAACCTAAATTAAGAAATAGCCTAAGGTCCTCTACTTAATGTTTTTTTATGGGCTTTTCTATTTCTTTTAATTTTTTTTGTTCTCTTATCTAATTACTAAAAAGAAAGATGAGAAGGGAAGAGTTTTAGGAATTTATAATAATTTTCTTTTTTTTAGTATTTTATGCAATATAACCTAACCTAAAGTGTTGATGATTTGATGATCGGAGTCAACAAGTTCAGCAATCAATTGAAATGATCATAAACATGGAACATCAAGTTAAATGAAACACAAAACGCAACAAACGTGGGTCGGAGATCAATCCAGGGACTTGGGCGCACACACAGTGGCGCCCAAGTGTTTCCCCTGTGGTTTGTGATGTATTTATGATGTTTAACAATATTCCGACACGATTTCTAACAATTTGCAATTAAATACACGATCCTAATATTAAATATTAATATCAAATCTTCCGGATTTGAAGATAATAATACGAGGACTAAGTTTCGAAGGGTGATTCCCCTTGCAGGGACTTGGGCGCACTCACAGTGGCGCCCAAGTACCTCTGTTTTTTCTTTCTTTCCTTTTCCTTCTTTTCAAGCAATAATATTTTGTCCTCTCTCGATTCTTTCAATGCTTTTTTATAAATCCGAAGGCTTTGATATCAAATTATACGAGGATAGACTCGGATCTGTGAAGCAAAATGCACACGAAATGGAAAATTGGAGTTTAATTTCTAACTCTGGACTTGGGCGCACACACAGTGGTGCCCAAGTGTTTTTTCTGTGTTTTCTTCCTTTTTTTTTTTTTTTTTTTTTTGCTTCTTCTTTCCAACACTTTTCGCGTGATTTTGAACACAAAGTCACGGATCCGAGGTCCTGATACTAACTTATATGGAAAGAAATCCGGATTTGAGAGACAAAATGAAGACGAGATGGAAACCGGGGTCAAAACCCAACTCTTGTGACTTGGGCGCACTTACTGTCGCGCCCAAGTCCTCTTTTTTTTTTTCGTTTTTTTTTTTGCACTTTTCTCTTTCAGATTCAGACTTTTTCCATTGAAAATGAAATGTAGGTGAAGTCTATCCTAATCACAAGCTCAGAATGCCAAAAACGACACAGATCTATAGACTAAGAATGATCCTAAGCATGTTATTAATGAATGAATGTTAACTTTCAGATCTACTAGAGAAATATAACTATCAATGCAAACCTATAGTGTATGCATGATACTAAGCATGTTATTAACTATTGATAATGAAAAACATTAAATGGAGAGAGTAGATCTAGAAGTACCGATTCGAATCGCGTTCTTCAAGTCCTAAACTGAATCTCTTGTGCAAATCCATAGCTTTGGGAGGCCTTCTTCATTGCTGATCTTGGAGAACCAAAGCTCTTTTCCTTCTCCTTTCTCCTAGATCTAAGGATCTCTCTTATGAACTCTCTCTTTTTCTCTCTTTTTACTTCTCTTTTCTTCTTTCTAGTAGCCTCTTTCCTTGCAAAAATGGTATAAGAGGGTTTTTATAGGGTTTTTGGCGTGGAGGAAGAGTTAGGGCTCCTATAGGTACGAATTTCTAGAGCCTTTTCGCAAACCTGGGTGATTTTAGGGTTTTGATTGACTTGGGAGCACATACAGGTGCGCCCAAGTGGGTCCGGGGACTTGGGCACACACACAGGTGCGCCCATGTCTGGTTTTCTAGGTCGAGTGTGCTTAGGGTCTGGTTCGGTCTACTTTCAGATCTAATTCGGACTAAATGATAGAGACTGGGCTTAGGCACATCAGTGGGGGAGTCCATGTGCATTTTTCAAGACGACTAGGGACTTGGGCTCACCTAGGGTGGCGCCCAAGTGGATTTTAGGACTTGGGCGCACTCATGTGTGCGCCCATGTCACCCTTTGGGTTAAATGGGTTTATGGTTCGGTTCAGATTGCTTTCGGATCGAATTCGGACTAAAACAACGGAGACTAGACTTGGGAGCAACCGTGGGTGCGCCTATGTGCAATTTCAAAATGACTAGGGACTTGAGCACACCTAGGGTGGCGCCCAAGTGGATTTTAGAACTTGGGCACACACACAGGTGCGCCCATGTCAGCCTTTGTGTCAAATGGGTTTAAGGTTTGGTTTCGTTCCATTTTCGGGTTAAGGTCAGGCCGGAACTATGAAAAATAAAGCGGAACTCACTTAAGTACGCACTCAAGTGCCTTATAAGGGCAACCCAGGACCTGGGCGCACCTGTGTGTGCGCCCAAGTGCCTTTCTGGGACATGGGCACACCTGTGTGTGCGCCCAAGGGACTTTTGGTACATGGGCGCACCTATGTGTGCGCCCAAGTGGATTTGGGTGGGGGAATCTTCCGCGGGCCATATCTTTTGATCCGTTTGTCGGAATTGGATGTCCTACATATCGTCGGAAAGCTCTCAGAATGTAGAATCTTTTGATCCATATGTCATAATGATTAAAGATTGGGATAGAGTAGGGATATTTGGATCAATGATTCTAACTTCTTAACTAATGCTAATCGCATCGTACTTAGGCAAACTAAGTGTAATGCCTCTAGGAATAGCCTGAGTGTGTTCTATGTAGTCTGGAATGGACTTGAATAGTGCTATAGTTCATTTCTTGTATGAGTAGTGGGTTGGACAAGAGATCTTTGTTAGAGATTTTGTATATTGCAATTTGATGGATGCATTATCATTTTAATCATCATTTGAATTTTCACACATGCATTGATTTAGAAAATCTTGAAATCTTGATTTACACATACCTTATTTTTTAGACTTGTAGAACTATTGATTTATGCATGTCTTGTTTTTAATCTTGGATGCATTTAATTTGAAAAAGAAGTTTTATGAATCAAGTTAGCCTATGTTTTAAATCTTTCAAATCATTTTAGGCTTTTATGTTTCATGATTTTAAAACTTTTAGATTGATTTAAATCATGATTCCGAGCTTGATTTAATGGCCCAAAAGTCCCCACAAGAAAAATCTTTGAAATATGCATTTTTGGGGAATTTGGTCCCTGGGCCATGGTCGACCCACAGTGTGCTCGGTCGACCGAGCCCATGGACCCAGTCGACTGCGCACACTGCGGGTCGACCGGGAAAAAAGCCGTTGGGCCTCTTTTTCAAACGGTTAGATTTTTTACCGTTAAGCCCAGGTCGACTGGGGTTCAGTGTAAGTCGACCGGGGACACGCCAGAACTCATTTTTTGAGTATTAAATGAGGTTCATTCCCTTGAAAAAGTTGTTGATAAATGATAGATAAAAGAGCCTTCCTTGAGGTGTTTGGAGGCAATAAAGGGGAATGAACTAAGAGAGACCAAGGCGTCATTAGTAAAGCTAAAGCTTGGATTAATGAAGTTAAATATCTAAGTAAGCTTTACTTTTATTTATCATATGTTATATGCTTTGTTTAAATTATTGGTAAATGATTTTTAGCATAATAACTATGATGTGTTGAATCCATTCATCATTTAATCTTTGATCTAAGTTGGATTGGATTCTTCACCTTGATTTCAAACCAAGTTTGTTTTAAAACTTTATAAAACATGTTTTGTCAAAACCTTTGATTTCTTTTGTAACATGTTTCATTTACTTGGTTGAATCAAATTGTTGTTTTCATTCATTTGAACCTTAGTTAAACTTTTGTTTTTGAAAACAACATTGCACATGCATCACATGTTTAGACATAATTAATTTCATACAACTTGTGAGCTTTTGATTTTCATATCATCAACATGTTAGTATTTTGTACATGTGATTTGCATTTCACTTCAATCAAATCTTTGTGTGCTTTAAACTTTAAAATGCATTAAGCATACATTAATTGAGCCTTCATTTTAAACTTGATTGAAGTTTTCACACACACACTTCACGAGCATTCATCTTAGCATTTCATAGAGTGTTGTGTGAGTTGAATTTAACTTTCTTATTCGCCTATTTTAGAGGCAATTAAATTGAGTTTTAATTGTAATCTCTTAAAGTGTTTGTGTAGATACTTATTTGAGAAATCATCTCTTGTAAAGGTTATTGCTTAGCCTAAGAAAAGCATAGTGTAGAGGTTATTGCTTAGTCTAGAAAAGCACATTGATAGGTTGTTGTTTAGCCTAGAAAAACAACATTGTTAGGTTATTGCTTAGCCTTGGAAAGCATATTTTAAACGTTATTGCTTTGCCTTTTGAAAAGCATAAATAGTGGAAATCCGGTGGGGTGTTGGATCACAAGCCGGTAGTGGATGTAGGCATTGAGGCTGAACCACTATAAATCCTTGTGTAGTGGTGTTTGCTTTGTGGTGATTGTTTTGTTTAAGCTTCCGCATATTGTATGTTAATCATCACATGTGACTAGTTGATTGTTAAGAAGTTAAAATTGGTCATAATTAGTCATTAAGTGTAGATCACCCTATTCACCCCCCCCTCTAGGGTTAGGATCCCGGACTTTCAATCTTGATACGATTTGGCTCTTTCCCTCACGAATTTCTAGAGATTGTCGAACTAAGTCTAAAATTATCAACAAGCATCTTCATTGTCATTAATTAATTTGAATTATGCCATTAACCATTCAATTATGGGTGAAATGGGGGCTCCATTATATATGACGTGTTTAATGCTATTGTAGAGGGCCAAATGAGGTGTCTACAGTATGCCCCTCTTTGGAGAACAACACGTGGAGAGTTGTGCTCCAAAGAAAGTAGACATGCCACTCATGACTCACGGGAGCTTTTGAGCTCACGGGAGTGGCCACCTACGGATTTATGCAATTGCAAATTCATTCTAAAAGTGAGCTTCACTTTTCTAGGATCAATTCTGATTCAGGGGAAAAAAGAAAAAAGAAGAAGTTACGTGCCTACTGATTTGATTGAAAAGCCGAGATCTAGGCCTCGGTGCCCGTGGTATTGCCACGTGGCGGGTTGGGAACTGTGCCCCGATTGTTTAATTTGAAATGATGGTGGGAACTGTGCCCCGGTGGTCTGAATCAGAAGTTGATCTTTCGATTGGCTAAGTCACTATTAGAGTTTCATTTGTTCTTGCAATAGAGTTTGATTCAATTAGTCATATATAATGTCTTTTGACTTTCATCCACAGTTGAATGCTCAAGTCATAGTTAAAGCTAAATAGCAATAATGGAGATCTTGAAGGCAATCACAAACATAATTCAAGTAACGGAGTGAGGTGCATGTGAGAATGAGATGCATTTTCTTTTGCAAAGTTTTTTTTTTTTTTTTTTTTTTTTGAAACTCAGGTATGCATCGAAAGAAAAAGCTAAATCAATGGAAGACGGTCACCAGAATAACTGTCACTCTCTAGGGATCTTGGTCTTCACCCAAGCTTAGATGAGAACCTGGGATAGATTCGATCATCATTTCGTGCTTATCATGGAGAGTTTTGAGTTACACGGATTCCATCCTCCAACGTCAAGATTTGAGTCAGTAAACACCACGATTCGTGATAACACGGTATTATGGTCGCCATACCGATTATAAGCACTTAAGGGAGGCCTACGGCGACTCAATTTCCAGACGTGACGTGAAATCATAAAAATCCATAGTTTGGTGTACTTACCTTAAGAGCTTTCCGTGAATTCGACAATGGGGATCACTATTGTTTTATTCCATTGTTTGTTCTTTCGAAGTTCATGCCATTCATCTCCATCAACGTGCTTGAATCACCTTTGGTGTTATCATTTTTGGATTGGAAATCTGCAGTGAACAAACACTAAAAGATTCTGCGCTTTTGTCTGTTAGTACTCAGTTTGGTAATTTGCAGAAGTAATAATTATAATTATATTGATAGAAATGACATGGAATATAATGCACAATGTTAGATGTATGTGTGATGGGACTAAAATGTACATGACGCGACTGGACCTCCTGTGATGGGACAATATTTGGTGGGCTTTTTTTTATTTTTTATTTTTTTTATTTTTATTCTCTTGTGATTATCGTTTACCTTTTTTTTTTTTTTTTAATGACTAGTTGTTTAAGAGTCGTTTTGGTCTTGAATCCATGCATCGCGGAGTCCTCTGGGCTACAAAAGGAAGTTGGGCGCATATGGAGAGGCCCCCATGTGTTTTGGCGTACTTGGGCGCACCTCTATGTGCGCCCAAGTAGCCTCTTCTACTTGGTTCAGGATTGGTTGTGCGAGGCAGTCTCAAGCGCGACGGAAGCGGAAAGTGAGGAGAACTTGGGCGCCACTAGGAGTGCGCCCAAGTAGCCTCTTCTACTTGGTTCAGGACTGGTGGTGCGAGGCAATCTCAAGCGTGACGGAAGCGGAAAGTGAGAGGAACTTGGGCGCCACTAGGAGTGCGCCCAAGTAGCCTCTTCTACTTAGTTCAGGACTGGTTGTGCGAGGCAGTCTCAGGCATGACGGAAGTGGAAAGTGAGGGGAAACTTGGGCGCCACTAGGAGTGCGCCCAAGTGACAATCCATCCTCTTTCGAGACTAGGACTGAAGATTATATAAAGGAAGGCTTGCCCTTGGGTTTTTCCATACTTTTTACTCTCCAGACTTCGAATCAGAGTCTTTGGTCTCTCCTTTCTGTCTCTAAGTAAGTACTTTTCTCCTCTTCTAGTCCTAAGACATGCAATAGGCTTTTCTAGTTGTTTTGCTCTCTGTTAGGCATGATGCTTCCCTTTTATGTGTAATTCTCAGGTCAATCTTAATTCTAGTTAAATCAATTTTTTTTTTCTTTCCCTTGTCTAAACAATTCTCTTCATTCCCCTTTCTTTTTTTTTTCTTTTTTTTTTTCTTTGAAGATGTTTCTTTCTTGTTTTGATGTTATAGTGCTCTTTCATGTTCATATCTTGTTCATGAATGTTTTATGATGTCTCTCCCTTAAATTGATAGTTTCTTTTGCAAAAATGTATATATTTTTTTTACGCTTATTTGTTGTTAGGATATTGCATTGTAATTTTTTTTTTTCGTTTCCTAAAAAAAGCTTAGAATGACCTGTCAATGCCTCTGGGGGACTTGCCTCACGGATTTTAGGTACTATGACAAATAATTTTAGGCTGAATCAGACTCATTCGGGATGAAATCCCTGGAATGGACTTGGGCGCCACCCCTGGTGTGCCCAAGTGATCCCCTCTTTTTTTTTTTTTATAACAAAACCAACCTATTATGAGAATATTTCTAAGGCCGTATGTATTTGTTTTGTAGGTTCGAACTTACTTGATGGCCAATTTTTCAGTCTTCTCTTTCACCATTGATGGCGGTGTGGGCCCTGGCGTTTGTAAGCCTTACAAGCCAAGGGATGAGTACTGGTCCCCTGGTGATGAGAGTGGCTACTATGATTATGAGGAGCGAGCTGAGTTCTACCTTGAACATGGGTCATCTATGCCTAGTACTTATAACTGCGTATTCCAGTTTGAAGAGATGATGGACCAGCAGCTCGTGGAAGTCAAACGCAAGACATGATTTATTGGTTGCAAAGTATAAGAGAATTCGTGAGCTATACGGAGACCTATGCATCGTGGGGAGAACTGCTCTTACTAGACTGCGTAGCTACAATGGGACTTCAGAAGATTTGCCAGCTTTTGTCAGTGAGGTGCTCCAATCTCTCCTATGGAGCATGATGGATCTTCGGGCAATGCTTGAGGTCTGAGATGCCATGAAGACTACTAACGAAAGGCTCCTATTGACGACTTCAATTCGTTGCATAGGAGAATGGATCAACTTGAGGTCATGACCATGTCCTGCCCTCATGAAGCCGAGTCGTCTATCCCACGGCGTTATAGAAAGTACTTTGAAATGCAAAACACCACCCTCTCGGCGCTCATCCATCCAGTGTACATTGCTTACTTGGATGATTTCAGACAGATCCGGGAGATTTGCGAGACTCTTCGGAATTCTTTAAACAGTTTTGAGGGAGCACAGGGGCAACTTGAGACCCATGTCGCAGGAATGGAAGCTCGGTTGGCTCGTTTTCCAAGCTTTAGTGGGGCAGCTAACCTTCTCTGAATGGTTCATTAGGATTATATATCTTAAGCTAGGTTTTGATTAAAAAGTTGGGTCATTAGGACCAATTAGAGTTGTTATAGGCTTTACTAGAGTTTTGGGGGCGAAAGCTAGTATTTCTTTCATTATTATTATTATTGTTTAGTCACTGCTAAGGTTGGTCAATTTAGGTTATTATTATTTTTTTGTTCAATGACTCTCATGGATATTAAATAAAAAACAATTTAGATTTTGATACTTTCTTTCTGTCTTTTATTTTTATGATGTCGTAATATTTAGTATTAAACGATTGGTGGTGATTACCTTATTATCATAATGTTATTGATGATGAGTTATGAGATTTGATCATGGGTCATAGATGAATGATGAATGGATGGTGATTAGCTATTCATTTTGTGCGTTTGAAAATCATGATCCTGAGGGGATGCTTAGACTTCTTATTTAATTCTTCTTCTTCTCTTTTTTATTTTTATTATATATATATATAATTTTTATGTTACTGTTATTTCTCCATTCCATTCTGTTTTTTTTTTTTTTTTTTTTTTTTTTTTTTTTGAGACACAGTGGGTCTTGTTAATTTTACTAATATAGAGTGAAGGTGAAGTTAAACATCCTCTTAGGGAGGTCAAAAAGTAACTACATTTACTCACTAAAAGACAAAAAAACTCCATTTCCCCATACAAAAAGTCAAAAATATTTCATCCCAAACAACTAAAAACAAAATACCCCACTTATATTTTATTCATTCTTTTCATCTTCACGTGAACGTGATGAGCTGGGCCGTCCTGCGCCCAACTTGGGGCATTTTAGGTCACAGTTGCTGGGACGTTTTTTCTTCTTTCATTTTTCATTCCATTTCCCTCTCTCCTTTTCTTTGTTCTGGTTGTCTCAGGTGAGGTAGGGGAGATTGAAGAGCAAGGCTGGAGAGAAGAGTGGAAAGGGCCAGGTATGTAGGTCTATTACCCTTTTGTTTCTCCTGCATTCTTTCTTCATCTTCTTTCCTCCTTTTTTTTGAACTTCCAGCTATGGTATCCAGGTAGGAACCGAGCAGGGAGCAGGGAGCAGGGAGCAGGGAGAGTGAGGGGAGCTCAGCCCTTGGCCTAGGTGTGTAGATCTATTGCTCTCTTCTCTTTTGTTTTTTTTTTTTATATGTTCTGTTCTTCCTTCCTTCTTTCTTTCTTTGTTTGTTTTTTTGTTTTTTTTTTCTTTTTACTTGGGTTGGATCGTTGCAGGTGAAGACCGAGTGGAGAAAAAGAAAAAACAGAGAAGAGGAGGGAGGAAGGGAAAAGAGAAGAGAGAGAGAGAGAGAGAGAGAGAGAGAGAGAGAGAGACTGCCCCTTGGGTGGTCCAGGTACCCCCTTTCTTTTCTTTCTTCCCTCTCTTTTTTTTTTTAAATAAATATTCCTGCTGTTATTGCAGGTGAAGAACGAATGGAGAAAAAGAAAAACAGAGAAGAGGAGGGAGGAAGGAAAGGGAGAAGAGAAACAGGTATTATTTTATTTATATATATATTTAAAATTATTATCTTCTTATTTCTATTCTCTGCCCTCTCTTTCTCTTTTTTTTTTTTTTTTTCTTTTTTTTTTTGAATGGGGGTTTTGGGCTCGGTTTAGCTATGGGTGTTCTGTGGAAGTACTGAGTGTTTTGGATTTTGGTGGTGTTTTGAGTTTGAGCTGATAAATGGGGCCTGCCTTGACTGTGGAATGAAAATCATAACTCTTAGTCTCGTCACAGGTGGTTGCACAATAACTAACCCGAGCAATGAATTTGGGTACTGTGAGCAAGGTTCGGGAATTTTATGTGGTTAGGTGAGGCTTGAAAAGATCCATTGGTGGGGCTGAACCCATTGGTTGTCCTTGTCGATTGGGATGTAATGGGGTGGTTTTAGTGACTGATATATATATATATATATTTTGTTTCTCTCTTTTTTGCTTTCGTCTCTTTTTTTTTTTTTTTTTTGTGTGTGTGTGTGTGTTGTTCACGGCATTTTTGTAACATATGTTGTTGGTCTTGTAGTATTTATGTTCATTGCTGTCTTCTTTTATTTTGATTCTCTCTTTCTTTTCTTTTTTTTTTTTTTACCATTGTGGGACAGAAATCAGAATGTGGTTCAGCCCAATATATTGGCCTTGATCGTGACGGGACGAGTTACGGGGGTGTTGTTCTGGTTTGAGTGGGGGATTTGCTTCACTCGTTTTTGTCCATTTTCATTTCCCTAGTTACTTTTGTTTTGTTTGGTGATTGGCCTTGTATGGGTTTCACGTTTGCCCTTGAACTGGTTTATCTTGGGATTGTTTTTATGTCAACTGTTCTTCATTTTGATGTTACTCTTGCAGTCATTTTAGTTGCCTTGCATAGACTTTTGATGTCATGCCCTTAAATTTAATACTTTGCTTATTCTTCAGCATGCTTCCACTTTCATAGTTTCTCACATATGCTCTCTCTCTTTTTTTTTGTTTGTGCAGAATGGCTAAGACGAGGCTTGTTGGCAAAAGGACCTCGACGCTAGATGAGTCAGGAGAGGGTTCGTCAGTAGATCAGGGAGGCGTCCCCTTGAATAGGTTCGAGGAGGACCCCAAAGTTGGACTTGCCGGGGAGCCCGAGGCGGGGCAGAATGTGACTCGACCAGCAAAGAGGCGTAAGAGACAGCAAACTAGAGAAGATCCCCACCTTGCCGATGAGATAAGAGCGGGCAAAGTAATAACACTTAGTCTCTCATACATTGCATCTTTTCATTACTTATCTCCGAATCTTTGAGCTAACAATCATGGTGGTTTTCTCAATTGCAGCTTGTACCTCTTGCCCGAACGAGGGTGGGGTGGCTGAAGGTAAAAGAGTGGTGGACAGAGTTGTTGGACACTTTGAAGGATCGCATCCGAGCGATGGGTTTCGGAGACTTCATGTCGATTGTTGCCTTTCGACCTGGTCGTGCTCTCAGTGCACTCTCCGAGAGATGGAGGGATGAGACCCATTCTTTCCATTTCCCGACTGGCGAGATGGCCATCACTCTTGAGGACATAGCGAGATGTTGGGGCCTCTGGTGCGGCTGACGTCAATCCTGACCTTGTCCGGCCTTTGCTCCAGCGTTTGTTTGGTGCACGGCCTTATCTTGGATCTAGCCAGATTGATATTCAGTGGCTATGGGAGGCTTACGGCCCTGCGAGGGCGAAGGCCCTAGACAGTGAGTATTCTACCTTTTGTCCTTGTAGTTTCGATTCACTTGCTTTCTTTCTTACCATCGTTTCCTATGCACTCCAGGTTGGACCCGTGATCAGACTGAGTTTTTGGCCGGACATGAAGCACAAGTGGCAGCCGTCGGAGATTCGTCAGTTAGAGATGGAGACAACGGACCCGCCCCGACTACTAGTGAGCGGGTGAGGACGAATGCGGCAGATGTCATTCGTCCGGATGTCGGAATAGATGAGAATGAAGGCGCGACTAGTGATTCGGATGATGAGGACTATATAGCCCCCCTTGATGAGCTACTTGCGTCCAATGATAGTGATGATCCAATGGACGTCGGAGGTAGTGAAGATGAGGGGGATGGCCATGAAGCGAGGGCCGGAGATGATGAGGGCGGTGATGATGGTGTCCCCCTTACAGGTGAATTCTTTAAGTTTATTCTTACCCCTCATTGCTTGGGTGGCTAACGTCTGTAATCCCTTTTTTCATTTGTAGAGTATGAGTGTAGAGAGGTTCCCGTCGATGGGTATTATCGTCGGAAGAGAGTGGGGATTCCTTGCGAGACCTTCTATGTGACGAGTGAGTAGCAAGCTATGACTTTAATGTTGTTTTCCGCGAATTGTTGAATATTACTGACTGCAGGTCTTCATCAATTTAGCAGGGAAGAAAGGGACCTGCTCTGATGTTGCATTGAGACGTCCTCGATTATTGTCGGCCAGGCAGGGTGAGGAAGAGAGTCTCCGCGCATTCCTCCTTTACTTTTTCGGAAAGTGTCTATTTGCGAATTCTACGAGCAATAGAGTGTCTGGTACCTTGCTCAGGTTTGTAGATGATTTGAGCCGAGTAGGTGATTATGCCTGGAGTGCGGCAGCCCTCGCTTTCCTCTTTCATAGTCTAGATGATAGATGTAGGGTGCAGAGGGGCCATAGGAGTCTCCGGGGCTTTGTCCCAATCATTCAGGTAAATCAATTTCCCATATTTGTTAATCTTCTGTTTTGAATCTCTTGCCTTATTAATGATTCAATTGCTTCGAAACAGGTGTGGATGTGGGAGCACGTCTTGTAGTGTCGCCCCGAGCGTTTGCCAGCGCGGTTGGGTCTTGTTCCCCGGGCAGCGCAGTGGTATCCGAATGCTACTATGCGGGGCTTCGCCGACATCCGTCCTATAGAGCTTGCGAAAAGATTCAAGGACTTGAGGATGAGGCCCGATGAGCAAGGCTATCCCTTCATCCTGAACTAGTTGATAGACAGGGAGGTAAGTCATTCTTTTTTCCCTTCTGTTCCTTAACTTGTTTTGGAATTAGGCCATGATTGGCCATCCTCCTACTTCATGTTGTTCAATGATTGAGATCCTTCGACGTTATGTCCTTTTCCTTTTCAGATCATTTGGCGTCCTTACTAGAGTGGCCCTGATGATGAATTGATGGCAGTGCGAGAGGGGATGCATTTATTCGCGACAGATATATGGCTTCACGCCCCTCAGATCGTTTCTAGGCTTGTCGTGAGTCGAGTTGCTCGCCAGTTCGGTAGTCATCAGGTCGTCCTACCCCCTGAGCCTGTCATGGGTCATTCATATAGGGGATGGGGTGAAGCGATATTTGGCCATTCTCACCCGCACCAGCCTGAGATTGATGATTGGGATAGAGGGGGACAAACACCTACTTTTGGGATAGATGAAGAAGCATCAGGCAACTATGAGCGATATTGGAAAGAAACCACCTGTCGATTCATACTTTTGGAGTTGTATTCTGGCGGGTCTTCTTATTCTGTCTGAAATTGTGCTGAGGCGATAGAGGCCATGATGTCACTTCGGGTAATTATTAAATTTACTTGTCTAATTTGACGCAATCTATTGTTTTTGAGTTGACCCCTTGTGTTTTGCTCTTACTTCAGATGGCTCCTCCAGCCGAGCTGAGACGCCGAGAGACTCGTCCATTAGGCGGTAATTCAGGCGAGGTAAAATCTACCCAGGTTTATTAGTCATGTTGTCCTGACTTCCTATTCTAATCAAATCCGTTATGCATTTAGCAGGGGACTTCTGGGACGGCGACACCTAATATTGAGTCGATCCTTCGTGACGAGGTGCTTCAATTGTCCGAGTTGATGAGAGAAAAGGTGATGCATGTTCAATTTGCAGCATGGGAATTTGGGGTATTGCCCTTTGGGGTTGTGTTTCAAAGTACTCACTCATTGCATTGTATATTTCATGACTTCAGGAGGCCATGACGATGGGACTACAAGCGTCCTTTGCAGCTAAGGAGGTACGGGAATCATGATCCCTTTTCTATTGTGAAAATAATGCTTTGAACTCACTGACTCTCTTTACTTTGCCCAGATGGATCTACGAAAGGAATTATGGTTGCGTGACGCTATCATTGACGCACTGATGGATACCTATGAGGTATAAGGTTCCTAATTCAGTCCTTATTGCGGATTAAGATTTATAACATCTGATTGCTTGTGCAGAGGGATAAGGATTTAGCTGCATCCGAGGCTGTGAGGATCAGATTGGAGGGCGAGATTCGGACGCTGCGAACCAAGATGGACCGACTGCGGGTTAGTGAGGTTTAGACTCTTTATTGCATTCTTCTTTTGTATATTAACTAATCCCTAACAGTTTGTATTTGTGATCTTTCAGGCAGAGGCTTGTGACAAGTGCGACAAGGTGCTTGCGGAGAAGAATGCTTCAGAGGCCCAGGTATGAGCTTTACTTATATGATGGTTCAATTCTAATTCCTCCAACATTGAGGTATTTTGTAATCATGTTATGTGCAGGTCGAAGAATTACAGGTCAAACTCAAAAGCTTTGAGGCCTCTACACAGGTGAGCATCCTTTATCCTTCAGGGATTCATGTTTACTGCTACAGGTTTACTGGATGTAATGTTTCTTTGTTTGTCGTCCTGCAGGGTGGTGCTATTGTTGCTTCTGCCCCCTCACTTCTTAGTTTGAGTGAGGATAGGGCTCGGATTCATGATTAATATGCTGAGCGCATGGACCACATGCAGCGATGTCACGAGGAGGTGGTTGCTGATTTACGGAGGCGCCTTGATCGATATCGCCAGAGGGCGGAAGAGAGAGGTTATGCGTTTCGGACTCGATCCGAGCCCCTTCTCAGCGTACGCCTGGTCCGTCCTCATTTGCTTCGTCGGCTCGTCATAATGGTGCTGCTCCATAGGGTTATCATTCCTTGATTGACCTCCTAGGGACCTATTCATTGTGTACTCCTGTTCTATGTTGTACTCATATGTGTTGGTCATGCTGTTTATGTTGTTTCACCCCATCTTCAGCTCATGTTGGGAGCCCATATGTATTTGACTGATGTGTATGTTGTGCATGTATATTATGTATGTATAGTTGAGATAGTATGTTTGATACCTTAGAAGTACTATGGGAATGTGGTTTATTGATGAAGAGTCATTGATGGGTGCCGGGGGAATACATGAAGTGTCTTTCTTTCACAGGTAACAGGTTTTTTTGTGTATTCGGAAATTTTCGGAGTCTGAGAAACAAGGGGAAGTGATGTTCTCGAAATTCGTGCTCTAAGTACAAAACTCGTGGGAAGAATCATTGGTAATCAGGGACAACCAAAATGACACGTAGATAATAAGCTAAATGAATACAATCTTATATTCAATTTTCAGCTGAAACATGACATGGATTCAAGGTTCTCAAACAATGGGGAGTGCCTGGGTGTGTGGCATTTGTGACCTATGCAACTCTATGTTTCAAGTCATTCACAATATCAGCTATAGATATGAAGGCATATGTTAAAAAAAACTGTATTTTCGAATCGCACAACATGTGATATCATAAAAGGGTGTGCATAGCTTACATCTATAATCAAATTCATCATAGGATATCGAACAAACATAATTTATATCTCTTAAGTTTGATCACCATCACTTTCTTCTTTTCAAGTCATGAGGAGTGTCAAACCCCAACCCAGGATTAACCCAATAGTGTTTTCTTAGTGTGTGCTTAGTCTTAGCCGGGTTTAGTTACCGTGGGTTAGAGTATGATTAGTTTTAGTCCTGATCATAGCTTTGGGGAGTTCGAGAATGTTTAGTGTTGACTAGGCACACTCAGGAAGGCCTGGGTGTACATGCAAGCGTGGAAAGATCGTGTTTGGTTTTGTGTTAATCATGAATTTCATTTCATTTGAATGGTTTTATGATTATGTACAACTTTCGTGTTTAGCCCGTCTGTGTTTGTAGCCCAGAAACTCAAATTTTGGCCAAAAAGGGTAAAATAGCCTTTTCACACTCAAATCTGTACACAATTTTCGAGATCTCAAAACTGTGTCAAAAATATATTTTTCGGAAACTAGATATTTCAAGGATCGTTTTATCCTTCTTCGTCGACTTCATCCGAGGCCTGCAAGGTCATGTTTTCCTTGAAACAAGAAGGTTCTCTAATGGGCCCCACTTGCAAGCACATAAGCCCTTTCTCCTCTCTTTCTCTTCATTCCACAAATCTCTGCACTTTTCTTGACCTAGGGCTGAGAAACCCTCTTTTTCTCTTCATCTTCTCCTCTTGAATGCATGAGCTAGAGATCTCCAAAAGAGATTCCAAGACCATCATCTTCTTCCTCTCACCTCAAGCTTTCCATTGATGCCATTTTCTTGAAGTTTCTTGTTGGGAAAGCTCTCCATTTCCTTCTTTGCATCTTGTTTGGGCACTTCTAGGTTCAATGGAGTTCTTTTGACTCCTAAAGATCATGTTTTTCTAACTTTCAACACCCATTTCGAAATGGGTTGCTTGGTTGCATTTTTGGGTGAGTTTTTGAATGGGTTTCATGGGGTTTTTGTAGTTCTTGGCTTGGCTCTTGAGTAGGAGTGCTTGAAGGAGAGTTTTGTTAGCACTTGGTCAAGGCAAGTAATCCATATAGGTTGTTGTGCATGTGTGTTCATGGATTTCACTATTTCTCTTAAAATTTCTATATGATTTGCCATTTAGTGTTAATGTTTTGTTTTGCTAGTTTCCTATGTTGTGATTTTACTCAAGTAATTGCAAGCATGCTACTTAACTTTCCAAACTTTTAGATTTCATCATTTTTAATTAGGCCTTACCTTTTTGAAGAATGGGATTGAATGATTATGAAATGGATTTTAATGTTAATAGCTTGTTTAGGTTTGAAATAAATGCACCATAGTAAGTCTTGATAGCTTGTTTCATTCATGAATCAAATTGCTAATCAGGTTGGAAAGAATGTAGAAAAGGAAAGGAGAAATGGATGGACCACTGAACTGCAGAAATCAGAACTGGGTTCTGTTTCCGCAGTTCACGCGGTCGACCGGCCAAGGGGCGCGGTCGACCGGGAACACTGGATTTGGTCCCCAGTTGGATGACCTGCTGCACTGCGGGAACTACTGTTACGCAGTTCACGCGGTCGACCGGCGACACAGGGTCAGGTTCCTTGGAACCTGACCAAAACACTGTGCACCTATTTTAATTTACAACTGCAGGTCGACTGGGCCTTGGCCGGTCGACCGGGCTCACTGTGTACGCGGTCGACCAGCCAAGGGCCAGGTCGACCGGGCCAACTGGAATTTTCCCTTTTTGGGAGGATTTTTACCCATTTACATATTCTTTAAAAATTTGAAAACTAGGCTATATTAAGGACTTTAACTTGACATTGTGTAATTGGAACTCCAAGATATGTATCAACTTCGGGGACACCAATCCTTGTATTTTAATAATAGAGTTCCAATCACACAAGGGTCAATGAATAGCCTAAGCATGTACTTGATGAAATTATCGTGTTTTGAACGTTGATTTAATACCGCAAGTTATATCGTGTACTCGCTTTGAAGTCAAGTTTTTAAGCTCGTTCTAAGATTTGTTTCAAGTATTAAATGGGGATCACTTCTTAAGTTGTGAGCATATATATTATGCATTTTGCTAGTCGTGCCTTGTCTTATTGTGACAAGTGATTTCCCCTTTTGTTTTCGATATGTTTGAATCGTGTTTTGCGTGTTTTGTGCATTCATAAACTCAAGTGAACACCACAGAGCTTGGACTGCCCTTTCAGTCTGATCCGCTGTCTGGGGGGTCGTTAAACATGTGAACTAACTGCAGATTAGTCGTGTATTTATTACACATCGTGCGTATCCGGTTCCGCGGCCGGAATCCCGTATTTGGTGGGAATCGTGTCGTGTTATATTATGTATATTCGTGCTTGTCGTGCGTGCTTACTCTTTTCATTACAAATGATAGAGAAAGGATGGGCTCTTTGTGGATTTACGATTCATGATATATTATGTATTCATGCTAGTTTGTCATAAATTCTGAAATGTTCTTCAGTCAAGTATTCATTCTTGGTTTAATAAATTGTTTTATATGTTTTCGATTAAACATTCCTATACATGCTCTAGCCTACATTGATTTCTTGCCAAACCGTTGTGTTTGATGCTTGTATTTTTGGTGACCAGGTGCAGGGGGTTATTCTTTTGAGGAGGAGTGCCAGGAGGAGGCTGTTGAGCCTACCTTAGCTCGCGAGTGGCAACCCGACGACGTCATCTAGACGTCGGGACGGGTCATGAGTTCTGATGTATCACTTTTTGGGCTTTTAATACTTTTGGTATTGTATTGGCCTTTGTTGGCCTCTTATTTTGGGATTGTAATAACTTAACACACTATGTTAATTTTGTAACTTGAACTATTATGGGAATGCCTTGTTATGTCTCCATTCTGATATTTTAGTCTCGATGGCATTTATGTTCACATTCTATTATGATTTTTTTTAAGATGTGATTTGCTACACGCTTCCGCCTATTTGATCATGTGAGTTGGTTTCCCGTGTCATCGGAGCCCTCACTGCGGAAACCTGTGGGAGGTTTAATCATCTTACAATCATCAACCGCACAGTCGCGATGGGCCCGGGTCTCGGTCCGGGGTCGCGACAAGGAGTCGTGCACAAAATAATACCCATAAAAAAAATGCCCCAGCTTGTGGGATGTTTTACATATGATCGGGGTTGGGTTCCCTGCAAGGTCTCTGAAACAAACTTGTTAGTTTAATATTTTTAGGGCTCCCTACAAAGTGTGGCAAAGGTAGCATTTTCTTTCTCGGTAAAAATGTCAGGGGGCCATTTTGGCACTCAAGCTTTGAGAATAAAAAGATTTAATTCATACCTTAGGAGATATGTTTCTCCTGCATCTAACCAAATGTCATTAGTAGTAAAAGCGTGCATGAGGTGAAAGTGTGTGGACTAGTGAGTGCTCGTGACAGTTGTGTATGCGATGAGGACCCAAATTGGGAAGCCGTGTGAGATAAACATATATTCGTATGTGTATATATATAAAAAAATGCCCCAGCATAAGACTAATGTCTATACATATTGGATGTGGGTGAGGGTGTGAAGGTAGATTAGCTTCCCGATCCGTGATTTTCACTGTGATAGTAACACAGTCTTTCTTAACTATCCTTTTAAGGTTAACCCTCACAGGCCTCCTTTTATAGCTGCTTGGTCTTTTCGGCTGAACTTTGGAGAGCACCTGACTGTCTCCGAAATTCATTCGTGAGTTGTGTTCGTGTGTGGGGTGGTGAGTCACCGTGGTACCTTAGTGTTGTGGTTCTCGACTACCTCTTACTTAGTTTACCCGATGAGTACTCATGTCACTTCGGCGAACTTAATTCTAAAAAAATCTTTTTCTTTTTTCTTTTTTTTTTGACATGTGACTGTGCAATGCCTGAGTCCCTTAAGCTTTCTAATTAACCCATGTAACGAGCATTCAGCCAATGACTCCCAAACCAGGTGGCTTTAGGGCACTAGATATATAAATATCCCTACGGATTTACTGGCTAGGGTTAAAAAGGCTACGAACCCAAACTGGTCCAAAGGCTTTTATTCTCTTTAGAACTTCATCTCTCCTTTTTTTTTTTTTTTTGAACAATCGAAAAGCTTTCATGACACGAGCGATCTCACCTACAAACCTTCACATTGGGTGGCTTCAACCGTGCGGAATTTGTTTGGGGTGGACTCACCATTTTGTGTATTTATAGGTGTTGATGTGTGTTTGAGTTCTAAGTTTGATCAGAGTGCATCCCTTCGGTTCTCCTACGGGATTTCTACAACTACTTTAGGGAGCAAGGAGGGTCATACTCTGCAAGAAGTATGGAAAGGTTAGACTGTGTACCTTTTCAGGTACATAGCGTTCCATGGATCGGGGAGCTCTTCCCCTTCTGCATTTACAAATCTATATGCATTACCAGAATATACTTCTTTAACTAAATAAGGGCCTTCCCAGTTGGGTCGTAACTTACCTCTGGGATGCGGAAGCTGGGATGGTGTGATGTGTTTCAATACGAAATCACCAACTTTGAAGTTTCTTTCTTTGACATGTTTATCGTAGGCTCTGGCGATTCGCTTCCGGTTTACTTGTGCATGTTCTGCTGCTTTCATTCTTCTCTCGTCAAGTAAGTCTAGCTGAAGTAGCAATGCTTCTCTCCTCTGGTCTTCTGTTATATCTTTGTCTAGTTGGATACGGAGTGATGGGTGAAGGACTTCAAGGGGAAGGACTACTTCCATTCCGTAGGTCAAAGAGTATGGGGTTTCTCCTGTAGGAGTTCTTATCGAAGTTCGGTACGCCCACAACGCTTCAACCAAATGGTCTGGCCAATCATTACCTTTGGCGGTTTGCACGGTCTTCTTGATAATCTTCAATAAGGTCTTGTTGGTTGCTTCGGCCTGATCATTCGCTTGGGAATAATATGGGGTAGAATGATGCAATTCTATGTCGTATTTTGTGCACAACTCATTCATTTGCTGAGATATAAACTGGGGGCCATTGTCTGTTATGAATACCTTAGGAATGCCGAACCTGGTTATTATATTTTTTTGATGAATTTAACGACAGAAGTAGCTTTAATATTAACATATGCTTCTGCTTCTGCCCACTTAGTGTAATATTCTGTGGTTGTTAATATGAATGCCTTATTTTGTGTGTTTTCTAGAGTAGGGGCCAGGGGTCCTATGATATCAAAGGCCCAGGTTGAGAAAGGCCATGGAGCTGTGGTAGGGTGAAGTGATGATGCAGGGGCATGAATTAGGTCGGCATGCAGCTGTCGGATGTGAATTTTGATCCCCCCGGGGAGGGAAATCGCCATTCAACTATATATGCTATTTAAATGTTTACATCGAAAATGAGGATTCCGACTATCCTCAAAATCGAAGGATCACAATCGCCAGCTACGGTAACGGCCGTAACACTGTTCTTCGACAGAAGCTGAAGAAAAAATGAATGGGAGAAAATAAGTGGTTGGGTTCTTCTTCTCGTCTAATGTGCTGCCGGCAACACACGTCGGTTGTCTTGTCACATTGATTTGAGTCTCTTTGGGTCTCTTTAATGTAGGGTCAATTCAGGGTCATGAGTTAAAGTCCAAAAAAGGTTAATCCTCACATAGACAAATCATAGTATATCCAAGTAAAATAAAGTAATTAAAGTAAAGAAAATAAAAGGGGGAGGTGCCAAATATTTAAGAAGATGATCGGTCCCGTTCTCGGGTACCCCCTTCTAATCCCTTGGCAAAACAAGGTTTAAAGGCTGACTTTTGAAATCAAAATGATGATACAAATGAGACTTTGACTTGTGATTTCTGTGTTTTTCGTGTGCGATATACGAGTGATAAAAATGAGAGGCCGATGGGCCGTAATTGATTGAAGGTGGCCGATGGGCCGGTGCTTGTTTTAGGGTGGTCGATGGGCCGTGATTGTTCAAAAGTGTGTGTGAAATCACTCATCTCATCTCGTCATTCTCATTTATTCAATTTTAGAAATCAGTTCTTCATTCCCTTTTATCATTAAGTTCGATTAAATATCTGGCACCTGAGTTGAGGAAGAAATAAAGGAAGAAACTTTTTGGGTTTATTTTGTTGGTTTTATAGTTTTTATGGATTTTTGAAATTGGGGCTAGAAGGGCCTAACTAGGGGATTTTTACTTAGATTTACGTGATTAATGCTTTACTACTGATCATCGGATTAACCCAAACCTAAGGTCCTAGACCGCCCACATCAGCTTTCCCGATCCCCTAAAGGAACAGAAAAAGTGATGGGACGAAGTCTAATGCTCTAATCTACCTAATGAGGGAATCCGACCTAATCCTAGGGTGTGGACAGCCTACGTTCGATAGTTCCTGCGCCTAAGTAATTTGTTAATTATGATCTTAATTGGTTGTGTTTATTTTGATTAGTTTTGAGTCGTGGTTTGGTTAAGAGCTGTTTAGGGATGGAATAGGAACGTTTTAAGGTTCTGTTTTAATTGTTTAAGGTTCTGGAATTGAAGGTCTTACTTCAAATGATGAAAGAAATGTTGAAATCGGTGAAACGGGGTTGGCAGAAGACTTGGGCGCACCTGTGGTGGCGCCTAAGTTTTCTTGGTGACTTGGGCGCACAGGCAGTGGCGCCCAAGTACCAGATCCTGTATTACTTGGCTAGTGACGAAGGTATTGGTGTTAATTTTGGAAATCGGTGAGTTTTGTTAAGTGTAAGCTTCTGTTCTGATGTTGTTTAAGGTTTTGAGTTAGTTTATTTTAATAATCTTAAGTCCGGAACTCGAAACACAATCGGAATTCACCACTTGGATTTGACAGAGGACTTGGGCGCACATATATATGCACCTAAGTGTTTCTGTGCACTTGGGAGCACCAGCAATGGCGCCCAAGTCTCAATTTGATACTTTTTAATCTTCTGACTTTGGTTCGAGACTCCGAACGGGTTTATATTAATGGGATTTTAAATTTCAAGGTTGTTGTTGGTTCGGTAAAGGTTTTAAGATGTTGATTTGGGTCGAGATTGGAGATGAATATGGATTTGGTGATATTAGGGGCTAGAAATGGACTTGGGCGCACCTGTGGTAGCGCCTAAGTGCTTTTGGGTGACTTGGGCGCACCTACAGTGGCGCCCAAGTGGTCGGTTTGTGAGTTTCGGTTCTTTCTTAGATTCGTTTACCTAAATTTGGATTTTCAAGTGACCTATGTCAATAAATCTTGGATCCTGGGTTGGTTTCAAGTCTCTAAATCTTAAGTGTGGTAGTGGTTCGAATTCGTGAGTCGAAATATTACCGAAGTGTGTCTCAGGATTGGAATAAGGACTTGGGCGCACTTGTGGGGGCGTCTAGGTGTGTTCTGTGACTTGGGCGCACCTGTGGTGGCGCCCAAGTGTCAGTCTACTAGCTTGTTGTCTCTAGGGTGTTTTAAGTCAGTTTCGGATATTCGACTTTAGTTTCTGTTGGGAGATGTTTTTTTGGGATTTAATTGATATATCGTCTTGATGGGGGTTTAAACTAGGAATTGGTGATCAAGATTTGATTAAAGCTTGGTTAAGTTCCGAATTTAGTGTTGTTAATTGAATCTCATTGATTATGGTCTTAATAAATTGGGGCTTATTAATTAGGTTTATTAATTAGGACTTTAATTGGAACTTGTTGATTAGGGTTTTATTCAATTAGGGTTTTATTAGTGTTAGAGTTTTTATTTTATTGCAATTTGATAGGATGCATTCAATTTCATAGCCTGTCCTCTCATTCATTCATGTTCTTCTTCTTAGGATCTTCATGCATTTTCATCATTTATAATCTTTGTTTTTATCATCGTTTATGCATGGTTTTCTAAGTTCCCAAAATCATTTCAAGCTTTTCAAAGTTTTCTTCTTTATCCATATTTTAGTTTGAAAGTTTCATGTCTTTAGAAAATCAGTTCCAAAGCTTGTTTAATGATCTTCAGGTCCCTTGGTGTTCAGCCCTCATAGTTTCAAGTTTCTAAAAATTTCAGGTTTTCTGGGCTGAATCCGGTCGACCTTCTGTGTGGCCGGTCAACCGGCCAATGGACTCGGTCGACCGGCCACACTGCGGGTCGACCGGGATTCTAGCCGTTAAGGCTCATTCTGCAACGGGCAGATTTTTGACCGTTAAGGGGAGGTCGACAGGGCATAGGGGCAGGTCGACCGGGCACTAGCCGTTGGGAACTTTTTCTTTATAAAAAGTGACTTTTTGTTTTGTAAAAAGGGCTAAACTTTTGGGGAATCTTTAAGGACAAGAAAGGACAACTTTTAGAAGAATTAGTGAAGGGATTATGAAGCCAATCCATTGATTCAACCTTTACTCTTCAAATGGGTGTGCTTTCTTTATCCCAAGATTAATTTCATGCTTTGTTTTTAAATCTTTGTTTTCTTTTGAGCATGATCAAATAGTTGGCCTTCTTCTTGAGATGTTGTGTTTCATAATATGCTTTGAACTTTGAAATGGTTTAACTTTATGAAATCTACATATGATTTACCTTTCACTTGAGTTACGAATCTTTGTTTTCAAATCTAACTTGTTAATCTTAAGATTGTTCTTTCTCATTCAAGCTTGATCTTTTGGAAAACCAAGTGTTTGTAAAACAACTCTTTTGGAAAACCAAGTGTTTGTAAAACAACTCTTTCTCATACTTATGTTTATCATCTTTGCATCAATTAAAGTTTCATCTTTCTAAAATGAGATAGAGTGATTTCTAGTACATGCATTATTCATAGACTTTGTCATTCATATGCATGCTTCTAGAAATTAAGTTTCCACTTTCTATTCAACCTTTTTAGAAGTATTAAATTGCACTTCATTATTCTCTTATCCATGCATTCATAGGCATTTTATTTAAGAGAAAATCATCTTGTAAAGGTTATTGCTTAGCCTAGAAAAGCACATTGATAGGTTGTTGTTAAGCCTAGAAAAACATCATTGTTAGGTTATTGCTTAGCCTTGGAAAGCATATTGTAAAGGTTATTGCTTAGCCTAAGAAAAGCATTGTGTTAGGTTATTGCTTAGCCTTGAAAAGCATAAGTGATGTATTTGTAAGGTTTGAGGTGATCCTAAACCTTAATTTGAACTAGTGAAATCCGGTAGGGTTACCGGGAGTGGATGTAGGCATGTTGGCCGAACCACTTCAAATGTTTGTGTCATGGTGGTTGATCTTTTGTTTTTTCTTTTCATGGATGATGCTCTTATGTTTGATTCTATCAAGATTGTAGTTGTTAGTTTTCTTGTGCATGATTAACTTAGAGTTTGCTTCTCTTCACAAGAAAATTAATCTTTCTCATAACATAAGTGACTTAAAAGTTAAAAGTTTTAATTGGTCTAGTATTTCTTGGCTCACCTTATTCCTTTCCCCCCCCCCCCCCCCCCGCCCCCCCCTCTAGGATTCGCTCTTGGACTTTCAATTGGTATCAGAGCAAGGTTGCTCTTATTTAGGTTTAACCACCTAGAGTTAGATTCCTAGTAAGAGTTTTTCTTTTGATTGCCACCATGCAAACTCATTTGGGTGAAGGCAATGCGACTAATAGACCTCCCTTGTTTAATGGAACACACTATCGTTATTGGAGAATTAGAATGCAAGTGTTTTTAGAATCCGAAAGCTTAGATGTGTGGAACATCATAGAAGATGGCTATCATCCTCCTACTACCACAGAAAAAAGACTCTGAGGGGAATGTCATATCCATAAATATCAAACCTAAAAATGCTTGGACTCAAGGGGAGAAGGATAGAGCAGATTTAAATGCAAAGGCAAAAAACTCTCTATATTGTGCTCTATCTCAAGAAGAATTTAATAGAGTAGTAAATTACAACTTTGCTAAGGAAGTCTGGGATACCCTAGAGACCAATCATGAAGGCACAGATCAGGTTAAGATAACCAAAATTCAAATGTTGACCTCTAAATTGGAAGATATTAAAATGCTTGAAGAAGAAACATTTGACGAGTTCTATTCAAAATTTATGGAAATTGTCAACTCTCTTATAGGCCTAGGAGAAAAAATGATGAATCTAAAGCTGTTAGAAAGATTTTAAGATCTCTCCCAAAAAGATTCAAGCCCAAGATTGTAGCCATAACGGAAAGCAAAGATGTTGACAAAATCAAAATTGAAGAACTAAGAGGAAATCTCCTTACTTATGAATTAGACTTTGAAGCTCAAGACAAAAAGAATGGAATAGCTTTTTCCTCTCAATTAAAAGAAAAAGAAAGTGAGGTTGATAGTGATGATGATGATAATGCTTTATTTGTTAAATTTAAAAGATTATTTAGGAACAACAAGAACAATAGAAATTCTGATGAAAGCAAAAGTCCTAGATTCCAAAGAAATCCCAAAGAATCATTTGTTAAAAGAAATGTGCAATGTTACAATTGCAAGGGATTTGGACACATTGCTCAAAATTGCTCCACCCCTAAAGATTTTGAAAAAGGAGATAAGAAAGGAAAGAAAGCTTTAAACATAACCTGGGATGAAGAAGATGAAGATAGTGACAACAATGAATCCCCAATTAATGAAGATGAAAATTTCCCTAATTGGCTTCTACTTTCATCAATTGAAGATGTCAATGAGCATAGTACTTTAATAGATGACACATTAGAACAAGAAGAAACAAATGATGAAGTTCAAGATATTGAAATTCAACAAGCTTATGATGAACTGTATGAAAATTGGGAAATCTTATTTAAGAAAAACAAAATTATCAAAGAAGAATCCAAAAAGCTTGTTAATGAGATAAAAGTTTTAAAAGATGAATTGAAATTAAGAATCAATGAGAAGATTGACTTAGAACACAAGTTCACCACTCTAAATGAAAATCTAGCTCATGCTCAGAAACAAATTCATAATTTACAATCCAAGCTAGAATCTAGTCAACTTAAAACTAACTCTCTACAAATGAAACTTAACAAAGGAAAATTCATTGTTGATAAATTCACTTTGGGAAATGATAAGTTTTATCAAATGTTAGGATGCATAAAATTTATGGTGATAAGAGTGGGATAGGTTTTGAAAGTTCCTCTACTAACAAGAAAAATAGTTTCCAAGTCATTACTAAGACTTTCCAAAAACCCCTTGTTGAGAGAAACTATACTTCTAGATGGACTTGTCATTTTTGCAATCGTAGTGGTCATTTAGTTCCTAATTGCCCATACAAAATTAGATTGTCTCTCAAAAATCCCTCTAGAATCCTTTTCAAGTTTGTCCCCAAGACCATTCCCTCTAAATCTTTTTTATCTAGTTGGACTATGAAAGAAACACATGTTGAGAGTCTCTTAGTACAAACCGCTTTGAAAGCTAAAGAAAACCCTACTTGGTTCTTAGATAGTGGTTGTTCCAAACACATGACAGGAGACCGATCTAGATTCAGCTCTATAGTGGAATATGATGGAGGAAACGTTTCTTTTGGTGACAATAGCAAAGCTCAAATCATTGGAAAAGGAAGTGTGAAAGGAGATCAAATACCAACCTTAAATGATGTATTTCTTGTGGAAGGGTTGAAGCATAATCTTCTTAGCATAAGTCAATTGTGTGATAAAGGAAACAAGGTAGTCTTTGACAGTCAATCATGCAAAGTGGTAAATGATAAAACCAATCAAGTTATTCTTACTGGATCAAGGACAAAAGGAAATATCTACATTATAGAAGAATCTGATGATAATGAGTCTAGGTGCTTGATAACTAAAGATCAAGAAAATTACTTATGGCACTAAAGGATGGGACATATAAATTTCAAATTGATGAAAATGTTGTCTAAAAATGAAATTGTGAGAGGGATTCCAAAATTGAGTGATGTTAAATCTGAAATCTGTAAGGCTTGTCAATTGGGCAAACAAATCAAGAAGAGTTTTAAAGGTTTAAAGGATATATCGTCTTCTCGTCCTCTTGAACTAATCCACATGGACTTGATTGGTCCTGCACCTGTGCAAAGTATTGGAGGAAAGAAATTTATTTTGGTTATGGTAGACGAGTATTCTCGTTTTGGATGGATTGCTTTTCTTCATGCTAAATCGGACGCTGTAGACAACATCATAAGAATTTGCAGTAAGATACAAGTGCAAAAAGATTGTAAAATTCGAAAGATTAGAAGTGATCATGGGGGAGAGTTTGAAAATGAAAAATTTGCTAAATTTTGTGAGAGTCACGGAATTAATCATCAATACTCTGCTCCCAAAACTCCCCAACAAAATGGAGTAGCTGAAAGAAGAAATAGAGTAATTCAAGAAATGGCTCGGACCATGCTTAATGAAAAGAATCTCTCTCGTAATCTATGGGTTGAAGCTGTGAATACTGCTTGTTATCTTATAAACAGAGTTTATCTAACTAAGAATATCAACAAAACCCCTTATGAACTTTACTTTGATAGAAAACCTAATTTGGGGTATTTGAAAGTTTTTGGAAGTAAATGTTACATTCTAAGAGATAGGGAGCAGTTGGAGAAATTTGAGCCTAAATCTGATGAAGGAATCTTTCTAGGATACTGAAAGAAGCAAGGCATATAGAGTTTTCAATCATAGAACCATGACCATAATGGAATCAACTCATGTTGTTATCGATGATGTAAATCAAGACGGAAGAATTCTATAAGATGATGATGAAGCTGACACTGATAATGAACAACCTATTCTCCAAGATTGTAATGATATCAGTCCATCCAAAGCCATTACTTCAACCAAATTAATGAAAAATCACACATTGGATAATATTATTGGAGATATCGACAGAGGGGTTATGACCCGGAAACAAGATCAAAATCTTTGTGCTCATTACTCTTTTGTCTCTCAAATCGAGCCCCAAGAATTTTTCTGAGGCTAAATCTAAATCTGAATGGATGGAAGCAATGCAAGAAGAATTGAATGAATTTAAGAAGAACGATGTTTGGGATCTTGTCCCTTTACCCACCAAGAAAAATCCTATTGGCACTAAGTGGATTTATAAGAACAAATCAGATGAATCTGGCAATGTTGTGAGGAACAAGGCAAGACTTGTAGCAAAAGGTTATGCTCAAATAGAAGGAATTGATTTTGAAAAAACTTTTGCTCCAGTTGCCCGTCTAGAATCCATACGAATTTTATTGGGATATGCTAGTAGCATGAGAATCAGATTATTCCAGATGGATGTCAAAAGTGCTTTCTTAAATGGAGAAATTGAGGAAGATGTTTATGTTACCCAACCAGAGGGGCTTTGAAGATCCTCATCATCCTGAATATGTTTACAAACTTAAGAAAGCTCTCTATGGATTAAAACAAGCTCGTAGGGCTTGGTACGAAAAACTTACAAACCACTTGCTTGAAAATAACTTTGATTGTGGGAAAGTGGACAAGACTCTATTTATCAAGAAAATTGATCAAGACATTCTTGTTGTTCAAATTTATGTTAATGATATAGTCTTTGGATCCACTTCAGAGAAACTTGCTCAAGAATTTTCAATATTAATGAGTTCCACTTTTGAGATGAGTCTGGTCGGTCCCGTGCAATTTTTCCTTGGTCTTCAAGTTAACCAAACCGAGAAAGGAATTTTTCTTAGTCAGCCCAAATTTGCTCTAGAAATTATTAAGAAGTTTGGCCTAGAAAACTCTAAAATTAACTACAATCCCATGGGATCTACTACAAAACTTTCTAGTGACCCCCAGGTAAAAAGGTAGACCAAAAACTCTACAGAAGTATGATAGGTAGCCTCCTCTACCTTACAGCTAGCAGACCGGATCTATCCTTTAGTGTTGGAATTTGTGCTAGGTATCAATCAAATCCTCGTGAGTCCCATCTTAAAGCTGTCAAACGTATTATCAAATATATGAATGAGACATCTCATTATGGCATCTGGTATCCTTGTGACTCCTCATTACAATTGATTGGATACAGTGATGCAGATTGGGCAGGATTTATAGATGATAGGAAAAGCACCAGTGGCTGCTGTTATTT